>JANRMT010062850.1:25844521-25857006 GCA_026402145.1 Polypterus bichir lapradei | reverse complement strand
TTTAACAATATTTTCATCTTGATTTTCATTCTCCTTTTCTAGGTGTTCTAATTGTTTAATTAATCCATTATTTACTAATTAGTGGGTCTGATGCTAAACTAGTTGCATCCTTTGATTATTCAGTATTGTTTGCCTGCATGTCTGCTCTGCTCCTTTTTAATTGTCATTAATAAGATACAACAAAGGGGAAAAACTGCACAGAGAGAGGGCAAAATATAATGAAATCAACAAAAGAGAGTTAAGGATTTAAATCTGTAGCAAAAGCAGAAATATTTCTAAATGTCTTATAAATGTAAAAATAAAGCTGTTGTGCTTTTCTGGATGTCGGATAAAAGATAAATAATACCAGCTAATTAAATGAGTTCAGTGCTATCAGGTGTTGTCACTGATTAGGAATCTGGTTGGAATGAAAACCTGCAGCCACAGGGGGTCCCCAGGACCGAGGTTGGGAAACACTGCTGTAGATTGTGGTATAGCAGCCTGAAATGCTGTGTTCCTTTTACGCCAGATGTAACGGGACATTTGCCTTCCAAAAAGTTCAACTTTTGTCTCATCAGTCCACAAGGTATTTTCCCAAAAGTCTTGGCAATCATTGAGATGTTTTTTAGCAAAATTGAGACGAGCCCTAATGTTCTTTTTGCTTAACAGTGGTTTGCGTCTTGGAAATCTGCCATGCAGGCCGTTTTTGCCCAGTCTCTTTCTTATGGTGGAGTCGTGAACACTGACCTTAATTGAGGCAAGTGAGGCCTGCAGTTCTTTAGACGTTGTCCTGGGGTCTTTTGTGACCTCTCAGATGAGTCGTCTCTGCGCTTTTGGGGTAATTTTGGTCGGCCGGCCACTCCTGGGAAGGTTCACCACTGTTCCATGTTTTTGCCATTTGTGGATAATGGCTCTCACTGTGGTTTGCTGGAGTCCCAAAGCTTTAGAAATGGCTTTATAACCTTTACCAGACTGATAGATCTCAATTACTTCTGTTCTCATTTGTTCCTGAATTTCTTTGGATCTTGGCATGATGTCTAGCTTTTGAGGTGCTTTTGGTCTACTTCTCTGTGTCAGGCAGCTCCTATTTAAGTGATTTCTTAATTGAAACAGGTGTGGCAGTAATCAGGCCTGGGGGTGGCTACGGAAATTGAACTCAGGTGTGATACACCACAGTTAGGTTATTTTTTAACAAGGGGGCAATTACTTTTTCACACAGGGCCATGTAGGTTTGGATTTTTTCCTCCCTAAATAATAAAAACCATCATTTAAAAACTGCATTTTGTGTTTACTTGTGTTTTATTTGACTAATGGTTAAATGTGTTTGATGATCAGAAACATTTTGTGTGACAAACATGCAAAAGAATAAGAAATCAGGAAGGGGGCAAATAGTTTTTCACACCACTGTAAGCTTTAATAGAACTTTTCTTTACTTTGCAATATCTATTCTTTCTCTATTTCTGTGTGAACTGTTTTACTTTGAACTTTTACTAAAGCTTTAAAAAACGAAAATATTTGCTCTGTGGAATCATTTCAACATGTCACACTATTGCTAGAATCTGATGCAGTAAACTAAGGCTGCAGAACTTGGGTAATTTTGGAAAACTTGGAAAACACAGCTATGGTGGCTCTGAGGCTAAGGATCTGCGCTGGTATCCGGAAAGGTTGCCGGTTTGAATCCAAAAAGAGATTCTCCTCTGCTGGACCCTTAACCTGCAATCGCTGCAGGGGCACACTATACAATGGCAGACCCTGTGCTCTGACCCCAAGGGATATGCGAAAACTAACAAATCCCTAATACAAGAAATTATATAAGGAGAAATAAAGAATAATAAAAAAATTGGATTGATTCTCCCCAACAGAGTGAAAAAATAACGAGAGGGAGAGACTGCTGGTAGATGTGACTATTTCATGATTGCAAGTGCCGTGAGATGTTAACTAAACTTCAAGTTGCAACTGCAGATGTTGATGTCATCACCTGAGGGTGTCAGATTTCATGACTAGTAATCTCTTTGACAGATTTGACAAGTTCTTGACAACTTTCCAGCACAGGTTCACATTTCCACAGTATTGTGAGCTCGCAGCTTTTTTCTGACAGCCAATCACGTGCTCGCCTGACACACCCGATGCTCTACAAATTCTTCCCAGGTATGGTGAGTTCAGCTGCAATCTCTGCCCTTTTATTTGTGCCCTTTTTATTTTTTCCACTCTATAGTGGTATGTCGAGCACGCAGAATCACATAGATGAGCCTCTTTTCTGTTTTCAAGGATCCAAAACACCCATCTTCCTTATTCCGTGTCACTGCATTATATGAGCTCATTGGTTCTCAACTCCCACACGGATAGACGCCACCTATATGACATCAGGCAAAATGAAAGCCCGTTTGCAGGGAGAGTCACAGACTGAATATGTCAAACAACCCAACTGCCTTTGACTCGCTAAAGCTATATAAATTCTTTTTCATTTTTGTTCATTTCTTCACCTTTGACATCCATTTCTTGTACCCCTCTTGTGCATTTGACATCGTTTTTTTTTTTTTTTTTAGAATAAAATGATTAGAAATAATATTGACATAGTGTGTATACATATAGGGTGGTCCAGATCTAATTATGCAATTTTCATTACACTATAACTTATTCAGTTTATTACATAGAAAATCACCCAAAAAATCCTGGACCATCAAGAAGTGTGCAAACTGACGACATCTCTAATGGAAATTCACATACTCCAGCAGCAGCATACTGATAAACAATAAATTACAGAGTGATAAAAATGCAGGTATAACAGATAATAACTATGTATAATGTTAACGTTTACCCCCCCCGGGTGGAATTGAAGAGTCGCATAGTGTGGGGTGAGAAACGATCTCCTCAGTCTGTCAGTGGAGCAGGACGGTGACAGCAGTCTGTCGGTGAAGCTGCTCCTCTGTCCGGAGATGATCCTGTTCAGTGGATGGCAGTGGATTCTCCATGATTGACAGGAGCCTATATGTGTATGTATGTATGTTTACCAGTAACGGCACACTGCACACACTTGACTTGTGTATTCCTAGTTTTCAGACTCTTTCTCTGTATGTTTAGCATTCGTTTGCTCAGAGGTTGATGCGCTTGTTGCTTCCTGAGCAGCTCTTCTTTTCTCCACCCTAGCGGCCTGCTGCTTCTCTTCTTTCGTCTGCATCTTTTCTCATTATAACTGATTAAGTCAGTGTTTGTGTTTCAATTACTTAGTACATTTTCTTTATTGTTTCACTTAAGCTGGCACTAAAGTTTTTAGTCTTCCTCAAGAATGATTTAAGAAATGAAGAGACAGAGGAAGTGACGGCAAAGGTGGTAGGGATGAGAATGGCGCCCGTACACATGCACAACATGGCCATCCTGCTGGCCGCTGCAGAGAGTTGATTCTACAATAAAATAAGGAAAGTAGACAGTAGAGGTCACATAGTATATGTGTAACAGATTTCAGGTCAATAGGTCGAATGGAAATGGTTTAGGTGAGCATAAAGTTTATCATGTAATTTTACAAGTGCTCAATATGGCCTCCCGTAGCTGCACAAACAACATCAACACGATAGTCAAATTCATCCCATACTCGATTGAGCGCGTCGGCTTATGGTTTTTTCAATGCAATTTTGAAGATCGTCAAGTGGTGGTGTTGCCTGGGCACCAACTGGATAACCAAAAGAAATGGAGCCAATTGTATCATAAATGTTGTAAGTCGACTTGGATAAAGGTGTCCGCCATGTAAATGGTAGTCTTTCAGATTTTGTTCCCTGAAAAACGCAAGCACACTTCCTCCATGTTTCAAAGCAGGTCTGGTGTTCTTTTCTTCAAAAGCTTCTTTTTTTTTTTTTTTTTTTGTCATCTGTGGACATAGCCCTGCTGTGACTTTCCAAGAAGCTCCCGTTTTGTCTCCTTCCTCCTTCCAGCCTGGCTTTATTATGTGGAGTTCTCCGGGGTCGTCTTCCTCGTCACTCGAAAACAACGGATGGTGTGATCTGACACTGGTGGGCCTTGACATTGCCGTTCATCTTGTATCCCTTTTGGAAGTCGTCCTTGGCTCTTGGTCTTCCATCTTCACTATCCTTCTGCCCATTCTGGGGTTGGTGGTCCTCCATGGAGGTCGGCTACAGTCCCATGGACCTTAAACTTCTTAATAATAATATTTGTAGGTGTTGTCACAGGAACATCAAGCTGCGTGGAGATGGTGGTCTTCTTGCCTTTGCCTTTCACATACTTGTTTGATCTCCACAGTCAAGTCTCTCCTTTGCTTTCTCTGGTCCATGTTCAGTGTGGGACACACGATGACACCAAACAGCAGAGTGACGACTTGTCTCCATTTAAATGGGCTGAATGACTGATTGCGTGATTGGAGACGTGTGATGCTAAAATTAATGTTGACTTATTTTATTTTCTTAATGTGTCTCTTATTTTTCTATTCTTCATTATGTAAAGCACTTTGAGCTACATTTTTTTGTATGAAAATGTGCTATATAAATAAATGTTGTTGTTGTTGTTGTTGTACCATGTTAGCCATTATGAATGTAGAGAAAAGCCACGCAAAATGACCCCTTTTATTGGCTAACTAAAAAGATTACAATATGCAAGCTTTTGAAGCAACTCAGGCCCCATTTGCATCTCGCCTGAAGAAGGGGCCTGAGTTGCCTCGAAAGCTTGCATATTGTAATCTTTTTAGTTAGCCAATAAAAGGGGTCATTTTGCTTGACTTTTCCTGTAGAATGAGTAATACTTGCTCTCTAGTCACTCTTGCTTTGCTTTACTCGATGACGCATTGAAGACATACAGGTGCACAGGGGACAATTGCTTGCCATTTCCTCACTTTTCAGGAGGCAGACAGCACTTTTCAAATGAGCTGTAAGGAGACCAACACATTTGTCCACGTCTTTATACGTGAAAGCTGCAAGTTGTTTGGCTTTTGCAGGTATCACCAAGCTCATTCTGGAATTTATGTGTGACCTCTGTTTCAAACCTCATATTCAAATTATTCGTTCAGATGACAGTCCCGAGTGTATTAAATGTCAACTTCTGCAATTTAAAATTGCACTGAGACAAAACTGAAGTTGTAGCCTTCAGGCTTGCTGCGAAATAAGAAAAGACGTCTTAATTATGTGTGCTAGTTCCTATTTTTAAATTGTGATGTGAGAAGTTCCAGTAAAAGGGATCGGTTTTCTCCTCCAGTATTGCGCATGTTGATCTTGTTCGTTTCTTCTACATATGAGAAAAATCAGTGGATCTTCAGGTCAGCTTTACACATCAAAGACAAAAATGAAACTCTTTAAGTGGCTTGCCTTTCATGCAAGAGTGGGTGGAGAGGTGACAGAAGAAGGGAGATTTTCTTCTTGCCACCAGTATGTTCTGGATTTCCTAGTAAATTTGAAACATCTGCTAATTTAATTAATGCAACATCCTGTAGGACTTATAAAACATTCCTCCATAGATCAGTGTGGCTTTATTTCTTATTCTTTTCTAGAAAGTAAAACTTCTTAGTACATGAAATACTTTAGTTTAATTGAATGCTTGCTTATGTATTTGATATAACATTTTCAGCCAAAGTAATCCAATTAAGGGTCACAGAAGGCTGGGCCCTGCCCTGGCAGCATCAGGCTTAAGGCAGGAACTGATTGGCCCTGGGTGGCTTAGGAAAGAGGAGGACGAAAGTCCATAAGAGGGCACTGGCACACTCATTCTGTAACAACACTTTTTAGTTAGCCTGCATGCACCCATATTTCTCTTACCCCCAGAATTGGTTTTAATATTAAAAATATTACCCCGGCATAAAAACTGATAACTTACTTTTTATAGATTCCATCCATCCATCCATCCATTATCCAACCTGCTATGTCCTAACTACAGGGTCACGGGGGTCTGCTGGAGCCAATCCCAGCCAATATGGGGCACAAGGCAGGAAACAAACCCCGGGCAGGGCGCCAGCCCACCACAGGGCGCGCACACACACACACACACACACACACACACACACACACTAGGGACAATTTAGAAACGCAAATGCACCTAATCTGCATGTCTTTGGTCTATGGGAGGAAACCCACACAGGCACGGGGAGAACATGCAAACTCCACGCAGGGAGAACCCGGGAAGCGAACCCAGGTCTCCTTACTGCGAGGTAGCAGCGCTACCCACTGCGCCACCGTGCCACCCCTCCAGTACTGGAAAGGCCTCGTGCAGGTGGCCGTAATCATGGAGGTCCCCAGCGGCTTTTCTTTTACTGGCTTCACGTCAGCCCAACTTTCAAGTATGCTGTTTCATGATACCCCCCTTAATCATTTTGGTCTGGAGCTGGATTGTGGGCAGAATAGCAAATGGTGCAGTGACAAGTTCGTCAGTCCCAAACCTCCCCCCTAAAAGTACGTACATAAGCTACCACTGCACCACCATACCACCCTTTTTGCAGATTGATGATTCAAATTTTGTATAGATATTTATAATGATAAAAAGCAAACAGATATGAAATTTGAGAAAAATTACTCAACGGAAGTAGTATTTTGTTTAAACAACCATCCACATTTTTTTGTATTGTGGAGATATAAATGTGTACACAATACTAAAAACTGTATTCAATATAATGCATATTCTTTCAATAACTATTATTAATTGTATTTTAATTTGGGAGATATCCCAAGGAGGGCCGCAGTGGCTGCAGGTTTTCATTCTGACCGTCGTCTTCATTAGTGACCAGTTTGTGCTGCTATTTAACTTCTTTTTGAGTAATATTTGAGTAATATTGTGCAACCAGAAGTGGTTCTGATTACGTTTTCCTCCGTCTCAGTTTGCGAGAAAGTCGAGGGGAAGCACACTCGCAATTTTTAATTAGGGTAGTCGATCCAAAGTCGGGGTGCCATAAAGCTGAAGACGAGCACAAAGAACACAATTTAGTTTTGGGGGCACAAAGAGACTGACGAAATCAGTGGACCTTAGTGGACAGACAGGAGCCGAGAGATGGAGGAGATTACTGGCATAGTCCGGAGCAGGGCCATTTAAAGCTTTATAAACATGGGTGTCGAACTCTGGACCTGGTGGGCCGCAGTGGCTGCAGGTTTTCATTCTCACCCTTTTCCTAATCAGTCACCAGTTTTCACTGCCGATGAACTCCTTTTCCCTTCATGTTTTTAAGGATTCAGTCCCTCTGAATTTATTCTTTTCTTCATTAATTGACAGCCAAACAGAAATGAGACATGAATCGAGCCAACAGGTGACCAGCTAAATTGTGGGCTTCAAATGCCAGCCAGCCTCTTAATGAGAAGCACACTCTTGCCGTTAATTAAACTCGTTATTTATCTCCATGGCTTGTTGCTGCTCTCATTCTGCCGCAGCAGGCATTTCCAAAACCGTCAATTGTTCTGTTTTTTCCTAAGAATGTCGTCATACTATTCTTTTGGTGACCTGAGCAGATCAGCCTTATTGAGACCATCACCTTTCTTTATTTTCGTTAGCTGGTCCAGAGGCAGCTCGTTTTGTGTCTCATTATTGTTAGTCAGTCAGTCAGTCATTATCCAACCCGCTATATCCTAACACAGGATCACGGGGAGTCAATCCCAGCCAACAACAGGGCGCAAGGCAATAACAAACCCCAGGCAGGGCAGGTCACCCACACACCAAGCACACACACACACACTAGGGACAATTTAGGATCGCCATTGCACCTAACCTGCATGTCTTTGGACTGTGGGAGGAGACCAGAGCAGGGAGGACCCGGGAAGCAAACCCAAGTCTCCTAACTGCGAGGCAGCAGCGCTACCACTGTGCCACCGTGCCACCCCATTATTGTTTGGCTGCTAACACTGGTCTACAAAAAAATATTTTTTGTTTGCTTCTGGGAATTTCAGAGCATCTCTTTATTAAGTTTTTTTACACTGATTTCATATATGAAATCTGAATTAAGCTAGCATGTCAGGTTTTTGAAATACACATCATTGAAGTTTTGACACTTTTGAATATCAATATAATATAACAACACAGTATCTGGAGTTTGGACTCTGTCCCACCAAAATTTTTTTGATGTGTTTATTCTGAAAACAAACCAGAAGACGATACCGGAGACAGATTAAAGCATATTTATGTCAATTTACCTCAATATAAAAGTGAGGTCAGCGTGCTCCAAAATGTTGGAGGCACTCACTTTTGCACTTGTACTGCACATCCATCTCTCTTTGCATGAACCAACAGTAGTCATCCATCATGCTTGGAGTGAATTTTTCCCGATATCAGTTTTCCATCACCTTTACATCTTGATGAAATCTTACCCTATGCTCATCGCTGACATCGCCCAGATTTGGTGGAAAAAAGTCAAGATGAGAATGTAAAAAATGCATCTTCAGTGACATTCCAGCTCCCGTAAGCTAATATACTTTTAGCATATTCTCCACCAGCTCAGCATAATTCTCTGCTCTGTAACTGTGAAGAAAATTCTGGACAACCCGCACGAATGATGAGGCAGATTCAGTGGGCTTCAGTTCCCTTTGGAACTCTTCATCAAGCATCAGTTCACAGATTTCAGGGCCAACAAAAACACCTTCCTTCATTATGGCTTCACTTTTCTCGAGACCAGACTTATTTCTTAAATGCTGAAACGCATCGCCTTTACTGTCCAGTCACCCTAGTTGTCCAAGACCTGGAACATCATAACTAAAAAAATTGGGACGTGCTGGAGACAACCGGTTTTCAGATTTGGAGTCAGCAAGTGAAATTTGTTAAAGTAAAGGTGAAAGAATCCCAGTAGCAAAATGCTTGTTGACCAGTGATACTAATGAAAAACAAACAACTAAGGGGCCTGAGTCAAATTAATTGAAACTAAGGCAAAAGAAGTTAATTAGCAGCAAAAACTGGTCACTAATAAAGAAGACGGTTAAAATGAAAACCTGAAGCCACTGCGGCCCTCCAGGACCGGAAACCCATCAGATGTTAAAATTGGTTTATGGTGACACTGCACCGACAATTAAGACTACTGTTTACAAGTGGTTTGATCGATTGCGTAATGGATCTGACTCAGTTTTAGACGAGAACTCTGCTTTATAGGCTAGCAGTAGAATTTTATAGTTGGTCACGTAAGACACAGGGGCCAGTGAAGACACAGCAGGATGGCTGTGATGTGCTTGCAGCTGCAGTGTTCAGCACAGTCCTTAACCAACTGTGTTTCTCTAACATTACTGAATAACAAATCCTAGAGTGAAACGTTATTCTCTGTGATGTTTTTACTTCAAAGCACTAAATGCCCATTCTTTTTTTTAAAGTTGTCATTGTTTTATGTTAGAAAGCATCTTAAGAAACAAAGGCTGTTTGGATAAGTATTCAGTCCCTTTGTGCTGGGAGCTCTGTGTTTACACAGGTGGTAAACAATTGGGTAACGAGGACACAGTTGCCATTCAATTGATTCACTGGTGGAGGCCATTAAAATAACTGCCACCTTTTCTAAATGAAAACCCCACAGGGTAGCATGAAAAGAAGTTAAAGATAAAATAATAGAAAGAGATAAATTAGGAAGTGGGCACAAAACAATACTGAAGTGTTTGCATGTCTTGGTGGGCAGAACGTTGAAGGTACGTCAAAGTACTCGGACACTGCCGACAAAAGGCTGCCCCTCAGAACTTTCTTGGCAAGCAAAGAGAAGACTTAGACAGGCCAACAGTCACTTTGAAGGAGTTATAGAGGAAAGATGAACTGGACACAGCCATGTCAAGAAGCAGAACATGGGCCTGTATGAGAAGTTGGTACCAAATAAGCCAGTGGTTCTTAAACTGTGGGGCGGGCACCCCTAGGGGGGCGCAAAGTTGTGAAAAAAAGAAAACAAGAATCAAAAATATGAAAAATACATCTATTGAAACCAAAACAAATGAACTTAAACTACATTCTGATACTAGAAAAATAAATATAGAGTTAGATAAATGTCGATAAAAGTTAAGTAGGTATAATAAAATATGCATCTATGATATATCATTAATTAAAAAAAACAAATTGGTATTAGTGGGCTCCTTTCAAAAACTCGGGGGCGCGATTAAAACTGTTATGAAAACTCGGGTCGCAAATACTTAAAGGTTGAGAAATGCTGAAATAAGCCAGGACTCCAAAAGAACCAAGTGGAAACATGACTGGAGTTTTCCAGGAAAGGACAAGAGTGACCTGATGTGATCAGGTGACTCTAAGATGCAGTTTTTTGACTGAAGATCAAACAATTGTGTGTGGCATTTTTTGAAACATTTATTCAAGATAACAAAACAACTGAATTATCACAGTAACAAAAACTATCCAGAACCTTTACCTAGTACTTAGTTGAAACAGCTATAGTAGCAATTACTTCCTGGGTTTTTCTTGGGTTTGACGCAACAAGCTTGACCCACCTGGATTTGGGGATTTTCTGCCATTCCTCATGACTCATTTTCTCCATTTGTGGATATCTATAACTGTATCACAGACCTTCACTTCCATATATTTATGTAATATCTATAGTAAAAATATGTATGTATGTGAAACACAAGATAGCCAGAAAAAGGTTTGGGGATCCATCCTGTATATTTTATGCTTTTCTTTCAAGAGTAGTGGATTTGCCACTAAGTAATCTCTAATGACTGAGTCCAGAATGGGACTGCAAGGGAAAGGCAGGTGGTTGGCTTTATAGGCAGTGGGAAGGAAGAGGAGGGTCCAGTGGGAACAGGCGGAAATGAGGTCAGTAAGAGGGTGTGGTCTTGAGACAGAAGTGGAACCTGGTTGGCTTCAGGTGGTTTTCCCATCAGATGATCTGCAGAGGGGGGTAAGAAAAGACTACGTTCCATCTTTAGTTGAGCCCATTATCTGCCTCCTATCCACACGTGTATAAAAATAAATAAATAAATATATACACGTGTATGTATGTATATATATGTATATATATGTATATGTGTGTGTGTGTGTATGTGTATGTATATATATATATATATATGCACACACATATACAGTACAGGCACCTTCACTTCTTACACGTTTCGTTAGGTCACAGCCTTGTGCTAAAATCCTTTCAGTTCAATTCAATTCACCCCAGAGTGGCAAAAACAATACAATGTCAATGTCAAATGTATTTATATAGCACATTTAAAACAACACAGGAATGCTGTGGCCAAAGTGCTTTACAATAACAGAATAAAAGAAAAACATACAATTAACATGAATAACATAAATAGAAATAAAATAAATGAACATAAACAAAATAAATACAAGTAAATGTTACATAATCATAATGAGGACACCATCAGAATTACTGAAGGTGACGGAATGCAAGTGAATAGAAATGAGTCTTTAATCTCGTTTTGAATTGCAGACGACTCCTTTATGTGATGAGGTAAAGACGAGCAGCAGCTGTAAAAGCCCTGTCTGCCCCCTTAGTTTCACACTTGGTACGAGGGACAACAAGAGACAACTGACCAGAAGATCTAAGCACTCTGGATGGCTGGTGTAAAACACACAATTCAGATAAATAGGCAGGAGCGAGCCCATGTAAAGATTTAAAAACTAGCAACAAGATTTTAAAATCAATTTGAAAACTGAAAGGCAGCCAGTGAAAAGAAGTTAATATTGGAGAAACAGAGTCCGACTTTCTTGCCCCAACCAGGAAGCGAGCGGCAGCATTCTGGACCAACTGTAACCTGCGTATCAGGGATTTGCTAATCCCAGAATGTAGCGAGTTGCAGTAATCAAGGCAAGAAAAGATACAGTACAGGCCAAACGTTTGGACACACCTCCTCATTCAATGTGTTTTCTTTATTTTCATGACTGAAGGCATCAAAACAATGAATGAACACATATGGAGTTATGTACTTAACAAAAAAAGGTGAAATAACTGAAAACATGTTTTCTATTCTAGTTTCTTCAAAAGAGCCACCCTTTGCTCTGATTACTGCTTTGCACACTCTTGGCATTCTCTCGATGAGCTTCAACAGGTAGTCACCTGAAATGGTTTTCACTTCACAGGTGTGCCTTATCAGGGTTATTTAGTGGAATTTCTTGCTTTATCAATGGGGTTGGGACCAGCAGTTGTGTTGTGCAGAAGTCAGGTTAGTTGGACGATCATTTATTTTTCAACAGGCCAATGACCCCAAACACACCTCCAGGCTGTGTAAGGGCTATTTGACCAAGAAGGAGAGTGATGGAGTGCTGTAAATGGTCATGAAAATAAAGAAAACACATTGAATGAGGAGGTGTGTCCAAACTTTTGGCCTGTACTGTGTGTGTATGTATGTATGTATGTATGTATATGTATATATATATGTGTATATATATATATATATGTATACAGTGGGATGCAAAAGTTTGGGCAACCTTGTTAATAGTCATTATTTTCCTGTATAAATCGTTGGTTGTTACGATAAAAAATGTCAGTTAAATATATCATATAGGAGACACACACAGTGATATTTGAGAAGTGAAATGAAGTTTATTGGATTTACAGAAAGTGTGCAATAATTGTTCAAACAAAATCAGGCAGGTGCATAAATTTGGGCACC
>JANRMT010062850.1:25780504-25834521 GCA_026402145.1 Polypterus bichir lapradei | reverse complement strand
TTTCTTTTCAGGCTTCCTTGAAGCCTCTCGATTCTAATTCTATTACAACGGTTTCCTTGCCTACATTTTATGACACAGTATTTAAATCCAGATTCTTGTTGCCGTCCCTCCCTTATATATGAGTAATTTGCCTCATCTTCGTCATTCAGTTAATCCCTTTTGGATGCAGTTTCTTGTATGGTGAAGCGTATGCCAAATCATCTCATAAGTAAAAGTTAGCACAGATTAAAACAGAATGTGGTGTACAAATGTGTCTCAAGTCATCTTGGTGGTAATAATAATAATGTAATAGCTATTGTAAAAAAAGAAAAAATATCCTTGGAGAGAAAGATGGGAGACAAGGCGTGATCTTCATGTTAAGATCACAGAAGACACTTAAAAGACCTGTGAGACGAAAGAGATTGGCCACGGAGCGTCTCGCAAGGACCTTAATCATGAGACTTTGTGCCAAGAGATTGACCCAGGACCATCTCGTGATGACGTAGAACATGAGATTCTTGCAAGATATGCCCAACTTACAAATAAATAAGACCACGGGCAGCAATACTGTACACTCAGTCGTGTAAAGGAGGCTTTGTGCACACACAGATCCAGGGCTCTCAGCGCATATAAAGCGTATAAGGACAGTACGTTATAAATGAAACGTCAACGACTAAGCAAAGAAGAAAGCAGCGCAGAGAAAAAAGACTCAAAAGCACTGGAGAGAAAAAAGAGCAAAAAAGAATAATCTAGGTGCAAATTCAGAAAATAAGGAAAGTAATTATCAGCCCGGAACAAGTAGAATTGAAAAAAAGCATGTCCAATCGGGCTCAGAATTAAAAGATAAAGTAGAACTTCATAAAGATGTTCACAAACGTTGGGGCTATACACATGCAGAGCAGGTTAGAGATTATGAAAGCAGTGGAATTTGAAAGGCTCAAAAAAAAATACGGCGAGATACACATGTGGAGAAAGTTAAAGAATATGAAAGTAGGAAAATTAGAAAGTACAAAAAAAGAAAGTAAAGATTGCAGTAGCGCAAACAAACGGAAATTATTACTCGAAAAAAGGGAAAATAATCACCACGGACCAGGTGTCATTGAAAAGAAAGCAGGACAAAGTGAGGTCAGAAATAAAAAAAAAAAAAAAAGTAAAACGTCATAAAGAGGTTAAAAAACAAGGGGCTAAACACATGCAGAGCAGCTTAGAGATCAAAAAAAAAAACAAAAAAAAAAAAAACGTAGGCACTGTGGCGAGTGGCTGGGGGTGGTACCTATCCGGGACACCCAGGAGGACTGGAGGAGGGCTTATGCCTCCTCCAGACCACGTGAGAGCGACCGCCCTGGTGGCTTTGGGGACCACAGGAACAGAGCTTAGAAGCTCAACCCTATAGGGGCCCGTGGTCACCACCAGGGGGCGCCTAAATGCCTGATGAGCCCTGGCCCTCAGCACTTCCGCCACACCCGGAAGTGCTGGGGGAAGACTACCAGAGACACCCGGAGTGCTTCCGGGTGCACAGCCAGTACTTCTGCCACACTGGGGAGTGCCAGCAGAAGATTATCGGGAGGCACCTGGAGCACGTCCGGGTGGGGATAAAAGGGGCCGCCTCCCTCAATTAGTTGGCTGGAGTCGGGTGAGGAGAAGGACAGAGCTCAGGAGGAAAGGAAAGGAGGGTGGCCTGAAGAGAGTGAGGCATTGTGTTAAGGCCTGGACTTTGGGGGAGTTTTAGCTGTGGTATCAGGGTACACCCTACTCTTTTCGAAAGATGCCCTGGGATCTTTCATGGCTGCAGAGAGTCGTGACCCCGGTTTTATGTCTTGTTTGAAGGACGGTGCCATTTTTGCAGCACAAGTATCCTCGTCACTGCACTGAAGCACTGGCGTCAACAGTTCCAGCTGCAGGGTAAGCGCCCCATGCTGATCAGCAGCAAACCCAAGCCTTTCTTAGATGGCCTCCCATCCAAGTACTGGTCAAGTTTTTGTAATCTGGTGCCAATGTCTGCATTTACAGTAAAAGTGCTTCCACTTGTTTCTGTTGTTTTTGGGGAGCTGTCAATAAATATTTGTTAGGAGCACACGCTGATACAGCGCATTGCCGCACCCACCACATGACAAACCAACTTAGGGTCCAAGATTAGGACCTGAGTGTAGCCATGCAATGAGGGTGGAACCTCGGCACCACGCTAGTTCAGATGGAATGGAACCAGTGGGAGTTTTTTTTATTTATTTATTTTTTTTATGGTGGCTGGAGTGCCAATCCTGCCACCGACCCCCAGGTTTTTCCCTGCAGGTTGAAGAGCCTACATGCAGGGCTGGATGAAGATTAACGTCATACTCAGGATGGAGCGATTGCAGGTTAAGGGCCTTGCTCAGGGGCCTAATGAAGTAGAGTCACTTTGGCCATTTGCATGGCCGGGACGCCTCTTCTTTGTATGGCCCTGGGGCAACAAGTATGGACAGAACAGTACCTCCCCTAGGACGCTAGAGGACAGTCCCCATGTGTAGCAGTGGTGCCTCAGATTCCAGCAGGGCTCCTTGGGAGATGGAGTTCTCTACAACCCTGTTGGGATCCGGGGGTGCTGCCAGGGGGCACTGCAGTGGTTCCTGAGCCCGTGTGGGGCGGTTCTTCTGGCACACCCAGAAGTGCAGCTGGAAATGGGTCATCAGACACCTGGAGCACTTCCGGGTGGGCTATAAAAGGAGCCAGCAGCCACCACTCCGGGAGCCAGAGTAGGGAGACAAAGCTTTTCAGAGACGAGTGGTGGAGAAAGAAAGAGAAAAAGAAGAAGAAAAGTATTGTGATAGTTGGAATGTGTTGTGCCTGTGGGAACGGGGAAGGTGTTGCCCACAGGCGAAGAAAAAGAAAACACATTTATTTGTTTTATCAGTATGCCTCCTGTGTCGGGCTGAGTGTTGATATAGCGCCTTTTGTCACAGCGCTTACGGGATTGCCAGTGCAGATCCCTAGCCTCAGAGCCACCGCTCCTCCAACAGTAAATATTACGTGATTTTTATTGGCATGTTGCAGTGCGAGCCGGTGCTGAGAGGTTGCCAGTGGTATGAGCTCACCTGTATTGCACAGGGCACGACTAAATCCTGAATCAGTTACAGAGAGAGAGTATGTCACAGTAGCAGGAATGGTCCTGAATAAGCCAGTCAAACGGCAGTATGCCCTGTGGGTGTGCTGGGTGGCCCACAAGGGCAACCAGCATGTACAGTAAAGGAGAGGAAGGTGGGCCTGTGTACAAGTATTCATCACTTCCTCCAGGGTAATTTCTATCCATCCATTATCCAATCCGCTATATCCTAACTACAGGGTCACGGGGGTCTGCTAGAGCCAATCCCAGCCAACACAGGGCACAAGGCAGGAAACAAACCCTGGGCACACACACACCAAGCACACACTAGAGACCTAACCTGCATGTCTTTGGACTGTGGGAGGAAATCCACGCAGACATGGGGAGAACATGCAAACTCCACACGCTACCCACTGCGCCACCGTGCCGCCTCCAGGGTAATTTAATACTGGAACTGACCTCTGGCTAACAAACTGGCGGAAATGAAAACCAGAAACCACGGTGGTTCCCAAAGATCAGGATTAAGCAACAGCAAACTTTATGCCTAAAAATCAAAGAATTTAAACAAAATACTTTTTTTTTTTTTTACCCCCCCGTGGCTGTCTGCCTCTCCTGACTCAGAGACAATTGCCTCAATTGAATCGTTTTCCTTGCCTGTTTATTTCATCCATCAATCCTTATTGTATGTTTAAATTCTCAGATGATTCCACACAACGATAGCAATAATTTATTTCATGTACAGCCCAAAATCACACAAGAAATGTCTCAGTGGGCCTTAACAGGCCCTGTTCTTTAACAGCACACCCAGCCTTGACTCCCTAAGAAGACAAGTAAAAACCCCACCAAATAAAACCGTTGTAGGGAAAAAGAATGGAAGAAATGAACTTATGAGGTGTATTGATGAAAGGGACGAGACAGAGGAGAGAAGTCAGGTGGAAAACTTTGTTTGTTCCTTTGTGCAAATAATAATAATAATAATTCTTTACGTTTTTATAGTGCTTTTCTCACCACTTGAACCCCCTGATCTCCATACTGCAAGGAAAAAACAAGGAACTAGTTTGTGACTTCCACTACTCCAAAGGCCCCCAAAGTCAAGGAGTTAATGTAGAGGTGGTCAGTCAGTCATTGTCCAACCTGCTATATCCAAACACAGAGTCATGGGGGTCTGCTGGAGCCAATCCCAGCCAGCACAGGGCGCAAGGCAGGAAATAAAACCCCAGGCAGGGCGCCAGCCCACCGCAGGGCACACACAGGAACAATACAAGAAAGGGCAGAGCAGGCTCTTTGTTCTTAGGAGGCTTCATTCCTTTTATGTGAAACGTGACGTCCTTCAAGTCTTCTACAACTCTGGTGGCCAGTGTGGTGTGCTGGGCTGGTAACATCAGATTTAGAGATGCCCACCAAATCAATGCGCTGATTAAAAGAGCAGACTCAGTTATGGGACACACTCTGGACTCCCTGGGGGTTGTAGCTAAGGAGAGAATTAAAACAATTATGAACAACGCTGTATGTCCTCTCTGACACACCAACACTGAGGAAGTTCAGTCAACGAATTATTCAGCAGAAGTGTGGCGGGAAACACGACTGGGGCTCCTTTATACCAACAGCATTACACCTCTTTTTCTTTTTAGCTTTTCTTTCTTTTTTGTCCTTCTGGTTTGTGTTCAGACCATATTGTTTGTGTATATACAGGCAGTCCCCGGGTTACGTACGAGATAGGGACTGTAAGTTTGTACTTGAACTTGTATGTAAGTCGGAACAGGTACATTATTTTAATAAATGCTATTGTTGACCAACTGTAGCCAAGTGCTCTGCCAATGAATGATGGAGTTTCAGTTCTCTCTGACTTTTTATTATTACTACTTTATTTTACATGGTGATGGTTATTCTCTTCTTTACTGTATCACCAGCACTTGCATCAGATTTGTGTTTCAGAGACCTTGTTGAAGGGTGAAGACAAAAAATTAAGATGAGCTCTTCTACACAGCACTGTACACGGTATCACAGCAAGAAGGCACCCTTCGTCAACATGTCTGATGTACTGAACGAGAGACAACTTCCTGCTATCTATGTGACAGTACAAGCAGGCTTGCTATTGAGAATGAAGGGGGGGGGGCTCATCACTCGCCCACCTCCAATACAGTATGCTGCCTGCAGCGTCCGCCCACCAAGAACGAACACTGTGCAGCCAAAGGCGGTTAGTGAATTGCCCCCATTCAATAGGCAGCCATCCAATGCACGCTACAATGCAACCCCCCTCCGCCCTGTTCACCCTCAATGGTCTCCGTTCAGCCACAACCAGGTCACTGCTTGTAGCATCACCAGCCGCCTACCGAGAACAAACGGGGCAGCTGTGTATGGTGGGTGGGCAGTGAAACCGCTTGCCGGCGGGAGCCGCCCGAGGGATGCTACACTGCGCAAGCAGCAAAATTGCCTCCGTCCACCCACCGCTTGCAGCATCCCCAGGCCGAAGATGATGGAACGGCAGTTACTGAGGCGCATGCGTCCATGCGTTGTATGTCGTAGGTTGGATGTCCGTAACCTGGGGACTACCTGTATATTTATTTATCCACCTATTTATTTATATATTCATTGAGTTTCTGTAAAAAGAAAAATTTCCTCTGGGGGACAAATAATGTTCTGTCTAAACTATAAAGTACCTTTTTCAAATTCATATGTGACAAAGCAAGTTTCACAAATCTCATTTGTATCCTCCTTGTGCTATTTTTACTAAACTAGGGGGCTTTGCCCCCTGCTCACTTCACTCACCAACCCACCCAGCCACTTCGCATCTCTGCCACTCACGTATGTGGATTTCACTTTCACCAAACAACAAATCTTTTAATTCTCGTGGATACGCCTCTTCATTGGGAAGAAACACTACTTCTCCCTGATGGCAACATGAATGATATGATCTACAAGTCTCCGACTTGAACTTTAAAGCCAAACAATATCTACATACTTCTGTTATGTTACCTATGTTCATTGTAACAATAACGCTATATAGCGCCTGACCTGGTATAGACTCACACGGAGGCACGTATAAAAACAACACAAAAGTTTATTTTTCTTCACCTGTGGGGCACATCTTCCCTGTGAACCCCACAGGCCCAACACAGTCCCAATTAAAGCACAAAAGTAAATCACCATTAACACAAACACGGCCTTCTGGCACCACCACTCCTCCCTTGAAGCTTCATCCTCTCCTCCCGACTCTGGCTACTGAGTGGTGGTGGCTGGCCCCTTTTATAGCCCACCCAGAAGTGTTCCAGGTGCTTGACCACCTGGTTCCAATTGCACTTCTGGATGGGGCTGAAGATTTGTCCAGTTGGGCTGTGGAATCCATGCAGCACCACCTGGCGGCCACCCCAGCTCCCAACAGGGCTGTGGAGGACTGTATTTCCCATGGAGCCCTGCGGGAGGTTGAGGCTGCCACCCAGCGTCCTGGGGGAGGTATTGCGCTGCCCGTGGTTGCTCCCCTGGAACATATGCAGAAGGGGAGCCCCGGCCGGGTCCCATGCCCCACCATATATTTGATCTCTTTTCGCTGTTCTGTTATTTCACCAAGTAATAATTTCCATTTGTTTGCGCTAATGCGATCTTTACTATCAGTTTTTGAGACTTTCGAATTTTAGTACTTTCGTAATCTCTAACCTGCTGTGCATGTGTATCACACCAACGTTTTTGAATTCTTTACGACATTCTAATTTGTCATCTAGTCTTTTGTCTTATTTCCGGCCCCGGGCCTGGTAAAATCTCTTGCCGCAAAGTTTCGTCTCACGGGACGTGAAATTAACTCTCTGAAAAAGTCGCATCTCATTCCAGGATTTTTTTTTATATAATAGAGAAATATCGAAAACCAGTGTGTTAGTGTTGCACAGTAATCCAGTTTTATGATTTGAACCTGTAATTCTGTTGATTCAGGTCTAATTCTCTAAGCCTGTCCTAAAGATGAGCGGATTTCATAAATCACAAACTGGACTGTGGTCATCTCTGAACCAAACCTCAACAATGACATTAGCCTGTCCTACTGCAATTTTTACTTTAACAGGGATTTAATAACTGAAGTAACTGGATTGTCCTGGATTGTCCAAGAACTGGAATCATCAAGTCATTTCTTCACTTGTTGTGTTCATTTTAAAAGTGTACTCCTGCTGCTGTGAAAGTGGTAGTTTACTCGTGACTTTAATTTTAAAATGTCTGTGTGTTTGTTTCTGCAGTGTGTTGGAAATCCCTGAAGAAATGAGGAGCCTGATAATTGACAAAAATAAGGGAACAATTGAAGATGACTCCAGCTTATTGGTTAAAGGTATCATTGTTATATACTCTTTATTGTACTACTGCAGCTTTTAACAATGGTGTTTCATTTTTAACATTTGCATCCATCCAATGTCCTAAGATGCTATCACAGGGCTGCTGGAGCTTCAGTCATTGGGCACCATGTAGGAACAACTACTGGACAGAGTGACTAGTTTATCATGCGGTGAACACAAACACAACCACCCACCCAACACACACACACACACAATAGAGCCAGTTTAGAAATGATAATCCATCTAACCTGCACTTCTTTGGACTGTGGAAGAAACCCATGCAGACCCAAGGAGAACATTTAAACTCCACACTGGGATGACCAAGACGCGTACACCGGTGTCCAGTGTCACTGCAAGGCCTGTTCTGTTTGCATTCCTATGACCATAACTACTAAAGCTGTCTCTTATTCTGAGCAGAATCTGGTGGGTTTTACAAAATGAACTTTACCATTTGACCTGCCCTTATAAACCAATTTTTAAAAAAGCCTAACATTCTCCTTTTTTTATTGAATTTATTAAAAACAAGTAACATTTCCATTCAAACAAGTCAAACTTAACAAAACTAAATTCAATTCAGCCTCCCCACCCCAGTGAAGGAGAGGAAAGCCAACAGCCAGAGTCAAACTTTAAGAACAGAAACATGGGAAGAGAATCCATTTTCCTCAATATAAAAGCTTATTCTAAAATGTTATTGATTAGTTCCTGCCAGATTTAAAAAAAGTTTTGAATGGATCCACTAAGAGAGAATTTGATTTTTTTTCCAATTTCAAATAGTATATAACATCAGTTACCTACTAACTTAAAACAGGTGGGCTAGGATTCTTTCAGTTGAGCAAGAGAAGTCTGTGTGCTAGTAGTGTAGTAATGGCAGGTACGGTTTGTTTGTCCTTCTCCACTTTAAGACCACCAAACACAACTGTTAGGGGATTAGAAGGGATTGTGACACCAAGGCTCTCTGATAGGCATTTAAAAATGTTGGTCCAGAATAATGTTCATTTGGTGCAGGCCCAGAACATGTGGCCCAGTGAGGCAGAAGCCATACATTCTCAAAGTCACTTCAATTTGTCTCCACCTGTCCTGATGAGAGTTAAAGTGGCAACATGCCGAGCTGAGCAGAACAGGCCACCCTGACGTTAGCAGCTTCCTCCATCTCTCCCTGGGGAGTTTCCAGATTCTAACAGCCAGGTACATATATAATAAAAAAATCCTAAGCCTAAAAGCACAACGATTTTCTGTTACATTTTTTGTCACACTTTAAATCGGGCATATTTTAAAACCTACATATATATGTTTGGTATCATTCTTTTCAGAATTTTTCAAAGTTTAATGTGATTTTGTTAGATTTTCAGATTCTTATTCTGTTTTTAAATTATAAACTAAAAAATATCAAGAAGTCACATCTTGCGAGACAAGACTTTGTGCCAAAAGATTTAACAACGCCTGGGGCCGGAAATAAAAGACAAAGAGTAGGACAGTTGCACAGAGTTTAAGAAAGAACGGCAGGGTATATAGTACATATCATTGTACTAAACCAGATAAATAAATAAAGAAGAGTAAGATAGTAAATTCAGAGAAAAGGCCTTAACATATCACCATAATTAATGGTCTGCACACACACACAGGTTACATGAGAATCTTGACAGAGAGGTAAACATTGAGAGAAGGGTAATAAAGTCAAGTAGAGCTGAAAGCCTTCCTGAACAGATGAGTTTTGAGTTGTTTTTTAAAAGAATTCATGGAGTCAGCTGGTCTTATTAATTTCGGTAGGTCATTCCTGAGTCTGGGCGCTATACAGCTAAAGGCCCTGCCACCCATATGTCACCCATGTTTCGGGCACACGTGTCGCATCGCGTGAAGTATAAACCTGGCCTTAGGCGCCTTACTTTACAGCTGACGGTCTTGGCTAGGGCTTATTTTTGGGGTAGGGCCTATATTACAGAGCACCCTGAAAATCATGCTAGGGCTAATTTTTCGGGGAAACACGATATTTATAGGGCAGTGGCAGTGACAAATGTATTAAAAGTACTCTTTTTTTTTTTTTTTTAATATACAGAAAGGACCCCACTGCCAAAAAATTATTCGAATTATAACTTGGTTAAACCGTAACAATAAGCATTTTGCTGGCATTTGCCACAACGTTCTGTCCACATTAAGGCCAAACTAATTTTAAGCCCCCTTTTTAAAACATGGATATCAGCCTGAAAAAGTTGAACACCAGAACTTATTACAGTGTTATCAGCCGAGGAGTGTAAATGATCAGTTTACCTGCCCCTTCATGGTCTATTTGAAATGCACCACACACACCTTCAGGTGGATGAAAGGGAACGAAGTGCGTCTCGTCTCCTGCCAAACGAAGCCCTGTCTGCTCTTCTGGACCCGCGTTTCTTGCTTCCTGAATACATGGCCCTGTTTTCTGATTAGCAGCATTCTTAAACTAACCAAGTCTAGACGTTATCTGCATGCCTTTGTGTACACGAGTCAGCCGCTAGACAGGGTTCCTCTCCGTATAGCTTTGACAGGTCAGCTTCTATAGAATCAGGGATGCTTTCTTTGAAGTGGTCTTTCGGCCCGATGTGCACATTCTGTGCACTTTTTAGCAAGCTCAAGAAATGTTCTTCATGAGAAGTAATACTTATCACATGTTGTGCCTGCAACTCATTAGTTGCCTCCCACCCCGCCTTCCCTTTTTGTTTTGTAAAAGACTCATTTACACATTTTATTGTCATTCTGTATTTCATTTTCATAATTAGTACATTTTTCCAGTTGAGTAGTCACGCTGTAGCCTAAGCTTTAGGAAGTGCACATTTCATAACTTTTTTTTCCCCAGAATGCATTAGTGGGTTGGCACGGTGGCACAGTTGCCTCATCCACATCACTTGATCTCTAGTTCAATATGTGGTGTGATGGGCAGCCTCGACCATTACCTGGCTGGGACTCCAGCTGGATGGAAGGACCAGGGGAGAGAGCATCAGCAGGCTAATACCTTCCCTTGGACGCTATGAGGACAGCTCCTGGGGGGGGGCCCCCCCCGGGACTGTGGCACCATGGATTCCCTCAGGGTATGCTGGGAGTTGGAGTTTGGCACAGCCCTGCAGGGTTCCATGGGGGGGCCGCCAGAGGCAGCTGTAGAGCCCTACATTGGGCTCTTGCCACACCTGGAACGCTCCCAGGGCCTTAATAAAAGGACCCGCCTCACTCCATTTGGGGAACCAGAGTCGGGAGGAGGTGGACGTAGCTTACCTGGAGGTGTGGAGGGGAAAGGACAAAGAGAGGAAGAGAAAGAAGAGAGAAGTGGTGTGCTGTGCCTTATGTACTGTGCTGTGGGGAGCAGAGAAAAGAGCTCAGCAGCTGTAAATACGATACAATACAATTTATTTTTGTATAGCCCAAAATCACACAAGAAGTGCCGCAATGGGCTTTAACAGGCCCTGCCTCTTGACAGCCCCCCAGCCTTGACTCTCTAAGAAGACATGGTAAAACTCTCAAAAAAACCTTGTAAGGAAAAAAATGGAAGAAACCTTGGGAAAGGCAGTTCAAAGAGAGACCCCTTTCCAGGTAGGCTGGGCGTGCAGTGGGTATCAAAAAGAAAGGGGTCAATACAACACAATACACAGAACAGAACACAAGTAATCCTCAATACAATATAATAGTGCAATAGAAATATTGCAAGCACAGAGCAGAATTTAATAGTAGATGACATCCCATAATATGATTTGGATTTGTTCAGAGTCCTGGAGACCTCGGCCATCAAGCTGCCTCCTCCTATTGGCCATTCCACAGCTGAGACAGCACTGGGCCAGCCAATCCGATGAAAGGACCCCTCTACCCGACGATTCCTGCGATCCTCCATCACAGATGACTTTACCTTAGGCAGGCAAAATAACTTGGCAGGTGGGCCGTGGCACCAAGTGCCACATTTGAGTACCGAGAAGAGAAATAGAACAGGTGAGGGTTAGTAACAAATTCTAACTATCATGTTACTTATGTTTTAGTGCTAATGACTAACAACAGAGATGCAGTCTGCACAGCTAATCAGCAGCTCTAGTCAGGGTGTGCTAAACTGAAGTCGTGAGACTTTGACAGCTGAGACCGAAGGGGCATCTCTTTTATAGTAGCCGGCAGACCACTCCACAGTTTAGGGGCCCTGTAACTAAATAAAACGAGTGTGCTGGACTGGAAATTGTGTCTTGCCTGTCTGTGTCGGGTTAGGGCGGCTGTACGAGCCCAGGTGGTCCACAGTGGCAAGGGTATCTTCTCTGTGGGGTTTACTTGTATTCTCTGTCTTCATGCAGGTTTCCTCTAGGAGTTCCCATGTCTCACTATTGTCCAAATAACTGCGGTTAGATTAATGCCAGCTGTGTATCCGCCAGTTGTGAGCTGGTCTGTCATCCTGTATGGAGTCCATTCTTGTTTTCTACCTTTTGCTGCTGTGATGGGCTATTGCAGTTTACGGTCCAGTTTGGAAAAGGCGATTCAGAAAATGGGTATAGCATTATGAATTGGATCATTGATGGGGAGAAGCTGTGAATTACATGATTTAGGGTAATAAACTGATAGTCTGTTATTTTCGCACCCTGTTTGCCCTGCTATTTAGAATTCCTGTTGCTGAGGATTTGTTAGTCAGTGTGGGGAAAAGTAAATGAATGTAAATTGTACTAATCATAGCTTTTCTTAATATCATTTCAGTTCCTGCCACAGTCCAAAGATATTGCAGGTTAGGTGGACTGGTGATGGTAAATTGGCCCTTGTGTGTGTATGTGTGTGTGCAAGTGCAAGTGTGTGTTCACTATGTTGGACTGGTACTAAAATTTTCACCTCTGTATCAATAGCAGTTTTCAGACCTCAATACAAGTACCAAAGTGGTCCAGCAGCACACAACTCCCAAACCTCCCATCTTATTTGAGCCTCTCCAGTGTATTGCACCACTTCCCTGGCTGTGCGATATCCCCAGTGGAGTCTGAATTATGTCAAAGCAATGGCGGTGATGGTGGTGTTCCCCCATGAAGTCCCAAAATTTACCAAACTCAACGTTTTTCTAGAACTGCAATAGAGAGCGTCAATGTATTGAGAGGAAACGTGTCTTTTACTTCCGGTACTGAAAATTCCGAAATGACGGTACCGTATCATTTTAGGATTTGTGATTAATTTTTGTACTTTTTCAGTACTGGTATATCACGCAGCCTTGGTGTTCATACTGCGATGGACTGGCACAGGGGACTGTTCCTGCCTTGCACCCTATGCTTGCTGGGATAGGCTCCAGCTTTCCCACAGTCCTACTCAGGTTAAAGCGTATTTGAAAGATGGGTGGATGAAACAAATAATTTTAGTTATCAATTTCAATCTCGGACTATTTTGGCTTTTTGTCTGATGCAGAATCTCTTTCAAGCCTCAAGTCATAACTTGGAAAGCCCCTTTTCTTCATTTTTAAGAAATGTTTTATCAGATGCAACCTATTCTATATGCAAGATACCTCTACAGCAATTTATTTATCTTCTATACTGCATAGAACTAGCTGTGCTACCCATCTAAAGACAGGTTGAAATCACAAGTAATCAAGGCAGACCTCAGTGTTAACGTTTACAGTGCATCATGCAATCCATATGTCTCTGTTATATGCCATTTGGTATGGGACTTGTAAAAAGCAGAGTTCATGTTTGTGGTGTGCCATCCGTATCTGCTACTACTTATTATTTACTATTTATGTTTATCTTTATATGTTGGTTTTGTCATTTGGTGTGGACAGCAAAGAAAGAATTTCATTGTACAGGGAAACGTGTTTCCTTATTGTGCACATGACAATAAACTTTGAACTTGTTGGAATGACAAATGCAAGTCAATTTATTATTAAAAACATTTTATTAAGTTGCATGTGTTGGAATGAAATGCAACCCATTAATCTCTGTTATATGCCATTTGGTATGGGATTCGTAAAATCAGAGTTAATGTTTGTGATGCGCCATCTTTTGGCATGACAGAGACATAGCAACCAGACGAACACAGAGATGCACAGACCCTTTTATTAAGGTGGACTAGCTGTGCAACCTGTCTAAGATGGGTTAAAATCTAAATAATCATCCTAGACCTCTGTGTTAATCTTTGCAGTGCACCATGCAATACATATGTCTCTGTTTTGTGCATTGCCTGTTTCTGCTGCTGAAGTATACTTCGTATAAAAGGAAACACAAAAGACAGAAGCATGTTGGAGGGTCCACCATGTATATTATACATGCTGTAGTGAAGCAAGCTGCAATACTGCCAAGAAGTCCCAAAAGAGTGTGTCCAAAAATGGGATTGACTGACTGACTGGTAAAGGCAAGTGGTGAGCTTTATAGGCGGCAGGAAGAAAGAGGAGGGTCCAACGGGGAACAGGCGGAAGCGAGGCCATGTGGTCTGGAGATGGAAGTGGAACCCAGTTGAGGTTTAGATGGTCTTTCCTTCGGGTGATCTGCATTGGAGGGAGGAAGGACATTGGTGCACTTTGTCAACCCCTGGCCCAGCGTTTTACCCTCAGTTAAGCCCATCGACTGCCTGTGTGTGACAAGCCACTTGATTTATTTGATCAGGTAGACGTTTGTCTGTCCTTTTGCTACTTTAATGTAGAGAATTGAGCAAAGAATGCTGACCAACGTTCAACACCGAGGAGAACAGAATAGGAAGGCTGCTCTGACCGGCATGGATAGTGTATGGTTCGATACCCATAAGAGGCCCTAAGAGACTCCTTAAAATGCGTTAAACCTTTTAAATTAAGTTCCTTTACAGCAGATACAACGTGGATAGTGTGGGTCATGTGATAAGAATATCGAAGCACTTGCTATTAGTATAGGTTTCGCTTTATTATCCCTGGTGGGATTTATTTGTGCACTAATAGCGGAATTACCTTTAATGTTACTTCTGTTGGGTGGATTGGTGGCTGGGCATCTGCACTGACAATCGGAAGGTTGCCAGTTCAAATCCCATAAATGCCAGAAGTGACCCTACTCTGTTGGGCCCCTGAGCAAGGCCCTTAACTTCTAATTGCTCCGCCCTGGGTATGACGTTACTCTGCATCCCTCCAGTCTTCAGGGGAAATCCTGGGGGATGGTGGCAGAGTTGGCTCTCCAGCCACCATAAAAAACCTCCCAATGTTCCATTCCATCTGAGCTACTGTGGTGCTGAGGTGTCACCCGTCGCATGGTTGCACCCGGGTCATAATCTGTGACCTTGAGGTGGTTCGTCATGTGGTGGGTGTGGCAGTGCGCTGTCTCAATCTCGCTTTCACTTCTGTCAGAGACAAACTGCCCAACAAAGGGAAATCACCCGTTTTATATCAATAGAGTTTGACTTGCTGTTGTGTAGTTGTGGGGGGTTGAAGGTCTGACCTTTCACTTTAGCAGTGTCTTCACTTTATCTCCTGAATTATCTATTTTATCTTTTCTAAATCATACCTTCTGAATTTCCCCATGGCAATAGCAAGTATAACTTCTTCTTCTTCTTCTTCTTTCTTTCCGTTAGGGTTTGCCACAGCAGATATTCTGCAATAGAAAGTTTAACTAATCTAATCAATTCTAAATCAAAATGTTTAGGACGGCAAGGTGGAAGCGGCTTCCCAACCAGGCCAGTGGGTTTCATGTCTGTGCAAAATCCCCTATAAAATGAATGGACAAGGGGAGAATGTCCATCAGAACTGCATGATCTCCCCTAAGCTTATCAGGCTAGTAGTGATGAGTGAACCCCACTGAGTTTCGCTTTGCTTTGAGTTCGGTGAAAATGTCTGGGAATTACAGCCACTTGGCACGGTGTATTCCAGTCAGTAGGGAAGGAGAAACTGAATTAGTTTTGAGTGGGTTGTAATGCTCCAGTGGTCTTCCTGAGTGCTGTGGAAGTGTCTGCCAACTAAGCTGCACCAATGATTGAGGCCAAAACTGTGACATGAGCTGTGAGGCAGAAGTGCTGACCACCGTGCCTCCCTGCAATAAAATTAAACTCCATGATCTTTGTCATCTTCTGTTCCCCCGGGCACCTATCACTGTGATTAGTGACCACCCACAGAGCCTGTTATGTGAGGGATCAATATTATATACAAGGTGAGTCAAAACTATGTTAACATTTGAATGGTGGAAACAATTTATTCACAAAACATACTTCATATGTGCAAGATGATGTACAGGAATGTCTCAACCTGTTCGCCGTCACATTCAACACTCAATAACCAACGAGCAACAGTACCATTTAAAGCCCGGACACACATTTTGCGGAGAATAGTTAATACCACAGTCCATATTCTGTCCTTCAGGTCATTGATATCATGAACTTTTCTGCAATACACGCGCGCTCCTTCACCATACCCCATCATGACCAGAAATCACAGGGTGTCAAATCAGGGGTGTGTGGAGGCCATAGCAATGATCCACCATGACCTGTCCATCGATCTGGAAAGGTGTGGCCGAGATAAAAATAATCCATTAGTGTTAACATTAGAACAATCGAGACAAGAACAGACCATTCAGCCCAACAAAGATCGCCAGTCCTATCCACTTAATTCTTCCACAAAAACATCAAGTCGAGTTTTGAAAGTCCCTAAGGTCTTACTGTCTGCCACACTACTTGGTCGCTTATTCCAAGTGTCTGTGGTTCTCATGTGTAAAGAAAAACATCCTAACGTTTGTGTGAAATTTCCCCTTAACAAGTTTCCAGCTGTGTCCCCATGTTCTTGATGAGCTCATTTTAAAGTCACCGTCTTGATCCACTGGACTAATTAACCTCATAACTTTAAACACTTCAATCAGGTCTCCTCTTCATCTTCTTTTGTTTAAACTCTGAAGGCTCAGCCCTTTTAATCTTTCCTCATAACTCATCCCTGTAGCCCTGAATCAGCCCAGTTGCACTTCTCTGGACCTTTTCTAGTGCTGCTATGTCCTTTTTGTAGCCTGGAGACCAAAACTGCACACATGACTCCAGATAAGGCCTCACCAGTGTGTTATAAAGCTTGAGCAGAGCCTCCTGTGACTTGTGCTCCACATATCAAGGTGCTATATAACCTGACATTCTGTTAGCCTTCTTAGCACTAGAATTACCAGAGCCAAAAAAACATTTTCGTAATTCCGGCCCACCTTAAATCCCTTTGCACCTCTCCGTCAGCCTCATTTGTCTTCTAAATGTGTCGAGAATCCCTAGCAGCAAGCAGCCTTATCCCAACCCCCAATCGCCTCAGAACGGCCAAGAAGTTCTCCAAGTTCCTGCCTTGATTGATTATCTGGGAGTGAGCTACTCAGAATTGTAAGGGGAAATAACTTGATGTGTGTTTTGTGTCTAATCAATCTATGTAAACAAATTGTTAAAACAGAAACATTTTTCATGTTTTAGTAATAAATGACAGAATATACACATGAACTATATAATATGTAAAGGCTGATGGCTGAATATCAAATAAACACTTCCATAAAAAGGGCAACTACAATACGACAGCTTCCGTGGTGCAGTGGTTAAAGCTGTTCACTTATAATCCAAAGGTCGTGAGTTCAAAACCAGCTCCCCTGCAAATTTACTTACAGGATTTAAGGTGGGCTGGAATTACAAGTTTTTTCATTGGCTCTAGTAATTCTAGTATTTAACCGCCTTCTGAACACTGTCGGGAAGTCGATAGTTTAGAGTTCACTATGACTCCTAAATCCTTCTCATAGGACGGACTCTCGATTTTCAGACTGCCCATTGTGTATTCAAACCTCACATTTCTACTTCCTATGTGTAATTCTTTACATTTACTGACATTAAAACCGTAATGTCAAAACATGATTTTGTGCACTGTGCACTGAAGGGGGGCTGTCCCAGCACTAATCACTACCCAATCTGAGCTACACACGCTTAATGAATCTCTGCAGGACAATGAAGGAGTACCGATTATGTAGTGACATCACACACACTTATATTCATTCACGGGTGTCTGCTGGAGCCAATCCCAGCCAGCACAGGGCGCCAGCCCACCGCAAGGCACACACACACACCTACACACACATCAGGGACAATTCCGGATCACCAATGCACCTAACCTGCATGTCTTTGTACTGTGGGAGGAAACCAGAGCACCCAGAGGAAACCCATGCAGACACGGGGAGAACATGCAAACTGCACACAGGGAGGATCCTGGAAGCAAACTCCGGTCTCCTAACTGCGAGGCAGCTGTGCTACCACTGCGCCGCCGTGCCACCCCTCCAATATGAAGTTTCGACTGGAAAGGCCTCATGCAGGTGGCATTATGACGGATACCGTGATCATCGCGCTCCCCAGCGGCTTGTCTTGCTGGCTTCACGTCAGCCCAACTTTCAAGTATGCTGTTTCATGACCCCCTTAACCATCCTCCCAAAAACACTTTTATGAAGTGATGAGCTTTATTTCTTTGTTATGTTGACACATCCGGATAAACGACTGGTCTCTTGTTGTATTTCACGTTCATCCCCACAGAGAAGGCAAGTGAAAAAAATAAAATCCATTACTGTTAAAAATGAACATTGTCCAGACAGAAGTTGTTGCTGGCCATTCAAGGCTAAAAGGTGGCAAACAAAACTAAATTTATGTACAGCTGAGAAATGCTGGCGGAATGGTAAGATATTTTCCAGACACAGCAGTGGGCAGAAGGAGGCCTGCAAATCCCCAAGAGGGCCGTCTTAATTCTTCCAGCTAAGTACTGTCCTCCCTAATGTTTATCCATTTTCGAGCCAAACTACAGAGCAGACATCTGGGCAGCTTCACACAGGATGGCACACACACGCAGTTTCCTTACTGGCATTTTTCTGTCCTGTTACCATATCCACTCATGACCATATGGATCACCTCTCTTATTTTTGTCAGAGGCTCTCGCTCTCTTCTTCTTCTTTGCACTTTCTACAGCCTCTGCCTTTTTCTTTTTTTTGCGTGTGGAGCATTTGATTTCACTTGATCCACAGTTCTCATCCTTCCCCAAACCTCCCTTTCATTTTTTAGAACCCTCTTTCACACTTCTCTCATCAGGTCTGTCATTACTCATTTTCTGGCCCAGCAACTTCACTAACAATGCAGTCAAAGTGGCAAAGTCAGGTACGTCATCCACATGGAAAAGGAGGGTTTGCCTCGGAATTGCATTGGCACACACCTCACCTGGGCTTTCTTGACTACTTGCTCTGGGATGATTCAACCGCGTCGTGCCTGACAGCAGTTTCATCTCTCCATCTCTTCGGCTTTGGCTTTGTCTGTGGCTCTGTGTGCGTGTGTACATTGGCTGCCTGCCCGTGTGATTTATGTGAGAAACGCCTTAACTTGTTCCCAGGAATTCAAAACTGGGGAAGATCAGGAGATAGCTTGCAGGGTTCCTCGAGTTAAGTCAACATTTTGCAAAATGACTTCTTCTCTCTCTCTCGCTCTCTGAATCTTAGATTAACAAGAAGACAAACTGTGTGTTTTTTTTGGTGTGACATAGTCTTGCCATGCACATTGTATAAGCGGGCCTATAGAATATTAATGGGTGGAGAATTTAATGCTGCATAATGGATTTAAACAATCTGAATAAAAATTGGATGCAGATTATTTGAGACCCCTTCACTTTCTGCATACTTTGTTGTGTTGTACATTTCTCTCTATTATAAAACAAAAAAATCTTGGATAGCTTGGAAGGAGACGAGACGTGATATTCTCGGAGACACTTTAATGTCCCGTGAGACAAAAGGACAGCTGCTGTACAGGCTTTTAAATGATCAGCACGCAGCGTGACAAGCAGAACACGCAGCTCGCAAAGACAGCAGCTGATTCGACCGCATCTCCTTAGCGTGCATTCAGCCCCCCGACCCCCCCCTTCACAACACGAGCGGCAGAGACGTGAAGTGGCTGGTGCACAGCGAGCCCCGGGTGGGCGAGCGAAGCAAGTAGGGAGCACAGCCCCCTAGTAATTTAAAATTGATAAGTTTGCCATTTTTTTGCCCATCAATCTACGCTTAGTCTTTAAGGGTGGTCCACATCTAATTATGCAGATCCAGAGTTCAGTTTTGTATCTCGTCAGACCAGAGTGTTTTTCACCCTCTGCTCTCAGAGTCCTTTAAACTGTCATATGCCTTTTACTCAAGAGTGGTGTTGAACTGACACTTAGAGGGGGAAATTATCCTCAAGGATTGTCTGGGTGCCACTAGGAGGAGTTCTAGCAAGACAGACCACCCCAGCTGATTTTCCTACTTCATTCTTGACCTTAAGGCTGGGTTTATACTTCACGTGAAGCAACGCATGCTCCAGTGGACACTCCTGCTACGCAAGCGTTGTACTGTTCATACTTAAATCTGGAAGAATCCATCAGGGGGCAGTGCGAGATATCATCATGGTGAGAACAGGTTCAGCTTCGCTGTGTTGTGCATTGCCTGGAACACCCATTAAATTCCAATGACACCTTACCACAATATGTCTGAAAAGGATGTTTAATTATTAAATCCGTCAATCCAGAGATGTGTCCATTCCAGCAAGCATTAGACATGAGGCAGAAACAATCCCTGGACGGGGCATCAGCTCATCGCAAGGTGAATACCAGCACACTCACACACACTGGCGTCATTTTAGTGTCACCAAATCTGCATATCTTTGGAAGGAAACTGGAGCATAGTGAGGAAACCCAGCAGGAAAACATGCAAACTCCAGGCAGGGAATACCAGCGACGTGACTCCCTGCGAGACAACAGCGCCAACGCTTCGCCACCGTGTCACCCCCATGTGTGTAATTATTAACCGTATTCATTATTTAAATGAAATTAACGATTGATCTGCAAAATATAACATACATACTTTAATGCATTTTATCATGAAAGTGATATCAAGTATAAATCTAAGGGTTCTAAATGTGCAGAGAATTGGAATGTCATACATTTAATGTGTTCTGTGCGGTGATCTATTGCTGCCAGGTCCGGAGGAAGCCCTAGAAAAAGAAGACGGCACAGAAGATGGTATGCGAGACTTTTAAAAAGTATCGTGTCATTACGGTGGGGAATATGCGACGCTTGAATATAAAAGCACCACGAAAGCATCTGTATGTCGTCATTTTGCTTCACCAAATCAAACCATTCATCAAACATCGAAGCGTGCACATTGATCTTGTAGGATCCTCATAGCAGCTTTCAGTCACATGCAGATAGTAAAGAGAGACTCTGACGTCACATTTCCGACTTTTTATCACACTGCACCCCCCAACTTTTTGCAGGGACTGCAATTCGCATATGCGTCACGTTAATTTGTGAGGACCTGCTCAAATGATCGCTAGGAATGCATGGCAGCCATGATGTGTGCGCGTACGCGTTCTGAGCGTGAAGTATAAACGAGCCCTAAAAGCAATCTTCTGGCTTTCTCCAGAAGTAGTCCCTGCCTGAGGGTTAATAGCGCCTTTTGGCCACTAGACCAGTCAGTTTAGATTTGGGACAGTAGTGAGAGGCAAGGGTTCAGCTAGTAGGTGAAAAGAAAGACTACAGGAAGGAAAGAAGGTGAAGGAATCGAGGAAGAGTAGACTACAAAAAGTGTCACTGAGGTAATCACGTGGACCAGCCACCTACCAGAATGGAGTAGAATCCTGTTGAGGTAGGCCCGGAGATGTGTGTATGGATGCCAGTGCACACATGTGCTGTCCTTTCTAATTTCTGTTTTGAAGCTCAGCAAGTTCAGGTCTGGCTTGTACTTGGATGGCAGACTAACCAGGAAAAAGCATGGGTTGCTGCTGGAAGAAGCAGGGGGCACTTACCCTGTCGTATTTGTGTGGATCCCACTGCTCCAGTGCAGGGTAGTGGACACTGTGCTGTGGAAATGGCACCGTCCTTCGGATTAGACATAAAATCGGGATCCTGACTCTCTCTGGTCATTTAAGATCTCTGGGCATCCTTTGCAAAGAGTAGGGGGTATCCCGATGCCCTGACTAAATTGCCCACCACGACCTGGTTATATTTGGGGCCTCCTAATCATTCCATGTCTCTAATGGGCTATCTCTCTCACCTCTTTACCAGCTAACAGCTCGTGTGTGGTGTGCATACTGGCACAAAATGGCTGCCATCACATCATTCAAATGGTTGCTGCACATTAGTGGTGGCTGAAGTGGCTTCCCACTCACTTTGGGTAGTGAGAAAAGCGCTATGTAAGTGTAAAGAATTATTTATTATTATCATTAGTTATTATTAACAACTAGCTGTCCCCCGTGGCTCCACCCACGTAGTAGTGAAACAGGACAAACTTTAAAAATCAATAAAAAAAAAATTAAAAAATGTAACTCTGGCCAAGCGGAAGGTAGTTATGCTCCAACATCAAACGTTGGCACTGTATCTGATGGGAGAGCGTCCTCTGCGTGCGAAGAAGAGCACGTGGCCGTGATATCTCTGCCAATCAGTAGCTACTCTCTAAGACGCACGTAGCTCTAATCTCTCTCTCTCTCTCTCTCTCTCAAAAACGTCAAACGTTACTCCTTAACAATCTCTAGATGATAATGTCTGCTGAACAAATGGGTATTGGTAGCTAAGCGGAGGCGAGGTGCGCTCTAACACTTGGCGAGAGGTAGAGCGACTCGAATGGCTCCCCACCCTGACGTCGCGCTTCCCTCTCTCCTCGGCCTGCTGCATCTCTCTCTTGGATTTGCGCTAATAAATCACTACCGCAAGCGAACTATGACACTTAGTGCAATGAGAGAAGTCACAAAATCATCTAGAATGTTCAAGCAAATTATAGAAGAAAACCCAATCTAAGCAGACCGATAAATGTTGGATTTTATTTATATACTAGCCATGCCCTGTAGCTCCCCCTGCGTAGAAGTGAAAAAGGACATTGAGGAGGGCCCTGCCCGGCTCCCCTCTCCTGACATCACGCTTCCCCCTTCCCTCGGCCAGCAGCCTCTGTCTCGGATTACCCGAATATATCACTCCTGCAAGTGAACTGTGATTCTTAGCACAATGACAGAAGTCGCAAAATCAACCGGAATGTTCAAGAAAAAAAAAAAAACGAGCTAAATCCGTTAAGTAGTTCTTTCATTCGCTAGCTAAGGTAAGGTACACGCTCAGAGGCTGGCAAGTAAGTGAGGAGGGCGGGCCCGACCCTGACCCTCCCCTCATTCCTCTATGTGTTTCTCGAATTCACAAAAATAAATCGGTACTGCAAGCGAACTGTGATACTTAGTGCAATGAGAAACGTCGCAAAATCAACCACAGTGTTCAAGCAAATTATAGAAAAAATATCGATCTAAATCTGTTAAGTAGTTCTCTCGTGAAAAGCAGACAGACAGACAGGCAGTCGCTGGATTTTATATAAATATATACTGTATATATAGAGATATAGATAATATTAATTCTTTCAGGGTTGATGTCAACTTTTGTCAAAAGGAGGAGCTGACGATGGTGATCGACTGTAAACTGTGACAAAACCAACCGTTCTGTTTTAGTTGGACTCTCGTTGCTAGAAGGAAAGTTATAATCATTGGTTTGAACGAGATTTCCTTCACTCGTGTGAGTAGCAAGGTGCAAACAAGAACAAAAATGGCACTGACATAATGGCGAGAGATCAAAGCGAATGCGTAAAGTAAAATACTCCGTGCACAAAGTTTTGCCTGTTATCTCTGAATCGGACTATGACTTGTCGGACTCCGATTTTGATACAATCGATCGAAAATAAATGTGAGGTTCCAGTTTCAGCTGATTGGTCCCCAGCTATCCGTGGTGCTGAACAGGTTCAAGGAGCTGACACGCCTAATGTGCTCTTCGACAGGAGGACTGCCACTTAACAATGATAAGAGGTAGGAACCAGAAAGCAATGCACTGCGCGCGCGACCGCTGCTGCCCCAGCCACATGAAGACAGCCTGGCAGCAAGCCTGCCGCACATTCTTGGCAAACTGGCAGCCACAGCATTCAGCAAAAGACATTTTATGTTGATTTCTGTGTAAAACCATTGCTTTTCAGAAACTTATGTTTTCTGGAAAAAATATTCAGCCATCAAAGAGTTAAAATAGAAGTGACCTCCAAGGGACATTACTCTTACATTACTCTTAACATCACCTAATTCTTTTTTTTTTAATTTTATTGATTTTATTGTAATCATTCCATACAAATAGATCAATTTTTACAAAAAAACTAGGGGGCTTCACTCACCAACCCCCGTGTTTGGTTTTCCGGATACACACTTTTAGGATTTTTTTTTTCTTTTAATTTTTGCTATTTCATTAGGTTCACTTTTATTTCAGAACTTCGTTAAGAATAATATTTGGAATTCTTCGAGTCCCAACATTCTGAATCTTTTAAATGAGGTCAGTCAGACGTGTGTTTAATGACTTTGTACCGTAATTCAGGACAGGTTTCTCTGTTTGGAATTTCAGCACAGACAAAGCGATCAACATCGTCAGCAGTTAATAATTTTTTTGCCAAGTAACCAATAAATTCATGTGAGGTAAACCCTGTTTTTGAAATTCTCCGACTTAAACTTCAAAGCCTTACAATATTTACATACTTCTGACATATCACCTGTGTCCATATATTCGATCTCAATTTCCCTTTTCGTTATTTCTCCAAGTAATAATTTCTTTTTTTGCGCTAATGCTATGTTTACTTTCTTTTTTTGACACTGTCTTTTTTTTCTGCTTTCATATTCTGTTTCTTGCTCTGCATGTGTTTCGCGCCTACTTTTTTTTTTTTTTTTTTTTTTTTGAGTCTTTTGAATTCCAGCTGCTCTGCATGTGTTTGGCCCCCGTGTTTTTTAACCTTTTTATGATGTTTTACTTTGTATTCTACTCTTTGTCTTTTATTTCAGACCTCGCTTTATCCTGCTTTTTTTTCAATGACGCCTGGTCCGTGGTGATTATTTTCCTTTTTTCGAGTAATAATTTCCGTTTGTTTGCGCTCCTGCAATCTTTACTTTCTTTTTTTTATACTTTCTACTTTTCCTACTTTCATATTCTTTAACTTTCTCTACATGTGTACCGCGCCGTTTTTTTTTTTTTTTTGTGCCTTTCGAATTCCACTGCTTTCCTAATTTCTAACCTGCTCTGCATGTGTATAGCGCCAACGTTTGTGAACGTCTTTATGAAGTTCTACTTTGTCTTTTACTCTCTGTCTTTTAATTCTGAGCCTGATTGAACATGCTTTTTTTCAATTCCACTTGTTTGGGCTGTTAATTACTTTCCTTATTTTCTGAATTTGCACCTAGATTATTCTTGTTCTTTCTTGCTCCTTTTTGTCTCCTACGCTTTTGAGTCTCTTTTCTCTGTGCTGCTTTCTTCTTCGCTTAGTCATCAACGTTTCATTTATAACATATTGTCCTTATATGCTTTATATGCGCTGAGACCCTGGATCTGTGTGTGCAGCCTTTACACGACTGAGTGTTTTGCTGCCCGTGGTCTTATTTATTTGTAAGTAGGACTTGTCTTGCAAGAATCTCATGTTCTACGTCATCGCGAGACGGTCCTGGGTCAATCTCTTGGCACAAAGTCTCATGTTTAAGGTCCCTGCGAGACGCTCCATGGCCAATGTCTTTCATGTTGTGGGTCTTTTAAGTGTCTTCCGTGATCTTAACGTGAAGATCACGTCTCGTCTCCCGTCTTTCTCTCCCAGGATTTTTTTTTATAATGGAGAGATAGGATTGAAAACAAATCAACCCCCATCCCTGAGAAAGAGAGCATGGCCAACAGAATAAAACAAAGCTAGTAGAAATAAGTAAATTGATGAATTTAATAAGATAAATGGAGAAGAAAAAGAAATGGGAAGAGAATCTGCTTCCTCAGTGCTTTAAGAGCTTATTCTAAAATATTATTGATCAGATCCTGCCAGGTTTTAAAAAAGTTCTGCAGAGATCCTCTAATTGAGAATTAGATTTTTTCCAATTTCAAATAGTATAGGGTAGTCCAGATCATATTATGCAATTTTCATTACGCTCTAACTTATTAAGTTTATTACATAGAAAATCACCCGAAAAATCCCGGACCATCGAGAAGTGTGCGAACTGACGACATGAAGAATCGTCTTCGTGCCGAACTGGAATCGTCCCGACATAAATCAAAGTCATCCAAACGATCTGGATCTGCATAATTAGATCTGGACCACCCTGTATATAACATCAGTTACCCACTGACTTAAAAGAGGAGAGTTTGGGTTCTTCGAGTTGAGCGAGATAAGTCTATCTGCTAATCGCTATATATAATCATTTGGATCTTGATCTTTGTTTGTCTGCAAATGAATTAGAAGAAGAAGCACTAGATGGCAGTAGAGAGGCAGCTAAAACATAGGCATTGCATTAAGAATCTCCTCCAGCCTTATACTACTGAAGACTGTAGTACGTCAGTCACACCTCAAAACACAGACATTCAAACTAAACAAATTGTTGTGCTTTAAATTAACTAAAGAGATCTTCATTTAGATCTTGATCTTTGTTTGTCCGCGAATTCCACGCATGCGTAGGCCACCTTCCAGTTTAGTACGTTGTTGTTACTCACGGATGTCAACAATGTTCTGGAATAACGAAAGGGGTGGTGGACAGTGTTATGCTGGTTAGCTCCGGAGGCCTGGTTAGAGAATGAGATTGCCGAAGATAAAAGGTACGTGCCTACGTAACATATGAATGAAAGAAAGACAGTGGGTAAAATGAATGACAACGTAACAGCACGTTCTGGAAATTATTATTGTTACGTTGTGGCCGGCAAGTGCTGTGCGTCTCACATTTGTACCGTGGCTTGCACACACGTCAATGAAGTGATCCCTAATTATGCTTTAAAGAGCCTGGATACCTATGTGTCCCCCTTTTATAACCATTGCTCCGTGTATATTGCCTTACTCTTTGGATTGCCACAAAGCAACCTGCGAGATTGGAGAAAGGTTGAGAAGAGATCGTGAGAGGAAACGACAGCGTCGTGAAAACGAGACGGACTGTGAACGAACAGAAGCAGAAATGCTCCTACACCACCACATAATTACGATTCGGACAGTGATTCTGAGTAGGCCGTTCCTATCGAATCAATGTCCAAGGGTTTTCTTTTGTAATTTTGTTTCCCTTATAAAAAATCATAATGCTGTGTGATGAAGGGCCCAGTTCACGACTGGCAGCCTCATTTAAACAGGGAGCCCTTCACAGACAACTTTGACACGCGCAATATAGTTGGGCGCACATGGCTAGTAGTGTAGTAAAGGTGATCACGGTTTGTTTGTCCTTCTCCACCTTAAGCCCATCTGGAAGAACACCAAACACAGCTGTTAATAACAGCACCTAATTCTCATAAGGTTCCTTTCTCCGTAGCCCATTGCTTCCTGTGTTTGAGCCACCTTGAATTCCCACACCTTTTAGTTTGATGTCTACCCTCTCATGTGGGTCCTTATCAAATGCCACCTGAAACTCCAGATTAATCATGTCGTCTGAACTTCCCTGATCGTATTCTTCTGTTACTTCCTCATAGAATTCCAGCATATTAGTAAAACACCACCTGGCCCTCACCTGAACTCATGTTGACTGTTAAGTGACACTCCTGTTCTTTTTATGTGACCGCAGCACCGCGCGGGTCTAATGCTGGCGTATTTTTGGTTCCTGAGGCTCTCCATTGTCAGGCACAGACTGTTCTTTGTCTCCTTTCTCTCAAGGAGTTGCTGTGAATGCCAGTGGCTTGTTTATGGGCGTGACATCCATCTGTTTAGTCACAGCACGCTTAGCCACTTTGTTTCACTGTTTGGTCAGCGTGGTGAACCACTGGGCCCACGGACCTCGGGGACTGCCTTGTGATGTCAGCTCTTAAGACTTCTAGTGTTTTGCATTTCACAGAGTTGTAGGGGCACTCATGACAGATGATGGAACCTTTTTTTTTTTTTTTTAGCATTTATGGGGGATTTTCCGTCACCCACCCAGCTTTGCTTTGCAAGCTTTTTCTATTTGGACACTTGATGTCAATGTGGTTGTATTTTGTTCCAGTTTCTTTGAACTGAGTTCTAGTTAAACACTATATTTTTTTTATTTATTTTATTTTATTATACTTTATTAATCCCGAAGGAAATTACTTGGTTTTTCGCATACCCCTTGGGGTCAGAGCGCAGGGTCAGCCATTGTACAGCGCCCCCTGAAGCAATTGAAGGTTAAGGGCCTTGCTCAGGGGCCCAGCAGAGTAGGATCTCTTTTGGCAGTGACGGGGATTCGAACCAGCAACCTTCGTGATACCAGCGCAGATCCTTAGCCTCAGAGCCACCACTATACAATAAACACAAAAAAGTATTGTAACAGAAAAACAAAATATGATGAAATAAAACAAAGAAACGTAATGTGATATATTGTAGCGCTGGCATCGTGTGCCAGAATTGATCCTCTGCTCTTTACGTGGCTCTTTGAGGTGGCTTGCCGTTGCCTCACTAGACAGAATCACATTTTTATAGGCGCCCCTGCCGCTGGTAACCAGTTCATACCATGAGTGACTCATCCTGGCTGCTGTAACTTGTGAGCACAGTTACAATTAACAGAAAAACATACGTGGGGCGGGCGGCACGGTGGTGCAGTGGGCAGCGCTGCTGCCTCGCAGTTAGGAGACCCAGGTTCGCTTCCCGGGTTCGCTTCCCGGGTCCTCCCTGCATGGAGTTTGCATGTTGTCCCAGTGTCTGCGTGGGTTTCCTCCCACAGTCCAAAGACATGCAGGTTAGACACATTGGCAATTCTAAATTGTTTCTAGTGGTGGTGTGTGTGTGCCCTGCGGTGGGCTGGCGCCCTGCCCAGGGTTTGTTTCCTGCCTTGCGCCCTGTGTTGGCTGGGATTGGCTCCAGCGGACCCCCGTGACCCAGTGTTAGGATATAGGGGGTTGGATAATGGATGGATGGACTTACATGGGGCGGCTTTAAGTCCAAATTTACAACTGTCATTGGACAGCATCAGACTATGGCAATTTCATTTGCAAGCAGGGCCTTTGAAAAGTATTTACGCCCTTGGACGTTTTTACATTTTAAAGAAACTTCTAGAAAGATGTGCTGCAGCCCAAATTGACCAGTTTAATTAACAACAAGACTCGGCGCCTCATTAAGAAGCTGGTTGGAGTGAAATTGGTTGGAGTTTGAGGCCCTGATGTAGTTGGTCTTTTGTTGGCTCCCTCACTTCACATTTCATTTCTGTTTGGGTGGCGTTTAAGGAAAAAAATTAAAGAAATTCAGGGGAACAAATCTTAAAAAAGCAATTCAATTAAAATGAATTCACAAGAAGTCAATTAGCAGCACAAACAGGGCACTCGTTAAAAAAAAGGGTGAGAATGAAAACCTGAAGCCACAGGGGGTCCTCCAGGATTAGAGTTGGCGACCTCTGCCCTAAATGACTATGTGACCCCTAAGTGTCATTTTTTTCTTCCACATACCTCAATGTGTAGAACCCAAAGCATTAAAGTGTCACCTGTCACTGAGGTGCCGTCATAATGGGGTAGGCCGACTGCAGAGATGCAGCCTTTACGTAGAGTGTGCCTGTCATCTTAAAGTCCGTGGGTTAATCTGATAATGGATGACCAAGGGGTGAAACCTGAGAAGGTGACGGAACGTTATTGACCAAGAAGACTATTCTGAATGAGCTGATGGCACAGTCCAGAGGTTGTGACGGACGGTACGGACAGTAGTTCAGCTGAGCGAGGAGGACTTGGAGCTCTCAGCTCTGTCATGCAGGGGTGAATCCTCCTCAAAACGGTTTTCAGGGTGATGAGTAACACACAGATTTTCGATATGCTGAAAGTTGTTCAACTGCAGTTGATCTCTGAGTAGTTGGATCCCAGTTCAGTGGGGAGTTAGCCGAGATGTGTTTGGCGTTAGTGGTCACAAAGAAGGTCTCTACACAGACGAAGATCTACCTGCCCAAACCCTTCTTCTGTCCTTTTCCCTCTCTATTATTGCCCGCTTCCTCTGCTATTCCTTGTGCGTCGTCGAATTCCTCTCGTCTCCGAATGTCTGTTTCTCCTCCACTGTTCTATCTAGTTCAGTCTGGCCTCTTCTATTATTATATTCTAACCTTTAAATGAAGAACTCACATCAAATCAAAATCTGGCAGTTTCTGCATACATGGTCTGCTCTGGCCCACCCTATTCTCCCACGACCCCTTGGGTGTTTCTTTAGCCAAAATGCGTCGCCTTATTCCTGCCAGTTGTATCGCACATAATTAATTTAATGAGTGATGATGAATGGACCTTTTTGCAAATGAGACGTTTAATTTCCGCAGGCACTGGCTTTTCGGAAGTAGGTTTGCCAAAAGTCCCGCACTCCGCTTCCCCAGCACTCCTTGCACATGTGTGCTGCATGTGGTTATGAAGCGCTGCTAGGCATTCTGCAAGGGCAGAGACTTCAGGTAGCACCTTCTGGTGGCGTCTTGCACTGTTTTCATATGTAACGGGCGTGTTTTCAGAAATTCTTCAGGCACCTTCACTTCTTACACGTTTCGTTAGGTCACAGCCTTGTGCTAAAATCCTTTCAGTTCAATTCAATTCACCCCAGAGTGGCAAAAACAATACAATGTCAATGTCAAATGTATTTATATAGCACATTTAAAACAACACAGGAATGCTGTGGCCAAAGTGCTTTACAATAACAGAATAAAAGAAAAACATACAATTAACATGAATAACATAAATAGAAATAAAATAAATGAACATAAACAAAATAAATACAAGTAAATGTTACATAATCATAATGAGGACACCATCAGAATTACTGAAGGTGACGGAATGCAAGTGAATAGAAATGAGTCTTTAATCTCGTTTTGAATTGCAGACGACTCCTTTATGTGACGAGGTGAAGAGGAGCAGCAGCTGTAAAAGCCCTGTCTGCCCCCCTTAGTTTCACACTTGGTACGAGGGACAACAAGAGACAACTGACCAGAAGATCTAAGCACTCTGGGTGGCTGGTGTAAAACACACAATTCAGATAAATAGGCAGGAGCGAGCCCATGTAAAGATTTAAAAACTAGCAACAAGATTTTAAAATCAATTTGAAAACTGAAAGGCAGCCAGTGAAAAGAAGTTAATATTGGAGAAACAGAGTCCGACTTTCTTGCCCCAACCAGGAAGCGAGCGGCAGCATTCTGGACCAACTGTAACCTGCTAATCCCAGAATGCAGCGAGTTGCAGTAATCAAGGCGAGAAAAGATACAGTACAGGCCAAAAATTTGGACACACCTCCTCATTCAATGTGTTTTCTTTATTTTCATGACTGAAGGCATCAAAACTATGAATAAACACATGTGGAGTTATGTACTTAACAAAAAAAGGTGAAATAACTGAAAACATGTTTTATATTCTAGTTTCTTCAAAATAGCCACCCTTTGCTCTGATTACTGCTTTGCACACTCTTGGCATTCTCTCGATGAGCTTCAACAGGTAGTCACCTGAAATGGTTTTCACTTCACAGGTGTGCCTTATCAGGGTTATTTAGTGGAATTTCTTGCTTTATCAATGGGGTTGGGACCAGCAGTTGTGTTGTGCAGAAGTCAGGTTAGTTGGACGATCATTTATTTTTCAACAGGACAATGACCCCAAACACACCTCCAGGCTGTGTAAGGGCTATTTGACCAAGAAGGAGAGTGATGGAGGGCTGTAAATGGTCATGAAAATAAAGAAAACACATTGAATGAGGAGGTGTGTCCAAACTTTTGGCCTGTACTGTAAAAGCAGGAGTAGCTTTCTCAAGATCCCTAGAAGATAAAAAGGCTCGATCTTAGCTAAAAGACAAAGCTGGAAAAAGCAGCTCTTGACTACAGAATTAATCTGTTTCTCAGAAGAGAGGTGACTGCCAAAGATAACACCAAGATTGCGGACTTGAGAAGACAGCGAAAAAGCCGAGAAGTCCAAGACCAATTTGGGCTTTAGCCGATGGACCCACTATAAGCACCTCCGTTTTATTTTGAGACAATACAGTTTATTTTTATAACGCCCAAAATCACACAAGAAGTGCCGCAATGGGCTGTAACAGGCCCTGCCTCTTGACAGCCCCCCAGCCTTGACTCTCTAAGAAGACAAGAAGAAACTCCCAAAAAAAAACCCTTGTAGGGAAAACAAAATAGAAGAAACTTCGGGAAAGGCAGTTCAAAGAGAGACCCCTTTCCAGGTATGCAGTGGGTGTCAAAAAACGGGGATAAATATAACACAATACACAGAACAGAACATAAGTAATCCTCAATACAATATAAAAGTAAAATAAAAATATTACAAGTACAGGGCAAAATTCAGCAATAGATGATATAATATAACAGGATTCCGATTGGTTCAGAGTCCTGGAGACTTCGGCCATCAAGCTGCCTTCCCCCTATTGGCCATTCCACAGCTGAAAAAGTGCTAGGCCAGCCAATCCGATGAAAGGACCCCTCTACCTGACGATTCCAGAGATCCTCCATGAACACACAACACGTCGAACCTTGAAGCAGGTGGGCTACAGAAGCAGGAGACCACACCGGGTGACGCTCTAGTCAGCCGAGAACAGGCAACTAAGGCTGCAATTTACAAAACTGGACTATAAAAGATTGGAAGAACATTCTGCTCTGACGAGCCTCGATTTTTGCTGCGACATTCGGATGGCACGGTCCGAATTTGGCATCAACAACACGACAGCATGAACCCATCCTGCTTTGTATCAACGGTTCAGTCTGCTGCTGGTGGTGTCGTCAAGGTGTCTATGATATTTCCTTGGCTCACTTTGGGCACCTTAGGTAGGCAGTGGCATTTAAATGATGGTCAGTTGGTACTGAGTGTTGTTGCTGACCGTGTCCATTCCTTTATGATCGCAGTGTCCCACAAGTGCCTTCACAGATCCTCTACAACTGTTGCCCACAGCACAGGACCAACAGACAATGAATCTTCCTTTTTTCCTCACTTTTCACTGATGAAATGCATTAAAGTATGTATGTTACATTTTACAGATCAGTCGTTAATTTCGTTTAAATAATGAATACTGTTAATAATTACACACATGGGGGTGACACTGTGGCGGAGCGTTAGCGCTGCTGTCTCGCAGGGAGTCACGTTGCTGGTGTTCCCTGCCTGGAGTTCCATGTTTTCCTGCTGGGTTTCCACAGTGTGCTCCGGTTTCCTTCCAAAGATATGCAGATTTGGGGATTTGGTGACCCTAAAATAACGTCAGTGTATGTAAGTGTTTGTATTCACCTTGCAATGAGCTGAAGCCCCATCCAGGGATTGTTTCTACCTTGTGCCCAATGCTTGCTGGAATGGGTGCATCCCTGGATTGATGGATTTAATCATTAAACATCCTTTTCAGAGATATTGCGGTAAGGTGTCATCGGAATTTAATGGTCAGGCAATTCACAACATAGCGAGCCGAACCTGTTCTCACCGTGATGATATCTCGCACTGCCACCTGCTGGATTCCTCCAGATTTACGTAACGTACGCGCGGAAGTATGAACACTACAACGCTTGTGTAGCAGGAGCGTCAACTGGAGCATGAAGTATAAACCTGGCCTAGCCCCTGGTGCTGCCAAGGTGACTCTCGTGATGCCAGCCTCCTGCAACCCTGAGCTGGATTAAGCCAGTTTGAGAAGGTTGTCATGTGCTACTTTGCCTTGTAATCTTGATGTTGTTATCTCCACCTGCATGGCTTCCATCCTGATTTGCTTTCCAACTTCTTAGTGACTTTGTCTTGTTTTTTTTTTTTTCCCTCCTGCTTCTTCTTGTTCTTCTCCTCCTGTCCTGTTTTGCAGGCTGGCTGTACAAAGAGGTTCATGGGACGTGGCTCAGACAACGGAAGCACTGGTTTGTTTTAACTCAAGATGCCCTGGAGTATTACAGCAGCGATGAAAAGAATGCCAAGAGACTGGGAATGCTGGTGCTGACAAGTCTTTGCACAGTCATCTGGCCTGATAAGCAGACCTACAAAGAGACCGGTGAGAATCTCATGGGGCGGGGGGGGGGGGGGGGTTTGTCGTCTTTTTAAACATTTTTGAGTACCTACTTATCTGAGCATTTATTTAAAAATGCATGTAGTGAGAATTCAAGCAAAATGACACCTTTGATAGGCTAACTACAAAGATTACAACATGCAGGCCTTCAAAGCAACTCAGGCCCCTTCTTCAGGCGAGATGTAATACAGAAACTGGAGTTCCCTGTGTTTATATACACACCAGGACAAGAAACAACATTGGTAAATCTTTAAGTGAGACATCTTAAATGTAAAAAAATTAATAGACCTGTTCAGGCTAAGATTCATTTAACAAGAGAGAAGAACAATGTATGGTCAAGCTCTTTGGATAAGATAACTGTCCAACAAAGTCTTTTGAAGTTTCTAATGAGTTTTTCAATACAATGTGGATCTGTACTCAAGTTATCTGTGTCAGTCTGAGAGATGCAAACAATCCTCATACCTTGCCATAAGACCCATGTCTCTATTTAAGCCATGTTGTAATGTTTTAAATTTTACCCTGAGTTTGACTTCCCATTCTTTTCTCTCTTGCAGTTTTCTGAAGTTGCCCATAAGCCTCGTGACTTTAAAGTCCCTCTCACAGTGTCCATGGCTGTTGAAGTGGGCTGCTACAGGAACATCTGTGTTGCCACGTTTAATGTGGCACCTGTGGAAATTCATTCTCTGGGGGAGTGTTTGTCCAGTTTCTCCCACATAGAGTGCAGTGTCAGGACATTTCATGCAGAGAATTAGGTGGACCACATTAGATGATCTGCAGGAAAATGATCCCTTTATGTGATGTTCTAGTCGGCAGTGTGGTTTAACTCTACAGTCTGTATTAGGCAATAAAACGGGTCATTTTGCTTGACTTTTCGCTACATTCATAATGGCTACCACGGTACAACACCCTAGTACTTTAAAAGTGCATGAAAGATTGTAATCAGAAGGTTGTGAGAAGTCAAGCAAAATGACCCATTTGACTGGCTAATTATAAAGATTACAGTATGGAAGTTTATGAGTCAACTCCGGCCCCTTCTTCAGGCGAGATGTAAGACGGGGCCTGAGTTGCCCCAAAAGCTGGCATATTGTAATCTTTGTAGTTAGCCAATCAAAGGGGTCATTTTGCTTGACTTCTCACTCCGTCCATAATGGCTAACACGGTACGACAATCAAAAGGTTAAAAGAGATCAGATCTACAAAGGCCTTAACAAGTGGCAAGTGATGTCAGGCGTGGCCGTTCACGACTTAGAGCAGGGCTGCCCAACTCTGGTTCTGGAGGGCCGCAGTGGCTGCAGGTTTTCATTCTAACCCTTTTCTTAATGAGTGACCTGTTTTTCCTGCTAATTAACTTCTTTTGAATTCATTTTAATTGACTTGCTCTTGAAGACTCAGACCCCTCAATTGTTTCTTTTTCCTTAATTAGCAGCCAAACAATAATGAGATACAAAAATGAGCAAAACAACTGGTGTCCATCATACGATATCTGAAAATAAAGAAACGTGAAGGTCTCAGGAATGCTGATCTGCTCTTAGAAAAGAGAAAGTCCACAATTTCAGAAAAGTCTGCCATTGCCTCATTGAGCAACTGGTTGGAGTGAAATTGGTTGGAGTTTGAGGCCCAGACTTAGGTGGTCTTCTCTTGGCTTCCACACTTCACGTTTCATTTCTGTTTGGGTGCCATTTAAGGAAAGAAATGAAGCAATTCAGGGAAACATTTCTTAAAAAACAAGCTAATTAAAATGAATTCAAAAGAAGTTAGTTAGCAGCAAAAACGGATCACTAATTAAGGGGATGGTTAGAATGAAAAGCTGCAGCCACTGCGGCCTTCCAGGACAGGAGTTGGGGACCCCTGACTTATAGTGTAATAAGACCATACCCCCCGGGGTTGGCTCTGTCCTAAATGGGAAGTTTCCTGTGTTTGAAAATGATGTTTCTTGGGATGATTCCTTAACGCTTTTCCTAGATGACGTTCAACTTTGAATTCAATCAAAGCACCCGTATCAGAAATGCCTGGCACCGTTTCTTCCCATTCCTGCTCTCTTTATGTGGGCACTATTCAAATCAAACTGGAGGACAATTCACGACCCCAGGCGGAGGGTCAACTCTGACGCCTGAAGCTATCAATACCCGTGCCAGAGAGCAACTGCAGGCTTTTTGGTTCACAACGCACCCTAGTGGCGGTGCTCACGTCTGCGCCCCGTACAAGAAAATGTGTGGGGAAGATGGTAGTCAGTAGATGCTGTTAAGAATGTTTTATTCGCTCTCCTTTTGTCCTCATGTACACGTACGCTCAGTGTCAGAAGTCCCAGTCCCAGTCTAGCCTAATCTAGAGATAAAGTTGACCCCGCAATGGGGACTGCCAGTCCATCTGCCAGTCCATCAATTGAGAACCTCGGGTAACACCCGATGGATGGATAGCAGGAGTGCCACCAGAAGGAAGACCTGTGCAGACTCCTCAAAGACCGCAACGGGGGTGTTAGATTCGAAACCAGAAGGCTGCATTGGTAAGGCGATAGAACTGCCTTGCGTGTGTCACCGCACACCATTTTGGTGCCATGCAGTATGTTGCTTTGGAGTCCTCTGCTGGCAGGGAGACATAACAGAACAACGCAGGCTGACCCAGTTCTTCACCATGGAGTGGTGGCCAGCGCCAGGGTAGCACACAAAGCTTCTTCTTATGGCACCCTGACCCACAAAGCTCTTGAGAGGTTTGACTGTGTACGGGACAAAGAGGCTGTTCACATGAAATCGGCACAGTGGCAGATTCTGCTGGTAGCGTGCCAAGTGGCAAGGAAGAAAGAAAAGGGGACAAATGAAAGAAAGGGCAAGCTGTGTGCCCGGCACTTCACTTTAAAGTCGATCACGAGGGCTAGGGTTGAACTGCAGTCAGTGCCAGTCAGGCATTTCAGCACAGTTTTGGTCCAGTGAGCCTGATATTTGCTGGCTACGTAGAGCCGACGTTCCTCTTGTTGCCCTTTGGAACTGCTTTTGAATGTTTTGTTTATTTTTGAACAGGTTACTGGAACGTCGCCGTGTACGGGCGCAAACTCTGCTACAGACTCTCCACGAAGCATTTCAATGAAGCCATTCACTGGGCCTGTGCCATCCAGAAGGTCATTGAAAGCAAAGCGCCGGTAGAAACGCCAACGCAGCTCCTTATCAGGGACATCGAGGTAACAAGGCCAACCCAATGCGAGGTGTCTTCTAGTAATTTCTACCAAAGGTTGCAGGCCGTGCTTTTATAACCCGCCTCGTCTTGAGGCCTGCAGGTTTCAAGAGACGGGGGACAAACCTCACTTGGTCGTATGTGGCGAGCCTGCCTGGCACAGCTGTCTTAATCAGTCGGACGGAGGCCGGCATTTTAATTTTCCACGCTTCGCCTCTACAAGCGGGTGCTGACGTACAGTCGATGTAAGCTTTCCGGTGTTCTTTTGTGTAGATCTGTGCCAGGTTTTCATCTGTGAGCTGAGCTCATCTTCCTCCATCCCCACCTCGTAATGCACCCGTTAATTGTTCGAGCCGCCATGGAATGCTGGGGTTCAACAGTCAAGTTTTCTTCACACGTATTATAAAGCAGGGGTCGCCAAGTCCGGTCCTGGAGGACCACCGTGGCTGCAGGTTTTCATTCTCACCCGTTTTTTTTTTTTTTTTAATGAGTGCCCCGTTTGTGATGCTAATTAACTTCTTGTGAATTCATTTTAATTGACTTGTTTTTTAAGATTTCTTCCTCATTTCTCTGAATTGCTTCATTTCTTTCCTTAAATAAAACTCAAACAGAAATGAAACGTGAAGTGAGTGAGCCAAGAGAAGACCAGCTGAGTCAAAGTAAAAAGTATGTGAACCCTTTGGGGTGATCTGGTTTACTGCATGAATTGGTCATAAAACGTGATGTGATCTTCATCTGAGTCACAGGTCCTGATATACACAATGAGCTTAAGCCAACGACACACAACAAATTCTACTCTTTCATGTCTTTATTTTACAAACGCATTCAAAGTTCACAGTGGTAGTGGAAAAAGTAAGTGAACCTTGGGATTTAATAACTGGTTGACCCTCTTTTGGCAGCACTGACCTCAACCAGGCGCTTCCTGTAACTGCAGATCAGACCTGCACGTCGTGTGGGGGAATTCGAGCCCATTCTTCACTCCAGAGCTGCCTTCACTCTTCCATATTCTTTGGTTGTCTTCTGTGTGGCTCAATAGGACTGAGATCTGGGCTCTGACTGGGCCGCTCCAAAAGGCAGCCATTGTGCTGTGGATTTGCTGCGATGTTTGGGCTCGTTGTCCTGTTGCATCACCCAGCCTCTTCTGAGCTCAAGTTGACGGACAGACCCCCTCACATTATCCTGGAGAATTTGTTGATGAACTTGTGAATTTGTTTTTCCCCTCAATGATGGCAAGCTGTCCAGACCCTGATGCAGCAAAGCAGGCCCAAATCCTGATGTTCCCTCCTCCATACTTTACTGTAGGGATGATGTTTTGATGTTGATATGCGGTGCCCTTTTTACGCCAAATGAAGTTCTGTTTGTTCTTCCCAAAGAGTTTAATTTTGGTTTCTTCACTCCACAAAACATTTTCCCAGTACCGTTGTGGAGTGTCCAAGTGCTCTTTCACAAACTTCAGCCGTTCAGCAATGTTCTTTTTTTTATAGCAATGGCTTCCTTCTTGGTGTCCTGCCATGGACTCCTTTCTTGTTTAGTGTTTTGCATATAGTTGACTTGTGAACAGAGATGTCAGCCACTTCTAATGACTTCTTCAAGTCCTTTGCTGTCACTCTAGGGTTCTTCTTTACCTCATTGCTGACTTTGTGCTCTTGGGGTCATCTTGGCAGGGCGCCCACTTCTAGGCCGAGTAGCCACAATACCAGATTGTCTCCATTTATAGACAACTTGCCTGACAGTAGACTGATGAAGATCTCAGATCTTTGAGATGACTTTGTAACCCTTTCCAGCCTCATGTAGATGAACAATTCTCCATCATAGCTCTTCAGACAGCTCTTTTGTGCGAGGTGTGATTCCCATCTGGATATGCTTCTTGTCAGAAGCTCAAACTCAAACTTTATAGTGTTTGTGATCAATCAAAGTCATTCAAGGCCACCACACCTCTGAACTCGTTTCATTAAATGGACTCCTGGTGTGCGAAATTCGGACTGCAATGAGCTTTTTAAAAAGTCACTAGCTTAGGGTTCACTTACTTTTTCCAACCTTCAGTTTCACAGTTTGAATGATTTATTCAATATGGTCAAAAATTCTCTGAAGGAGACTGTGTTTGTTCATTATGGGGGCTGACATGAAGATACGACCAGGTTTTATATGGGAATTAGACATAAACAGAGAGAATACCTAGGGGTTCACATACTTTTTACTTTGACTGTAAGTCAGGGCCTCAAACTCCAACCAGTTGCTTAATCGGGCGCCAAGTCTTGTTGTTAATTAAACTCGTTTTTTAATTCCATGGCTTGTCGCTGCTGTCATTGTGCCATAGCAGACATTCCTGAAATTATTGATTTTCCATTTTCTGTTAAAATGTTTTGTGGATCTGAGCAGATGAACAATCCTGAGACCTTCACCTTTCTTCATTTTCAGATATCGTACGACGGGCACCAGTCGTTTTTGGCTCATTTTGTAACTCATAATTGTTTGGCTGCTTAATTAACTCTTTGAGGGCTGAATATTTTTTCCAAAACACTCAGTTTTCTGAAAAGCACACCAAAGCAATGGTTTCATACATAAATCAACATAAAACTGTGCTGCTGTTGGCGCAAGTTCGGCATTTCTGGAGGCAGTGGCACCTCGATGGCCAGCAGGAACGCACGGTGGGCCAGCTACCTGGCTGTCTTCGTACAGCAGGTGGGCAGTGTTGGCGGTCGCATTGTGACACAATATGGTTTGTACCTCTTGTTGTCATAAGTGGTGGTCGTCCCAGGCGAATGCTGCTGTCGGCATATCAGCTACTCAAACGTGTTTAGCACCACGATCAGCTGGGGACCAATCAGCCAATGCTGGCACAGTGATCACCCGCCTATCGCGGCGGAAGTTACGTTCCAGACCCATCAGCGATAGGTGAAAATCTGTGATATAGAAAGACCATATAAATAAACATTTTTTTATAGTTTAAGCCTTAAAACACCCCTCCTGCACGCTTTAAAGACATGTAAACTTATTAAAACACACTTTGTAAACACATATGATATGTGGATGTCAGGCTCAGGATATGAGTAACATCTCTCTATTATATAAAAAAAAAAAAAACCTATCGGGGAGACGAGGCGCGATCTTCTCGGAAGACACTTTGACGTCCCGCGAGACAAAGCAGCGAGACAGAAGAACAGCAGCTGTACAGGCTTTTAAATGATTGACACGCAGCGCAACAAGCAAAACCCGCAGCTCACCAGCAGCAGCTGATCCGACCGCATCTCCTTAGCCTACGTTCAGCTCCCCCACTTCACAACGCGAGCGGCAGAGACGCGAAGTGGCAGGAGCGTAGTGCGCCTCCTTTCGAGACCTGATCATCTCGGAGAGACACTATGACAACACGTGAGACTAGACATCACAACCTTAGGAAGCAAAACCCGTGAGACGGTGACTTTTGCACGTCACGTCCTACTTACAATTTAAAACAAGTTCACGGACATCTAATCTCGCAGTTGTTGGGATGCTTTTGGCAGACAAGCTTCATGTGCTCCCAGCTCTTAAAACGACGACAAGCAGAACACGCAGCTTGCCAGCATCAGCAAGCCAGCAGATGATCCGACCGCATCTCCTCGGCGTGCGTTCAGCCGCCCCCCCTTCATAACGTGAGTGGCGTTATACGACCTGCGAGAAAGAGATTTAACCATGCCTGGGGCAGGAATTAAAGGACAAGTTTTGTTTTTACAATGTCACGTGAGACACGACAGTGAGACATCATTTCAAACAAGTCCACGGACATCCCAGCTCTTAAAACAACGACAAGAGACAAGCAAAACGCGCAGCTCACCAGCAGCAGAAAGCCAGCAGATGATCCAATCGCTTCTTCTTAGCATGTGTTCAAACGCCCACCCCAACCTCCACAATGTGAGCAGCAGAGACATGAAGTAGCAAAAAGATAGCTGCTGAACAGGCCTTGAAATGAGCGATGGGCAGCGAGACAAGCAGAACAGGCAGCTCGCCAGCAGCAGAAAGCCAGCAGCTGATCCGACGGCATCTCCTTAGCGTGCGTTCAGCCGCACCCCCCTTCACAACACGAGCAGCCTTATACGTCCTGCAAGAAAGAGATGTAATCACGCCCGGGGCCGGAAATAAAGGACAAGTATTGTCTTTACAAAAGTTTTAAAGTAACAGTGAAAATAATGCATATGTAACAAGTCCCATGAAAATAACCATCTCTTTAAATTATGTATCTGGTAAAACAAACCCGGGGGTGGGTGAGCAGGGGGCAGAGCCCCCTAGTAATAATAATAATAATAAATCCGCGATATAGCGGGGGATCACTGTACCTTACTTTCGTTTTTGATCTCCATCTCCAGATCACTTGCATCAAATTCCAAGTCAGACAAGTCAGAGTCTGGTTCAGAAACAATACGTAAAACGTCCATGGCGCTCTTCGCTACTCGCGCGTGCGCAGGGAACTGCTACTTCACTTTTCTTCTAGCAAAGAGAGTCAAACTAAAACGCAAGGGCGAGTTTTGTCGCAGTTTACAGCCGATTACCATCCTCTACCCCTGAATTTCGACAAAAGTCGACATCAGCCCTGAAAGAGTTAAGGAAAAAGAAACAATTAAGGGGTCTGAGTCTTCAAGAACAAGTCAATTAAAATGAATTTAAAAGAAGTTCATTAGCAGCACAAACGGGTCACTAATTAAGAAAAGGGTTGAAATGAAAACCTCCAGTCACTGGGGCCCTCCAGGAGCGGAGCTGACGACCCCTGTTATGAACAACTGTAGTGCCTTCCAAAGCCCCTCCCCAATTTGTACCCTCCTATCAGAGTCGGCCTAATGGGAGGGTACAAAACTGAGCGTCAAAGCCGTGATTCGTCTGCACACAGCGAGGAGCCTGTATGGAGTTGACGTGAAGCAGTCGCTGCGCTGTAAACACCTAAGGCTTTTTTTAGATGCATGTTGTGTGTATTGGCGGATACGATTGTAATATACTGTTCTCAAATCCTGGCAGCATTACGCACAATGCAGGAATGAACTCTGGACGGGACGCCAGTCCATCACAGAGCCCACTTGGAATCACTGATTACCCAGAAGTCCTATTACTTGACATCTAGTCGCGTTGGGTATGTCAGACTGTGACGACAGCAGTCGATGATCTTGTCGCCAGACTACGTCACTTAACACGACTGGAAATCGCTGGGCCTGTCAAATTTAGCGACTGCATGCCATCTCTCTGGCACAGATATGCCCACCACCGTTCTTGACTGTCAATACCGTGTTGCCTGGCAGACCCTGGTGTTACACAAAGGGCTGGCAGGGCTGGCGACTTCAGCTACAAATGCTGCCTGACAAGTGTCAGTCCAAAACACTGACATTCCTTATTCCTTGTTACCTTTATACGCACTGTACCCACCAGGGGGTGCCACTGAGCCTCAAGCTGCAGACACAGCAATGCCCAACGCAATTCCAGGTTCAAATAAATGATTTTTATTTGACAAAGACGCCTTTTCTACAGAACACCAACAAAAATGCTTGATAGCTGTATCTGGAATGAGTGAGCGAAGCCAGGTCTCTGTAACTAGCAGAATGCAACTGTCTTTAGCAACCTTATTCACTGCAACCTGCACCTTCAATTCGTCCATCTGTTTCGTGAGGGATCTTGCGTTGGTGAGAAAAATGCTAGGAAAGAGGCGCCGTCGTAGCCTCGCCAGCATGCCAGCCCCGCTTCTGCCTGGCTATCGTGGAAGCAGAGAGACTCGGCTGTTACTGTCCACTCTGCTCCACAGCCCTGTTTTTAGGAGATTGTGCCGGCTGTGGACGTTATTTTTCCAAGCAGAATGTCATTATGACGTACACAAAATGACGAACAACGTGCTGAAAGGAAGAGCACAGAGCCTCTGCGTCTATGTGTGCCGCCATACATTTCATTTTATAATACAGTATTTACATTGTGGATCACCAGGGCACGTACAGCCACCTGAACCCCGACACAGACAGGCAGGACACAAATTGTCACACAGCACACCTTTATTTTCTACGCTCCGCACAAGAGCACAATTTCCACAAGACGAAGCACAGTCTTTTCCTTCTGTCCTCTCTCTTTCTCTCTGCCTTCTCTCCTCTCCTCTCCTCTTTGTCCTCTTCCTCCCGACTCGAATGGAGTGAGGTGGCTCCTTTTTACTCCTGGGATTGCGCCAGTTGGCTTATCAGCATTACCTGGAATTACTCCCAGGTCTGGTGGCAGTCCATTATAGGGCTCTGCAGCTCCCCCTGGTGGCCCAACAGGGCTGTGCCAAACTCCCAAATCCCAGCGTGCCCTGCGGGAATCCGTAGTGCCACAGCCACCCAGGAGGGCTGTCCTCTAGCATCCCAGGGAAGGTAGTGCCTTGAAGATGCCCCCCAGTCCTTCCATCCAGCTGCTGGCATCCCAGCCGGGTAATGGCATAGAGCCCGCCAATCACAACATATAGTATTTATTGCTTTCATGTTTTGATTTATTATTTACCAGTAACGGCGCCCTGCATGAATACACTTGAGTTGAGCATTCCTATTCTTCATCCTCTTTCTCTGTATGTTTACCACTCATGTGCTTCCTGGGCAGCTCTTCTTTTCCCCACCCTAGCGGCCCGCTTCTTCTCTTCTTCCATCAGCATCTTTTCACATTAAAACTGATTAATTCAGTGTTTGTGTTACAATTATTTAATACGTTTTCTTTAATTTTTCACTTAAGCTGGCACTAAAGTCTTCAATCTGCCTCAAGAATGACTTAAAATATGAAGAGGTAGGGGAAATGACGGCGAAGGTGGTAGGGGATGAGAACGGCACCCGTATGCATGTGCCACACTGCCGCCCTGGTGGCCACTGCTGAGAGTTGATAGTACAATGAAATAAAATAAAAAGAGGAATAACCTTGGAGGTCAATCACCACCCTAAAAGCGGACAGTAGACGTCACGTAGTGTATGAGTACCACATTTCAGGTCAATAGTGCAAACGGTTTGAGAGCTACAGGTGAGTTAAAACCCTGGACAGACAAACGGGCAGCCATGGCAGTGTATTATATATAAAGACGGGGCATTTAGTTGAATTATTTTTTACCTTAATTTCTGCGTGTTTGCTGTTTAAGTTTATCGAAATGGGTGTTGTGTAGGGTGTGGGAGCGGATTCATTCACTTTCCATTATTTCTAATGGGGAAAACTGATTTGGACATTGAATGATTCAGAGTTCAAACGGCCTCCTGAAACGAATGAAGTCCGAAATACGAGGCTCTGCCGTATTTTGCTTAGGCGCTGTGTGTGCCGCAGTGAACTGGAGTGCCATCCCATAGTTCCTGTCTTGCATGTCATGCTGCCAGTATAAATATTGGCCCACTGGAACCCTGAGCTGACATAAAAAAAAGTGTGGGGGGGGGGGCTAATTTCTAGACATTTATCGCAAATCAAATTAGCTGAAATAAAGAACCGCTGCCCCCCCCAGGGAGCACAGTTTGCCCACTTCTGCTGCTCAGATACTTGTATGGTCGAGTGTTCGAGTGGTCAAGGCCAGCGCTGGGTTTATTTAGTCTCTATGGTGTAACCCACACCCCCACGTTTTTGAAATATTTATTATATATACAGTATAGTTGCGTACTTCTCTGTCACTGTCTTAAGAAGTATTGCCTGCCTGTGACGTCAGCCGTTCGGCTCGGACTCACACTGGTGTCATCACACTAAGGCCGTCTTGTTAAAGCACCTTCCAGACAGACCTTTCCTCCCTCAGTTTTATGTTAGTAGACCGCGTTAGGCTCAGACCCCCCCACCTCATGCTAGTTGTCCTTGGTTTTATTCCAGTGGTTCCCAACCTTTTTTTGGCCGTGCCTCACCTAGGCCTCTCCCAAATCATGATGTCCCCCACTGTAACAGATGCTAACGTGCATCACAGGAAAATGAATGGAAGGAATTATTAAGGATCAGATTGAGCAACGCCTGGCGAGGACGGGGATTATTAGAAACGGTCAGCGTGGGGACAGAAGAGGGAGGTCGAGTTTTACTAACAGGCTGGAATTCTGTGAGGAGGCAACAAAAGGATACGACCAGAGTGGAGCTCATGAGATTATTGATGTGGACTTTCAGAAAGCGCTTGATGAGGTGCCACATGAGAGGGTGGGCATCAAATTAAAAGAAGTGGCAGTTCAGGGTGTGGTGTGTCAGTGGTTGCAGAATTGGCTCAGGCACAGGAAGCAGAGGGTGAAGGTGTGAGGAACCTCATCAGAACTGGCCCATGTTAAGAGTGGTGACCAGCAGGGGGCAGTGCTGGGGCCGCTGCTATTTTTAATATATAGAAGTGATTTAGATAGGAATATCAGGTACAAGCTGGTTCATTTAGCAGAGGATACTAAGATAGGTGGATTATCAGATAATCTGTAATCCGTTATATCATCACAGAAGGACTCGGACAGCAGACAGGCTTGGGCAGATTTGTGGACGATGAAATTTAATGTCATTAAATGTAAAGAATTACACATAGGAAGTAAAAATGTGAGGTCTGAATACACAATGGTGGGGTCAGAAAATCAAGAGTCCACCTTATGAGAAGGAGTTAGGAGTCATAGTGGACTCGACGCTATCACCTGCCAGATATTGTGCAGAAGCCATTAAGAAGGCTAACAGAATGTCAGGTTGTATAGCGCCTTGATATGTGGAGCACAAGTCACAGGAGGTTCTGCTCCAGCTTTATAACACACTGGTGAGGCCTCATCTGGAGTCCTGTGTGCAGTTTGGGTCTCCAGGCTACAAAAAGGACATAACAGCACCAGAGAAGGTCCAGAGAAAAGTGACGAGGCTGATTATGGGGCTACAGGGGATGAGTTATGAGGAAAGATGAAAAGAGCTGAGCCTTTACAGAGATGAAGAGGAGACCTGACTGAAGTGTTTAAAATTATGAAGGTAATCAGTCCAGTGGATCAAGAACATGGGGACTCAGCTGGAAACTTGTGAAGGGGAAATTTCACACGAACATTAGGAAGTCTTTCTTTACACAAAGAACGACAGACACTTGGAATAAGCAATCAAGTAGTGAGGCTGACAGTAAGCCATTAGGGACTTTCAAAACTCGACTTGATGTTTTTTTGGAAGAAATAAGTGGACAGGACTGGCGAGCTTTGTGGGGCTGAATGGCCTGTTCTCGTCCAGAGGGTTATAATGTTCAGATACCTTATTATTATTGATTCAAAAAGTGAACTCCTACTCGCATGGAGGAAGCCTGTAATGTCATTCATTTGGTTTAAACAAAGAACATGGAAACAAAAGAGGGAAAGGATAGTTGAAGAAATCACTAAGAATATTTATATATATATATATAATATGAAGTAAGACTTCCCGGTCCTCCCTGCGTGGAGTTTACATGTTCTCCCCGTGTCTGCGTGGGTCTCCACCGGGCGCTCCGGTTTCCTCCCACAGTCCAAAGACATGCGGGTTAGGTGGATTGGCGATTCTAAATTGGCCCTAGTGTGTGCTTGGTGTGTGAGTGTGTGTGTGTCCTGAGGTAGGTTGGCACCCTGCCCGGGATTTGTTCCTGCCTTGTGCCCTGTGTTGGCTGGGATTGGCTCCAGCAGACCCCCGTGACCTTGTGTTCGGATTCAGCGGGTTGGATGATGGATGGATATGAAGTAAGATGAAAATACAGCAAATATAGTTTTGAAAACATATAAGGGATATTCATAAATATAAAATAACTTTAATTACAGCTTTTTCTGTAATATTTTGATCATTTTATATTTTTGTTATATTGCAAAATGTTATAATCATTGTTACAATTCATATTATTTTAATGGTAAAAACGATTTCTAAGTAGAAAAACCCAAATCGGTTGTAAAATCATAAATTAAAGGGTTCTTCACCATCCCGTCTATGTTCATATCAATATATAAATGTCTCTGTAAAAAATAAAAAAAATTTGTTTATTTTTTTCTATCATTTTTAACAGTGAATTTCTGTTTTTTTTTCATTTAACATACCTAAATTCTTGAATTGCCCCCCCAGTTGGGAATCACCGCTCTATTCTGTGTGTAGGCCATTAACGGACCATTCTAGAAATAAACAGAATTCCATCTTAAGAAGTTCATCTGATTAAAATTCCGATTGCTCTGAGGGGCGCTGACTGATGTCCTTCTTATTTAGGAGAACAAATTCAACCCGGAAGCCGTGGAGAACATCTACAGGCACAACTCCATCCTGAAGTACACCCAGAGCCCGCTGTATGCGCCGCTGCTCCCCTTCCAGTATGGCAGCGTGGAGCACAAGAGTAAGTCGGACCTTCTTTTCTTTATTGCGTCAAGTGAAACTTAACCTCGCTGACTATGACCTGCGTCCGTTAGTGAAAAGGGAGACGTGGCCTTCATCGATAAACGAACATCTTCATTTGACACCATGCATAATTGATCCGTGCTTTTTAAATCATGCGATGATGATCATACACTTTATTAATCCTTGAGGTTCGCATGACCATAAGGGTTAAGAGCAAAGGGTCAGTCATTTAATAGCGTCCCTAGAGTAATTCTTTTGTGTTAAGGGCATCTTACACCTTCTGGCAGTAAAGGGATTTGAACCGACAACCTTCTAGATGCCAGCACACAAAATAAGGTAAGATGGGCATTGTTTCTGCTCAGAGAATCCTTAGGGGAGCGCTGGTTTGACTTTGTGTTGCTCACGGACTCCCAAATGAGGCACATGACCTGCATTGTGAGGGAGCGTCAGTTACGGCACTACGGCCACGTGGCACGATTACCTGAGGGTGATCCAGCTCACAGGACCCTCATTGAGTGGCTGAACCAGGGCAAGGGGACCCCCATGTAACTGGCTGCGGCAGATAGAGGGTCATTTCTGGATGGGTGGGACTGGACCGCGTGTCTGTCTGGCGGGAGTTGCCAACCGGGATCCCGAGTTGTTTCGTCGTGTGGTGGGTGCGGCAACATGCTGTACCAGTGCCTGCTCCCCATCCTGAACAATTTTATCATGCCAAGTCTTTCAAGTTTCGGAGGTCACACGCCAGCCAGCCCACTGAACCTCCCAGTGGAGTTTAGGGTTCAGGACCGTCAGAGTGGTCTACAATTGGCCCTCTGACATTTCAGACTGAAACTTTTCCCACGTTGTTCTTAATCTCTGGGCTACGGTGTCCAAGCTGAAAGTGCTAATGAGGGCGGAAATTTTTTAAAGGTGGAGTGAAAAATAAATTGCCTAAAAAGTGGGCATAAGACGATACGCTTTGATGTTGGCTTTGCAGTTTAATGTTGCCACAGTATGAAATTATCATAGAAGAAATTTTCGTTTTTTTCCTACTCGGAATCAGGGCTTCCTTGGTGTTTTTAGTGTCATACGGTACACAATACAAGGCCACATTTCGTGTTTTGTGTCGTAAAATTCAAACAAACGAAGTTTGTCTCACACCTGCTAAATCGCCAGGGCTCTTTGAGGAGCTTCTCCATCATCTGATGCTGACAGAGGAATCTGGGAGATCTCAAGTCCACAGGTGGCCGTTGTGATTTTCACTTTGAGCTTATCGTTTTATTTCTAGTGACTCCGTAGACTAGGAGCATTTTGAATTTCCCTAGGGGATTAATAAAGTTTATCGAATCTAATGCAATAACGTGATATGATATGACATATCGTGACGTAACAAAACACGCTACATAAAGGTTTCACTTTTGTCTTCTTTCTGCCTTTCCTCCATCCAGTTTACAGCAACAGCAGCAGCAAAGGCTACTCCACTCTGCGGGACGAGGCCGTCAAGATCTTCAACTCTATCCAGCAGCTGGAGACGGCCCGCGACCCGGTGCCTCTCATCCAGGGGGTCCTGCAGACCTGCCAGGACTTGCAGCCGCTCAGGGATGAAGTCTACTGTCAGCTGATCAAGCAGACGAGTGGCGTGTCGTCGCCCGAGACAGAGGCCCACCTACGCTACTGGCAGCTGCTGACCTGCATGAGCTGCACCTTCCTGCCAGGCCTCCCTGTACTCAAGTATCTGCGTTTCCACCTCAAACGGTAAGCGCAAAGAATGAGGTGGGCCGGCACTTCGGGGTTACGCTGGGAAAACTCCCAACTGTCCGTCCCAAGCCCACCTTTCTACATTTACAATTGCATTTATTTTTATCCAAAGCGACTTACAAGTGAGGTCAACATAATCAAGTAACATTAGGCTGGGGCCTGTGAGCTCAGCAAGGGTAATAGGATAGGAAAAAAAAAAACAAAAGGTGATAAAGTAATCATTTACCATCATCTCTCTATATATAAAATCTAACGTCTGCCTGCCTGTCTGTCCGCGTTTCACGAGAGAACCACTTAACGGATTTAGAGCGGGTTTTTTTCTATAATTTTCTTGAACATTTCGGTTGATTTTGTGACTTCTGTCATCGCGCGGAGTATCAGAGTTCACTTGCGGTACTGATTTATTATCGCGAATCCGTGAGACACGCAGCGGGCCGAGGGGACTGGGAAGCGTGACGTCAGGAGTAGGGAGCCAGGCAGGGTACAAATTTATTTGGGCACATCTGAGAGAGACGCGGTGGACCGAGGGGAGGGGGACGGGACCCTCTTCACTCACGCCCCAGCCTCAGGGTGTTTACCTTACCTCCGCTTAGCTAGCGAACGAGAGATCAATGCAACGGATTTTGATCGTGTTTTTTTTTTTTATAATTTGCTTGAACATTCCGGTTGATTTTGCGACTTTTCTCATTGCGCTAAGAGTCACAGTTCGCTTTCGGTACCGATTTATTTGCACAAATCTGAGAGACACGCAGTGGGCCGAGGGAAGAGGGGTGGAGCCCTCCTCACTCACGTGCCAGCCTTGGGGCGTATCTTACATCCGTTTAGTTAGCGAATGAGAGAACTACTTAACGGATTTAGATCTTTTTTTTTTCTCGAATTTGCATGAATGTTCCGGTTGACTTTGCAACTTCTCTCATTGCGCTGAGTATAATAGTTCACTTGCAGGAGCGATTTAAAAGCACAAAGCGAGGAGAGAGGCTGTGGGCGACGGGGAGGGGATGGCATAAAATGAATCATTGAATTATCTGATCCTCTGTCTCGGACATGCACTTCTTTCATCGTACTGAGTATCATAGTTCACTTGCAGTACCGATTTTATAAGTGCGAATCCGAGAGACATGCAGCGGGCCGAGGGTTAGGGGCGGGATCCTCCTCACTCACGTGCCAGCCTTGGAGCGTATCTTACATCCATTTACTAGCGAACAAGAGAACTACTTAATGGATTTAAAATTTGCATGAACATTATGGTGGATTTTGCGACTTCTCTCATTGCGCTAAGAATCATACTTCGCTGGCGGCAACAATTAATAAGTGCGAATCCGAGAGAGATGGGGTGGGACTGAGGGGAGGAGGAACCTCAGGATTAGGAAGCCGGGCAGGGCCATCCTCACTCACGCGCCAGCCTCCGTTCTATTTGGGTCTGTCTGTCTGTCCACTTTTCACGAGAGAACTCCTTAACGGATTTAGATCATTTGTTTTTTTTTATAATTTGCTTGAACATTCCGGTTGATTTTGCGACTTTTCTCATCGCGCTAAGAATCATAGTTCGCTATATTTGGGCTAATCCGAGAGAGACGCAGCGGCCTGAGGGGAGGATGGGCAGGACCCTCTTCACTCACGCACCAGCCTCGGTGGGCGTATCTTATATTCGCTAAGCTAGCGAATGAGAGAGCTACTTAACGAATTTAGATCAGGTTTTTTCTAGAATTTGCTTGAACATTCCGGTTGGTTTTGCAACTTCTCTCCTCACCCTAAGTATCAAAGTTTACTGGCGGCACCGGTTTATAAGCGCAAAGCGAAGAGAGAGGCTGCGGGCCGAGGTGGGGGGAGGATTCATAAAATGAATCAATTGGTACCCAAATTATTTGACCCTCTGTCTCGGAGATACCGTTTTAGAACACCACGATTTAGTTTATTATCTAACAGAATTGTTAAATTCCATTAATCCTCCTGGCATGCCGACCCAAACTTAGCATTTAAAGTTGGAGCACCGCACCGCTTATCCTTTTGAGAAACCTGAGCCCACCCAAACTTGGCAATGGTACCCCGTCTCCCGGTCTGTCCGCTTCAGATCAACATCACGGATGTGGCATTGGCGAGAGGGTTTTAATTTCTCGCAGTCCTCTAATCGCTTTGCAGTGTCGATTAACGAGGCCCAGGGACCGACCCTCAGGTTGGCCGGGGGTTGATCTTCGCTCACCAGGCCTCTCGCATGGTCAGCTGTACGTCGCTTTCTCCCAGTTTAGTTCCCCAAGAAACCTCAATGTCCTCACCCAAGATTGCAAAACCAAGAATATGCATATCAAGAGGCCCTCGGATAGGAAACTTTATCAATATAAATTGTTGTCAATACAAATTACATATTTTGAAAAATTTTTTATCGATTTTTAAAGTTTGTCGTGTTTGACGCCTATGTGGGCGGAGCTACGGGGGACAGCTGGTCGATTTTAATTGATAAAGCGATTAAAGTTAATGTAACGACAAATTAACCAACAGTATAAAAGATCTCAGAGCAAAGTCCAGTCGATCAGACAGACAGATATTCACAGAACAGACGGGTCTTCAGTCGCTTCTTGAGGGGGTCAGCGGTACAGATGGAGGTGGGCAGCAAGAAACTACACGGGAAAAGAGACTTGATACCACGCAGAGGTGGCATCACCAGACGCTGTGCACTTGCAGACCTGAGTGGGTGAGAAGGAGCAGAGCCCCTCACCAATGTCTCCATATATACTCGGGTGCGGACCCTCTGTAGGCCAGCATCAAGGATTTGAACTTGCAAGCAACCTAAAGAGAGGAGTGCCATGTGCCAGTCTCTCGGCTGGTTAAATACAAGATGGGCCGCTGCATTCTGGACCACCTGCCTGATAGCACATGCGGGTCCTCCTCCCAGAAGTGAGTTGCAGACGTGACGAGAGCAAAGCCTGAACCAGAAGTTGTGCTGCCTGCTCTACTAGATGAGGGTCTGACGTTGTGGATGTTGTACAGCGTGGACCTGCATGGACAAGAGACACAGTAGAAATGTGGTCAGAAAAAGAGAGCCACCCTAAGGTCACCTACTGACCCGGCAGGTGTTAGTGACACCGAGACAAGATGTTGAGCAGACTGGCTGGCCGGGATCACAAGACGCTCACAGGATGAGCTGCAGATGGTGGTCCTTCATCCAGGTTGAGATATCAGTGAGACTTGCAGAGACTCCAGCTGATGGCGTATTGTCCTCCAGAGGGAATGACCGGTCCAGCTGTGTGTCATTGTCACAGCACTCATAAGAGAACCCATGGGATTGGACGGTGGAACAGAGAAGAGTAGAGGACCCAGCACCGATCCTTGGGGTACACCTGTACATGATCTGCTGTGCTCCCCTCGCCAGGACACACTGTAGGGTCTGCCCGAGATGTGGGACTCGGACCCTGTGCGATGTTGGTTTGTTTTCAGCAGACTACCCTGACAGACCTGCTAGGGACATTTCTATCTCCGTTAGCTTAACGTCCAGCAGTGAGCGTGCAGGTGTGACTACGGTAAGGAGCAGGGGCCGCAGAGCAGGGGGAGAGAAAAAAAAGGCCAAAAACATCAAAGAATGGAGTGGAATTTTCCAAATTAAATTACCGAACACATCGGATTGTGTTTCTGATGAAAGCCACAGAGCTCCATTCAGATGTTATTTTGGGAAAAGCCACCCGCTCTCGTTTCCTGCAAGCGGAATGCCAGATGACTTTACGGGAAGAACATCTTGTGGGGGCTTTTGTCTTAACAACAGAGTGTAGTCAACAAACAAACAGATCCCTCCCCCAAGCCCCCCCATATCCCATCCCATGTAACTTCTGACCCATTTTAACTGTCATCTTGTGCTTTATTTACAGGCCTTGACCGTCTTTCTCTCTTTCCACTTGTCGCGCACAGAGCCGCGTCGCCGGCTGCAGGTGGACTTGCTAAAGTTGTGCTTTTTTTAGCGGCTGATTCACTTCTCGGGAATGGGACGGCTGCATTTGTTTCCCCTTCAGCGAATCCTGCTCGCACAAGGGGCCCTTTTATGAGTGCTTCCCGTGAAGTCTGTTTGAAGCCCATCGCCTGACGGCTTAGCGGAAGTCCAGGGACTTCTCCATCTTCACCCAAGTTGTCGTTCTGTTAACAATTCGCCAGGGCACACGTTTGCTTGAGAAACGGCTTTAAACGTTTGTTTCAAAATTCCCACGATGACAGATCTGATTAAACCCCCCACGAGCCCCCTGGGTGACTTGGCTCCTTTCCGTTAACAACAATGCAGCACACTTACACTGGCCGTTTAACACGGTGCAGAACCTCTCAGTCTTCATTTCAGCGCAGGACTCGATTGTTTCATGGCCCCCCCCAGGGGTCCCCTTGGTCATTTCGGGAAGCGCCGGGTGCTCCCATCATTTTTATCGGTTATCCCCCTTGGTCATTTCAACTCACAGATGCGCGATCGTTTCTTTCATCGACCTAAAGCCCCCTTAGTTTACGTTGGCGAGTGGATGCTCTGTCATTTCATCCAACGGAGGTGTAGGGGCTTATTGGTGAAAAGGCTTCTTACAGTTTTGGGGGTTCAGGTCACACCCACCCAAACCGCTCTAATGGCAGATCACCATTCACCTCAGTCTCATCACTGCCTTCAAGAAAGAAAGAAATGGTCACATATTACATAGCTGAATAAATGCCCACATACCCACTGGTAGGTAGCTCCGGTATCCAGGACTTAAAGCCAAGGCATGCAGACTATCAGGTGAAGTTCTCATGTTCTGCCAGTGCCTTTGTGGGTTTTCCCTCCGTTGTGAATGTGCCCAGTGATGGACCGACATTCCTTCCCGGTTTCATTCCCTCTTTGCGCCCACCGATACTTGGTTAGGTGCCAGCGTCGCACAACTATGAAAAAAATAATTGTTTTAGATCACAGTTTCTAAAGCTGTGGGTCTCAACCCAATGGCACCTTTTGGGGTGGGAGTAGTCATGACTCGCCAATGTGTTCAGTGTGAAGGGTTGTGTACGGTTTGTGTCTTGAGATGAGTCGCAGCAGGCAGTTTGAACAATCGACATTAGTCCACTATGACTGTTGGCAGCCATTCCCCATGGGGGACCAACCTGACGGAAATGAGAATTCAAACAAAACCGAGTGCCATTGTGAACAACACTGCACACCCTGCCTGTGACGCAACAACACGGAGGACTTCCACACAGCAAGTAACTCAGCAGAAGTGGGTCAAGAAATGTGACCGGGGGGCTCCTATATACCAACAGCAGTACGCCTGCATAGCGCCTCAGTGGGACTGGGACTGCCAAGGCAGACGCTGTTCTTTCTGTTGTTTTTTTTTTTTTTAATTTTCTTGATTTTTAGTCATTCTAAAAATTACTGTGGGTGTGTGTATGCATATTTATTTACTTATATTCATTAATTTATTATTATTAAGAGCTTCTGTAAAAAGGCCCTCTGTCTATCTGTCACAGATCATATATAGTGCCTGCCTTCTATATATCTATCTATCATATAGCACCTTTCATCTATCTATTTGTCTGCCTATTAGTGTCTTTCCTATCTATCTATCTATCATATAGCGCCTTTCATCTATCTATGTATCTGTCTATTAGTGCCTTTCCTATCTATCTATCTATCTATCTATCTATCTATCTATCTATCTATCATATAGTGCCTTTCAAG
>JANRMT010062850.1:25736277-25780494 GCA_026402145.1 Polypterus bichir lapradei | reverse complement strand
ATCTATCTATCTATCTATCATATAGTGCCTTTCAAGTCTATCTATCTGTCTGTCTGTCTGTCTGTCTGTCTATCTAGCTAAAGCTTGTGTAATATGACGTGACCTCAAGGGGGCTAAATGGCGTATAAACTGGCAAAACCTTCTCCAAATCCTGTTCCTCTTTTTGTTATTTAGAATTCAGAGCAAGCACCCCGACACAGAGGTAGATAACTACGCAGCATTTATAGCCGAAGCCCTAGAGAAGACGAGAGGCCGTGAGTTGGTCCCGTCCTGGGAGGAGATCCACATTCTGATGAACCGGCAGGAGATGGTGTGTACGGTGCATTGCCCAGGCCAGGAGGTCTCTCAGGTTCCCATCAGCTCACACACAACAGCAGAAGAGGTGAGGACATGCGGCTCTCTGTCCATATGACCCCCCGATTGCCAGATTTGCCTTTCCTGAAATGCAATAAAATGTTGGCAGACGTACTTTAAGTAAGGAAGGGAACATGCAGCCGACTGAATGGCTTTGGATTGTTGGAGAGATGGTGGGTTGCGGCTGATCCTGGTCTCTGTTTTTGGAAATAAGACAAGAAATGTTTAATACTTTTGAGGGGGTTTGGCATCCGTACCCAAGCAGTGAGGTATCATGGGCTGAAAGTTGATCCCTGCTGTGTAAAGGAGATGGGGGTCCTTATGTAGAAGTGTTCACGAATTGGTGGTGTTTGTATTGTCTCACCACAGATGATGGGCCTGCCGCCGCCTTGAATAAAATTATCGTTTGCCCACCGAGTGATTGAATGTGGCTGAGGTGGAACAACTGACATGTATCTCTGTGTCGGGTCATGTGACTGAAATAAGTGGCTTAGGAAATAACATGACAAGGGTCCGAACTAACATAGGGCAAAAGGTGGGAACAAACCCCGGACAGGGTGAACACAACACACACAGACACACAACACACCCCAACATAAACACACACAGACAGACACGAGGGCCGATTTAGCAGCTCCCCTAAGTCACTTGACCTGCATGTCTTTGCTCGGTGGGAGGACGACAGGCACACACAGGACACCCACATAGGGGGTCATTCAGAAAGAACTGAAGGCTTCCAAGAACACTCAGCAACTTTTAAGGACTATATAGACATGGAGTCCACAGCGATTTGTCTCTCCTGGTTTTCCTCTTCCATCTCTCAAGTGCTGCGGTTTGTAGCCCCCCGTGTCACGTGGCACACATCAATCCCAGACTCTCTGTAGCACATCATTGCTGACAGATACTATGGTGGCCACAATGCATTTCTTCGTTTTCTGAAGCACCAACACCAGGAAAGAAACGGAGGGGTAGCTCCCAGCAGCCACACCAGCTGCCCTTCAGAAGAGGGTCACCCCCTGAAGCTCAACATGGTCAGGCCCGGCCAGGACTTGGATGGGAGGGGCCATGTAAGAAAAGCTTGGCTTGCTGCTGGAAGAGGTGCTGATGAGGCCAGCAGGGGGCGCTTATCCTGTTGTCTGAATGTGGATCTCAATGCCCCCAGTGCAGTGACGGGGACACTGGACTGTTAAATTGGTGCCGTCCTTAACATACGACATGACATTGAGGTCCTGGCTCTCTGTGGTCATTAAAGATCCCTGGGCATCCTTTGTAAAGAGTAGGGTGAATCCCAATGTCCTGGCTAAATTGCCCACCATGGCCTAGTTATTGTGTTCCCCCTAATGATCCCCCGTCTCTAATTGTCTTTCTGTCTCACCACTTCAGCACCTAGTAGCTCATACGTGGTGAGCGTACTGACGCAAAAGTGGCACATCGTCCAGGTGGGTGCTACACATTCGTGGTGGTTGAAGTGGCTCCCCACTCACTGAAGCTCTTCGAGTGGTGAGAAAAAGTGCCATATAAATGTAAAGAATTGTTGTTGTTGTTGCTCTGTCGCTTTATCCGGTGGTCCTTACTGAGTCGCACTTTCTCGCCAGTCCGCGCTCGCTGGATTACCAGGTTGTGTGTCTTTACGTGTATGCGGGCCACTTAGTTGTTGTGGTGGTGGATGTCATGGAAATGCGTCCAATGACTAGTGACGTACTTATGCCCAGGGCTGATCGTTTTCACCCCCACAATGTCGGACTCAATGCGGTTTTTTGTTTTTTTTGACCCGACTCTGACTCCTCGTTTTAGGTGCCCAAGTCATCAGATTTTTCATCCGAATCCAATTTTCTCTCCATTGATCGTCCTGTCCACTTTTAATAACAGATTACATTTAGAGTACAAACAAACAAACAAACGGACTCCCTTCCCATAAATACTGAGGAACAATCCATTAAAGTCAATGGCGGGTCAGAACTGACCCCAAAGACGTGGCAAGATGATTATTTTTTTAGAAGCTGCAATTTGTTTACTTTTTTTTTAATTTTTAATACTAGGGGGCTGTGCCCCCCTGCTGGCTTCACTAGACCACCCCTTCCCCTCCCCCCCCTTCTCTGCCACTCGTGTTGTGAACGCACGCTAAGGAGATGCAGTTGGATCAGCTGCTGGCTTGCTGCTGTTGGCGAGCTGCATGATCTGCATGTCGTGCTGCGTGTCGATGATTTAAAAGCCTGTGCAGCAGCAGCTGTCCTTTTGTCTCACGAGACGTTAAAGTGTCTCCGAGAAGATCATGTCTCGTCTCCTTCCAAGCCTTCCAAGATTTTTTTTTTATAATAGAGAGATATAATTTTTTGTCACCGAGATTCATCCTGAACAGATCAAATTTTGGACGCTTTTACTGATTTTACCAAACACTGGCTGGTAAATAAATGTAAGACCAAGTCAGACATGTAGAGTGATGAAGAACAATGGAGGACCGAGAGAGAGAGAGAGAGCCAGTTAATCACTTTAAATTACAGAATTTCAGCATGTGCTACTCTGCTTTAAGAAAATATAAAAAGGTCAACTACATGCACATCTTGAGACATAAGAACCCGATTGATCTGAACAGTGTGAAGAGCCGACATCTTCCTTAGAATGACATTATTAGAGGGTCAGCTCAAAGTCGGAGAGGTGAGATGGTGTCGGTTTGGACCTGTGCAGAGGAGAGATGCATGCTGGGTATACAGAGAGAAGGGTACTAAGGATAGAGCTGCCAGGGAAGAGGAGAAGAGGAAGGCCTAAGAGAAGGTTTATGGATGTGGTGAGAAAAGACATGCAGGTGATGGGGGCGACAGAGCAAGATGACGGGGACAGAAAGATATGGAAGAAGATGATCCACTGTGGTGACCCCTAACTGGAGCAGCCGAAAGAAGAAGAGGATTATTTTTTTCCATGATGAAATATCATTTTATAGCAGGGGTGTCCAACTCCGGTCCTGGTGGGTCACAGCGGCTGCACGTTTTTATTCCCACCCTTTTCTTAATCAACGATCAGTTTTTACTGCTCATTAACTCCTTTAGCCTTCATTTTAATATCCGTTTTTAAGGATTTGGTCCTCTGATTTGATTCGTTTCTTCATTAAACAGAAACGAACCGACAGATAACCAGCTAAATCTGAACATCAAACCCCAGCCAGTTTCACTCCAACAAGTTCCTTAATGAGAAGCCAATTCTTGCTGTTAATTATTGAATGTCAGGACTTGTTGCTGTTTTCTGTTTTTTCCAAGACCACCGGCTTCGAGATGTTTTGGTGACCTGAGCAGACCAACGTGGCCGAGACCTTCACCTTTCTTTATTTTCAGGTTGTTTTGTGCCTCATTATTGTTTGGCTGCTCATTAAGGAAAAAGAAACAACTAAGGAGGTGTGAGTCACGTCAATTAAAAACGGAAGGTAAATGAGCAGCAATAAACGGCTCACTAAGTAAGAAGAAGATTAGCCACTGCGGCCCACCAGGACCGAAGCAGGACACCCGTGTTTTATAGCATACACTGATCTCCCTTACACTCTGTAGTGTTGATAATTGTTACTCTGCTTGTATTTTTTGTTTGTGAAACATAAATAAGATGAAGATTACCAGCCACCGCTTGAACCACAGTGCTGCTGACTTGCAAGCCCACATGCTGCCGTCTGCACAATTCAGTAATTGCACTAAGATCATCCGTTCTGATTATTAAATATGAAACCTCATCAGCTTTTCCTCAGATTTTTTTCTTTTTTTTTTTATGATGTCATTTTTGTCGGCCTCAGGGCCCTGTGATTGGTCCTTTTTTCCTTGGGGTGTCTACGGATAGCAAAGAGGAGATCATCTACTGACCTCCTGGGTATGCTGATTGATGCTTCCATGTTGTGCTTCAGCTAAACCTGCGTGGACACCTGACCATCATACTGACCATACATGAGCTTGATGGACACCCCACCCCAAGTCTCCATGGGCATTAACGTGGAGTTGGCTGCCACTCTTCTCTTTCCATAAGAGTCTGTTGTGTGTCTGTAAGAGTTTGTGTCCATGCAGCCAGAAAAGCATCTGTGAGGTCAGGAATGACCTGCCAGGTTTGCCAATGGAGACGGCCTGGCTATGTGTCAGCAACGAAACACCCGGGTGTCCACGTACTTTGGGCAGTCAAGCGTAGGTTACATTTCTGTTTTCATGTGACATCTCTAATTCTCGTACAGCATGCTGGGCTCATAAGAATGAATTGAATTGAATTGAAGGAGCTCCCATCTGGCACCACTGGCCATGTGGCATGCCCACCAAATCATTCTTTTTTTTCCACCATTGTCAGCCATGTTGCAGCTTAGCCATTCTAACTCACAATAAATGGCCAAAGCAGAGAGGCACAGGAAGGCACCCTTGTTTCATGTAGAGGCCCACGCTGGCCATCATAGTTGGGGCAGCAAGTCGTCTGATAGCACATTTGGGGACGATAAACTGCTGCCCTGCTGTCGGCCTCAACCTGCCAGTCAGTCACCTTTGGTTCCAACTGTTTCAGGTGGTGAAGAAAATGGTGCAGCATCTGGGCCTCCAACACAGCCCTAACACCTTCGCCCTGTACGAGCAGAACTGCCACCGGGAGTGGCTGGTGGCCAGCAGCAGCATTGTGGCCGACGTCCTGACCAAGTTTGAAAAGTAAGTGTCACTCGTCACTCCTCGTAGGGACACAGAGACGGAGACGGAGTAGGAAGGTTAGATGAGGATGAGGGTGGGGGGTCTACAGATAGCTACATATAATGCAGAACGGCACGGTCTTACATATATACATACATACATACATACATACAGGACAGATGATACATATACTGTAGATAGATATATACACATATATATATACATAAACCTGTGTATTACGTATGTGTATATATGTGTGTGTGTGTGTGTATATAAAAGACTGCACTTCTGCATTATATGTAGCTATGATGTGTACCACCACCACCTGATCAAAGCACCATGATGACCCTACATTGATGGATTAAAGGCCAGAAGTCCATGTGACCATCATCATCATCATCATCATCATCATCATCAAGTTCTTCCATGAGAACCCTGAATACAATGAGGACTGATCATTTATGTTAGGTAGAATGCCTAGAGGAGGCTGAGTGGTCTCGTGACCTCAGAGCCCCTGCAGATTTTATTTTTTCTCCAGCCATCTGGAGTTTTCTTGTTTTTTCTGTCCTCCCAGCCATCGGACCTTACTTTTATTCTATGTTAATTAGTGTTCTCTGATTTTAATTCTTACTTTGTCTCTTGTCTCTATCATGTAAAGCACTTTGAGCTGCATTATTTGTATGAAAATGTGCTATAAAAATGAATGTTGTTATATATATATATATATATATATATATATTTAAATATATGTATTATATATATATAACAAACAGACCCCTCCATCATGTTTTGGATAAGGAAACATTTTTTTTTTTCTTGATGTCCCCCTCGGCTCCACAGTTTAAAATTACAAATCAAACAACTCAGACCTTGTCATTAAAGTGCACGTTACAGACTTTCATATATTTTGGTCACACCGCACTATATTTCTACACGGCCCCCCTCATTTCAGAGCACCATCATGTTTGTGATTCCTCAGGTGGGTTTCATGGCTTCATCAGATACCTCGGCCTGCTTCTACCCTTTGGAGTGTGTAGCTGCCATTGTTCAGCACGAGGATAAGAGCTGTGCCAGTGAAAGTCAAAGAAGCCATGATGAGGCTGAAAAGACAAGAGTCAAACCATCTGAGACATCAGGAAAACTTCAGGATGACTGACATCAACTGTCTGGAGTATCAGGAAGAAGGAACACACTGGAGGGCTCAGGAATCACAAAGGGACTGCTAGGCCAAGGAAGACCTCCACTGCAGATGACAGAAGAAATCCTCGCTATGGTGAAGACAAAGCCCCCAAAAGCCTGTCCGACAGAATAGAAACCGTCTTCGGGGGGCCGATGTGCGAGTGTGTGTGTTAATCCAGAGAAGACTTCATGAACAGAAACACAGAGGCCACACCGTAAGAGGCAGACCACAAAAACAGGAGGGCCAGATGACAGTTTGTGACAGAGGATTTCAAAGAGCCCACAGAATTCTGGGAAAAGGTCGGGGGGGGGGCAAACGAGACCAAGAGGGACCTGATCAGAGTGTGAGGACAACATGGAACTGCCCGAGATCCAAAGCAGACCACCTGATCTGTTAAACATGGCGGTGCTGGGGTGTTATGAAGTGGCTTGTATGGCTGCCCCGTCTTGCTGATGGAAGCTGCACAGTTCATTCTGAGGGGTACAGAAACCCCTGATGTGTTCAGCCTCCAAACTCATTTGTCTAATACCAAGGTTACGATCCCAAACACACTGCTGAGACAACCCAGCAAAATTAAAAATTGGAAAATTCTTGTATGGCCAAGCCGGTCATCCGATTTAAATCCAAATTAGCAGGCCTTCCATATGCTGAAGAAAAAACCTAAGGGGACAAGCCCCCCCCACCCCCCCGCCGAAACAAGCAGGAGCTGAAGATGGCTGCATGAGAGGTTTGGCAGAACATCACCAAAGAAGACCCTTCGGCACCTGGTGATGTCTGTGAATCACAGATGTCAAGCAGTCATTGCATGTGACAAAGAGCTAAATATGACAGAGACTTTAATGTCTACCCGCTATTGCTGTGTGCCACACATGATGGTGCCCTGAAATGGAAGGGTCCTTGTTGTCATTTCTTTATGGTGTGACCAACATGTATGAAAGTCTGCAGTGTGCACTTTAATCACAAGGTCTGAATTGCTTGATTTGTAATTTTATACTGTGGAGCAGTGGGGGACATCGAGAAAATAAAAAATATCCTCATCGAAAACATGATGGAGGGCTATGTACGTGTGTACAGTACAGTACATTACATATAGAATTTACATTATGGTATATTTATGTCAGCTGTTCTGAGGAGCCACGCAAACACGACTTTCATTCTACACACTGACTGGACTTGACGAGGTCCTGCACGTCCCACTCACTTAGAAACTTCCTTTGTTTGTAGCCTGACCTCCAAGGACCCCGACAGCCAATGCAGACTCTGCTTTAAGGTCTACTGTTTCCTGGATACGGACAACATTCCCATAGACAGCGTGGAATTTCTGCTTCTCTTTGAACAGGTATGGTACGGTGCCTAGTCGCGTCCTTTAACATCTCCCTTCTCGGCCTTTTAGAAACCAAAGTGGTGGCCGTGTGAGGTTCAGAATCGATCAGGATTGTCCAACATCTACCGTATATACTCACGTATAAGTAGGGTCTTGAAACCTGAAAAACCGATCATACGGTCAGACCCTGACTTATACACCCGTTCAAAAATACGACACTTGATCATTTTTTTTTTTTTTTTTGCCTCCTCCGATCTCGCACCAGTTTCTCAGACGCATCGAATTTTGTTGCAGCAGTGCAGTTACCGATTTCTTTCGCCACTTCAACAACTTTTCATTTAAAACCAGCTTCATATTTTCTTCTGATCGAACGCTCCATCATAGATAAGGGATGCTGTTACCATAAAGGTGTATGAAGGGGTGAGATACAAAAAACACAAAACAGTGCAAACGTCGCTTCGGAATAGTTCAGGTATTACCGTGTTGTCACGTAGGCACAATACATAGAAAGGAAAGGCCGTGTGCTCAGGTGGGTGTTAGCATATCATAATCTCTTGGACCAATGGCGTGAGTTTTCTGCAATCGACTTATACGAGCAACATTATAAAATACCAGAAATTATACGGTCAAATCAAGTCCAGACTTTTCCGCAGGAGAACTTAAACGTGAGTATACTGTATACGGTAGCTAATTGAGCTTCACTGAGGCAGCCACTCCTAACACTCCAACCTGAATTATCTGGGTAACCACGACTGGGTGAATGAACATTGTCTGTCAGTCAGTCAGTTTCTGACCTGCTTAGTCCAGAACAGGGTCGGGGGGGCTGGAGCCTATCCCACCTAGCAACAGGTGCAAGACAGGAACAAACCCAGGGACAGGGTGCCAGTCCAGACACACACACACTCCCAGCCACCACTAGGGACAATTTATCTTCACCAGTTCACCTAACCTGCATGTCTTTGGACTGCTAGAGGAGACCCACACAGACAAGGGGAGATACTCGGGGACGACCCTGGATGCAAACATCGCTCTCCTTATGGCGGTGTAGCGGTGGTACCACTGCACCCCCGACACAGGTTAATATTCTGCTATGAAAAATCTGTTGTGACATCCTATAAGACGGTGTCTCTCAACCAGTGGGTCACCAAGTTCCTTTTGTTTATAATGGTAGAGGGTAGCAGTGGGTCTCTACTCCGACAATTGTGCTCAATCCCCCCCAACTCCTACGCCCAAGCACATGCTCTCGATTCAGCAGGAGGAATCCTACACCGCTCTGAGGATCGATTACAACCGTCACACCAAGGGGGTGAAAGGGGACATCCCTGCTCTAACAATTCCCTAAGGAGAATTCCAATTGGTGGATCACTCAAATGGGAAAAATTGGGACACAACACCAGAAAGGCAGAGAAACAACACAATAAGACAAAGACTCCACATGCATGAAGGCCGACTCTGGTCAAGGTATCCCAATCCATGCTTTATAGGGTCTCAAACCGGGAAAAGTCAAATTCTCTTGATCTGTTCGGAATGTTTTCAAAATTTGGCAAGAATTTACTAGTAAGCATGGGGGGGCACGTGCCGAGTCTGTTTATTTCATTTGCTGTTTCCTTCGGTTTGTCTTACGGGTCCCTAAGTTTTGTGGATTGTCTTTGGAAACACCGCATGGGACAGTAGTTGCCAAAAGTTTGGAGAATGACTCAAGTGTTGGTTGATTGACAGCCTGCCAGGGCAAATTGCAGGGGTCTTGAAAAAGAAAGAAGGGCCAACACTGCAAATATGGACTCTGTGCATAAACTTCATGTCATTGTCAGTGTACCAGTGCATGCTCTCCAACTTGACTTGATTGTCAATAAAAGCCTCTGAAACTTCTGAACTGCTTGTAATTCTACTTCAGTACACCAGAGAAACACCTGACACAAAGATCTGAAAACACTGAAGCAGCAAACTTTGTGAAAGCCGACACTTGGGTCATTCTCAGAACTTTTGGTCATGACTCTACTTTGATTTTTTTAGATTGGACTCTGTTTTGTTCTTGATATAAAGGAAAATTTTAATAAAAAAAAAAAATGTCCCACCAACAACTAAGCAGCCCTAAATGTTTCCATTCTCTCCCCTGCCCTGTTTCGCCAGGCTCATGAGATGGTAGTCTGTGGGCACCTGCCCACTTCAGAAGATGACCTCCAATATCTGGCAGCCCTGCGGCTCCAATCCTTGAACGGAGATTTCAACCTGCATGCCCCCGTGCCCCCACTCGAGGAGCTCTTCCCAGGACACTTGATTGAAGTGCGTGCCTTGGCATCTGCCAGGATGTTGCTAACCAAACCACCCAACTGCTCCTCACGTTTCCATGCGGGCTTTCTGTCGGGGGCTCTCCACAATGGGCTGTGGGGCCAGATGGCCGCACACAAACAGAAAGCTGAGGAGGATCTGCGGCTCCGGAGTCGCATGAAGGAAGAAGGCTTGTCCGTGATGGCAGCCATTGTGGAACGGTGGAAGCTGCTGCAAGGCCTGAGTCGGGAGGATGCCATAACTACCTACCTGTCTATCGTCAAGCAGTGGTCCGGGTTTGGCTCGACACTCTATGACATTGACTTCTATGTCGTGAATGTGCCAACTTTATGGGAGAAGAGGAAGGGGAGCAGCGCCTGCTTAAATAAGAATGAGGTAAATTACACCAAAGCGTGTGGGCATCCTGGTCAAGTAAAGCCTATAAGTAAGAATGATGAGGCTGCGCACTGCAAGGGGGTGGCAGGCAAAATACAGAATAGCTGGCAGAGAGGTAAATGATGTAAACTTGTTTGGTATTTTGCTTTTCAGATTTCTACAGAAAACTGCCTGCACAGAGTGTGGCTGGGCATTGCCGCACAGGTGGTGTCGCTATACAAGCAGGGGCACCGGGAACCTTTCGAGTGCTTCAGCTACAATCAGATCTCCTCCTTTGGCATATGTGAGGGCAACACCTTCAAGATTATTATGGCAGAGAAGGAGCTCATCTTTGAGACCAGCAGCTTGAGAAAGGTTTGATTTTAACGCATTACGTTCAACTCACAATCAGATTTATTGTGAAAATTTATTGAAATGTGGCTGGAAAAGTAGAAACAGCCCGCCAATGTGGCATAAAAGATAAACGAAAAATTATTACATTACTGCCAGTTACATGCAGAGACTGCCAAGGTTCACCACTGAACATGTGGGAATCAACCGCTAGGGCACCTCTGCCTACTGAAAAACTTGTACTTTTAAGGAATACGCCACCCAAAAATTATATTTTTTTTTTTATATACCACTTGCCCCAAGTAGTTTGTGGAGATGGCCGAGAAAAACTTTTAATGTCTTCAGGCAGAACAAAATTTATGGCATAATAGGGGGCTATGGAGACCAATGCTGGGCAACAGTAAATAATATCAACAAGCCCATAATAAAAAAAAAAAAAAAAATCTCACATTACTCATGTTGCATATCTCACAACGTCCCAAACTTTTAAAAAAAATTGTTAAATAAACCATCTCGAGACGCAATCAGACGTGAACACGCAGTTCAATTGAAGACCCCCACATCATTCATTGGTCTCAAGTCCAGCCTGTTCATTGGCTAACATTGCACTTCACGTGATAGCAACAGTGCAAAGTCCACTGCAAGACACGTAAAGATTAAAAACCGGGTCAAAACGTCATCAGGAAGAGGACAATCCACTTCGTACTTGTGTGTATTCGAGCCGCTTCCAAAAGCGGAAGGTCAGTTCACCCGTCACGTTCTACGGGCTGCTGCTGAACAATCCCGAGGTGTTCCAGCGGTGGCTATGACTGGGAATGCGACAACGGGAGGCCCGTCTACAGTTCAGAAGCTCATTCCGGTTTTGTTCACAAGTTCGTCGTGCAGCAGTGGTTTATTTAACAAGTTCGGTGTAAAAAAATACACGGTGTGAGCTACAACTGGATGACTTGACGTGTGGATTATGTGGCACAAGTAACCTGAGATTTCCCAAATGGGCATTTTTAATACTATTTGCTGTTGGCTACTACAGATGCCTTTTCTGTCAGACAATTCATCTGATCTGCATGAAGCAGGACATGAAATTACAAATTTTTCTCGGCCATCACAACAAACTACAATTGAAAGAAAAAAACAAGTCAACCCTTTGGAATCCCCAGGATTTCTACACTGATTTGCAACAAAATGTGGTCTGATCTCCATCTAAGTCGCAATTCTAGATAAACCTAATCTGACTTAGACACACACACACACACACACACACAGCTGGAGACGGCTTCATGTCTTTAGTGGGAATTCATCCACAGTGCAGACTGGACAAAGGAGACGATCTGCTACGTGAACGTCTTCTTCAAAAGCTAACATCTACAAAGGTGTTGCAGTGAATGAGACAAGATTGGAGTTATGGGTCAAGCAGGTCGTCACACTGACCTCAACCCACTGAGACGCTATGCTATGACCTGAAGAGGGCTGGGCAGTCAAGACAATCCAGAAATACTGATGGACTGAAACGGATTTGTAAGGAGGAATGGTGTGAAATTCATCTTCAGCATTGGGCGAGTCTTCTAAATGGCAACAGGCGTGGACTCTGGTCTGGTCATATGGGCCGGCCGTTTCATGAAATAAATTTTATGTACTGGTTACTGTTTGACATTAAAATAAATTTTCTAAACTACTATTATATAGTCCTGTATAATATACCGCATTACGTCATCAAGTTCTTTTAGTTGTCAGTACACCTTTTGCCGATTTCTGTTTCGATAGCGCTACCTTTCAGTTAGCATATACATTATTGCAATTTATTTTATCTCTCATCTAGTATTTAAATTCTTCGGTACTAATAATTAGTTTAGATTATGCATTATATTGTTCACTGGTCATCTGCGTGAGTGATAATTAGTGGTTTTCAGCTGCGATTATTAGTATGAAATAAAGTTACAAAGGACAGGATAGGAATTTTTCATATCAGGACGGAACATTTATAGTTTATCGTTTAGTTATTGGAACATTTCAATCATGTGAGGTTTTCATTCTAACCTTATTCCATTGTAAATGAGCAGCTACTAGCCTACTAGGGTACTGGCACTTGGCTTTCACTTTTGACATGTACTCTAATAATGTGTATGTCATGTCCATGTTACTAAATTTGTATTTTTTCATTAAATTTTATTTCTAAGTATGTCGTCAAGTTTTAAGTCGTGTCTAAACAACAGTGCGCAGATTAAGTTTGGCGACAGTTTAGATAGAGTTCATATCATAGGCTCATAGCAAGTAGCGAGCCGCATACTCATCACAAATTTTAAGAAAATTACAATGAATAACGGGCCGAGTGGGTCAACCTCATCACCTCACTCATTGTAGGATGCCCGGGCCGGTTTTGAGTCCCAGTCCGCTCCTGGCAACAGGTAATGTTTGGTGGGAGATGTTTCTGTTAATAGAGGATCTTAAAATCCAGGGGTCACTTACTTTTTCCACCCTGCGCTATGACTAAGTACTCAGTGAAGACATGGAGAGTTACACCCGTGTGTGTCTTATTAGTTTGTTTCCATTGGGTTTGTTTAGAATTGCCACTTAGATGAAGAACAGACCACATGTTGTAAGGAATCAATGCAGAAATCCACGGTTTGCTTCCTTTTTCTTTTAACTGTTTACAGGGTGTCAAACGAATGTCATTTCTGTCACCAGTTTTCCTTTACCACCTTAACTTGTCCTTTTTTTTTCCCTCCCCTTTCTAGCTCAGTGAAATCGGCCAGCTTATGAATGCATACATCACCATTGCCCACAGGAAACACCAGAGGAGGGCAGAGGACGAGCTGTTTGGTCTCTCTTTACCCATCCCAGAGTCGCCATCCCACCCAGTCTAAGAGCTGCTGCACCACGTGACACTCGCTCACCGAGAAGTGGAGCTTTTGGTATCCTGTCACCACATACTTAAATGGCACTTGGTAGAGAGAGAGAGACCATCCTACATTGTCATACACAATTCCTTAAAGAGCAGCAAGTGTTTAGCTGCTGAAACACAATGCCAGATTGTTGGTCTGGACGGTGACCACAGGAAGTACCCAAGACAGTGGTGCAGGACAGATGAACCGCGTCTGCACACTTAAGTGCAGGACTGAGGCAGGCCCTCATCCATGCAAGTGACATGGTGAAAAGCAGTGTGCCATCTTGGATCTTGATGGGGTTTGAACTCACACACAGGCTCCATCGACAGTTTGCTGCAGCCGCCAACTGAATGTGCCCTGTGAACCTGCTGGGGTCCTCTGGTTTGGCTGTACACACGCTGGAGCAACTCCCTCTGCTCAATTCACCCCTTACAGCAAGCCTTCCATGTATCCAAAGGTGTTGTCCACAAGCATTCATGGCCTGTGCCTCCTGGAGAGACACTGGAGGTGAGGGAAATAGGCCTTTCCCTTCAAGTGCCATTCAATTTGCAGGGGGCTTAAAGAAGGGCACACTCTGCACTGCATGACGGCAGCATGCCAGGAGTTAAGCAGCAATCGTTCAGCATGGCACCCAACGAAGGGAGGTGTGGGAGGGTCGGGCTGGTGGGTGTAAACAAAAAGACGACGACTTTGGACTGGATCTGGAAAAGTTGGTGTATGGAAGAGGACATAATATTTTGTGCAAAACAAAAGATATATATTTTTTAAATTTTCTATTTAATTTAAATTTTTGTTTTATGTTGGAGCTGCACCGACATTCCTGTTCTTATCTGTGCCATCATTTTAAGCTGGTTGTGGCCACTTTTGGTCTTGCAGGATAGCAAGTGAATAGAAATGACATTAAGATGTATCATCTGAAAAGAACTCCTTGCTTAAGTGCACTCAGCGTTTACTACAATTGTGTTCTCTCTTTGTATTTAAAATTGGTCCCTTCGGTTTGCGTCATCCTGGAATGGCTCAATAAGGAGTACAATGAGAGACAGAAGAGGTTAATTCACAAGCTCAAAAATCACTGCAGATAACACCGAAAAAAAAACAAAAAAACAAAACAGCCATCCTATCAGACCAAAAGTGCCCACCTGTCCTAAGCAGAAAAGATGTGCTTGACGTTAATAGAGTGAGCTGGATGGAGTCCATGCAATTCTGAATTTTGCTGAAAACAAGCCACTGTAATTTGACATCCATGTGCCTTTAACTTGTGGCGCAGTTTCAAAACCAAATGACAGTTGTGTCTGGCTGGGTGGTTTTAAAGCCACAAATACACTTGGTTTCATTTTTTCCAAATACGACCAAATGCTGGTGACTATTTATAGCGGACATCTGCGAGTTAGCACATCTCCACACGTCACCTCAAAGTATCTGCGTGTCGGTCAGGACCCTCGACCAGAAGAGTGATGGTAACCTGTTGTTAGCGTTGTTGTTGTATTACCTGTGGGTTTCTGTTAAAGCTGCGGGCAGCTTTTGCGTCTGTCGTTTAAATATATTATAAAAGGCAGGGGGAGGTTTGAAGTGGGTGGGTAGCAGGGCTGGGCATTTTATTTAATTTGTAAGCTGTGCGGTACATCATTCTATTTGTATAGGCAGCTGCATAAAATTTGTAAAGACCATTTGGATGTGCAATTTAATGACATAATTAAAGCACCCTGGAAAAAATGAGCATGTAAGTGCTTTTGTTTTCGAGTGCTGTAATGCTTGTTTTCTGGTTTTATGAAGCAATATCAAAAATGAGACTGCTGCCATTGTTTTTTTTTTTTGGTGCTTAACGATAAGCAAACAGCAAAGGGTAAGCAGATATGTCCTGGCAGTCTCCTTCCTGCAGTTTTTTATACCTGCTTTGCCTCTTTGGCCATGATTAACTTTACGACAGCAATTCCTGCACATCTGAACAACAAGTTAAGGTGTTGCACAGTTTACCAATATGTGCCACCATTTGCTATGACTGAATTACAGCACCTTTTTCCCTTATGACTTTATCACATTTCATGTCTTCTCCAGCAATTTTCAGCCATAAACTGAATTTGCATAATCTGCTAGAGTTGTGTAGTATGCCATCACCGGCAACTTGGCCTAACAAAAATAAAACAGGCTGTGCATGGGAATGGACAACCACTGAGCACTAACATAGAAGTTCAGTGCCAGCACGGGAATAAGAAACACAGTGTTTTGGACCTCACCAGCAGAAGAGAGGCCTGTCTGACTGAAGTCTTGTGTTTTAAGTACCATGGAAGGGATAGGGAGGTAAAGGGAAGTAGCATTTGTGGCTGAACTCACTGTTCCGGTGTAGCCTTTGGGTGGGAACCAGCTCCATCAGACAGCATGTTATTGGCTATAAGAAAAAGGGGGAAGCTTCAAATATTTTAAAGTAAATTTTTATTTATGTAATTTCCTGACACTTTTATCCAAGGCAGCTTAAAACATCTGAGATACAATTGGTTATGTTTCTTCTGTTTTTTTCTTTGGGGAACAGGCAGGTGAAGCAACTTGCTCACAGTCACAGAGTGTCAACAGCAGGGTTTGAAGCCCTTAACCACTGCAGCACACTGCCTGGCTTATGGGAAACTATGCTGAAAAGGCGTCACACAGTTATGTAATCTGACATGCCCAGAGATTTCTAGTTAAAGAGGTATGGAGAGTTCAGCCACAATCTTGGACTCACACCTATTACCCATTTCTGTTGTGGTACACAAAACACGAGACATCAGACAGATGAGTCTCTCTTCTGTTTGTGAGGTCCAAAACACCCACGTTCTGATTCCTCATCACTACATTAAACATATTGTACTTCTGGGTGAGCATTCATTGGTTGTCAGCTCTCAAACACACAGATCCCACCCCTGTGACTAAGAAAAATTTAGTCTGGGTGGGTCACATGCTATATGAACTGAGCATAGCATTATGTCTTTCATGGGAGTTCGCTGCTGACTGTCTCCAAATCGCAAAGATTATGGTAAAAGAAGACTATAACTGAAAAATCACTGAAACATCACCTAACGTGACTTGGCCTTAAGGCACAGTGCTGAACAGGACATCTACCCAACATACCCCCCCAAAGGGGTTACTGTTTTGTGCCACCAATCAACCTAACATGCTTTGGACTACGGGAGGGCCTTGGAAATACCACCAATCACGTCTGCAGGGCCAATGCTACCCACTGCACCCTATCATGCCAAGTTATTTAAAGAAAATAACTTTATTCATCAGACACTTGATTTTCCCAACATGAGGCTTAGCAGTAACATAATGAAAGTCAATATGCACAAAAACACCACAAGTATCTGTGTACAGCAACAGCTACTGGAGTCGTTTTCATTCAGCTCTAGGAACTGCTGGCATTTACAGTGCTGAAAATTATAAGAGCTTCATTTGGATCACAAAATTAGCTTTTGAGTGATCATGTCCATGAACCAACACGTACAGACATCACTCTGAAAGAGGTCAAGTTATGGTCACAAATGCTAAAATGTATAAATCAATTGAAACCTGAAGTCACAGTTTTAAAGCCACCATCGTACTTACACTGTACAGTAAATTTGGAGTAAGTGGTGCCCATCAGTATTCCACAACCCCACTTGTCCACCCTATGAGGGTTTCAGCGCTCCCTGCTTGTGGATTCCCCTTTTTAATAACCTGCAACCCCACATACTGCTTTAACAAAAAGAAACGTAACATCCAGTGGCAGTGTACTGTGTGCATGACAACTGCAAAGCCATTTATTTGATTGACAGGTCAAAAATATACAAGGAAAATTACAAATGTAAATGGCAACAAAATTAGTAAACTACTTCAGCACAGCCATCAAAGCTGAGACAAGAGGAAGAGAGTTACACCAGGATGACATAAATGGAAATGACACAGGGAGAAAATAGCAAACAAATTAATTCCTACCACGCCTACGCAGTGCAGGGATAGAGAAGTGTAAGCTAAATGTTCTCAAACACAGCTTGTGTCTCTCATTATCAAGACTCCAGTAGTACAATTGGGGGGTGTTTTTATGACAACTAACCACTGGACTTCACAGGTACAACTCTGGAGAGGTTACTCTAAAAACAGTCAAAAGAGTGCATTCTGGTATAAAGTGCTTTGGCACAGATCGGCCACAAGATCTGCTCAGATGTGGCAACACATACAAGTGATGCTACCCTACACGGTCCTTTCCTCCAGCAATGTCTCCCCAAAGCTCACTGCTCCTGTGTTCCCCAAGAAATGTAATCGGGACGGGTAGCAGCACTATACTCATCCACCAACTGCTGCACAATTTCTCTGGAGTTGTCCAGCTCGTCAAAATTGTCTTTGAACATATCCTCCTTTCTGAACTGCTCCAAGAAAGCCTCGCGTTTCCTCAGTTTGTCGTACTGCCGACAGGTCCTGTCAAACAACTGAAGGGGTTAAAAAAAAAAAAGAAAAGACAAAATGAGGACATAAAAATGTCTCCTTCACAAAACACAGTCCAAGCGAGACTGTTAATGGCATGAAGGCATTGATGACTTAAAGATGCCTCATCACTTTTACTCCACTTGTGTCAATTACTTGTCAAGTTCACAAACACTGCTATAGCGATCTGAATTTTTTTGCACCTTGACCTTCTGCTACACAATGTGGTCACAGCAAACCATTGACCATACAATGACTCCCAAGTAGGCTTAGACTCAACAGCTGCTCATTTCAGTTCATACTCACAGAGGAAATGCTTGTGTGGTTGGCCATCATGAGTCCACTAACCCGGTGAGCAGAAGGTAGATAGGGGGACCGTCTGGACAGGGCTACCTGGATACTGGCTGGACCCCAGGGAATGAAGCTAGCAAGCTTTCTCTCTCTGATCCTCTGAAGACTTTTGTGAACCTGAAAAATATACACTCCAGTTTATTACAGAAGCAATTGGGAGGCTCAGTAAAGAGCTTACTGAAATCATGGCCCGATCTACCGTATCTAATTAGTGAAGAGCACTGAAAAAGCTCCATGTCCAGATCTGATAAACCGGGGCAATGAGGGTCTTACCTGTGTGGGATCCACTTCGCCCTGGATAATGTTTAGAATAGCGATGTAGCAGTGATTGGTCTGTCGGTCCCTGCCGGTGGACACCATTACATTCTTTGGCTGCAGTAGCCTTCTCATGACATCCAGAACTGTGGTCTTTCGTACGCTGGCCACCTGTTGACAACACAGGCAGGTCCTGGGTGATGACGTAACAGCAACATCATGTACAAGATACAAGACCAGCAAGTCTACTTCTCTCATTTGGCTTGAATATACTATCAGCCACAATGTAAGCAAATCAGTCCCTTTGCTTCTCTATGTATAAATCTAAAAATGTATTAAAAAATTAGGACACGTCTTGGCTAAAACGAAGGAGATTTCAACAGGGCCTTGCTAAATTAACTAAAAAGAAATAACAGGCTAAAGAATAGGTTAACCCAGTGTTTCCCAACCTCAGTCCTGTGGATGCAGGTTTTTGTTCCAGCCAGATTCCTAATCACTGACAACACTGATCTCATTTAATTTGTGGTATTTTTTTTTCTTTTATTCTACATTCAGAAAAGCACAGCAGCTTGATTTTTACATTCATAAGAAACTTTGAAATATTTCTGCTTTTGCTCTAGATTTAAATGTTTAACTCTCTTCTGTTGATTTCAGTATATTTTGCCCTCTCTCTGTGCAGTTTTTCCCCTTCGTTGTATCTTATTAATGACAATTAAAAATAAGCAGAGCAGACACACTGGCAAACATCATGGAATAATCAAAGGCTGCAACTACTTTAGCATCAGACTTACTAATCAGTAAATAATGGATTAATTAAACAATTAGAACTAGTAAAGTAGAATGAAAATCAAGATGAAAATATTGTTAAAAAGAAAAAAAAATACATTCTTCCCATATAACTGCTTGGTACATTTTAATATATATTTACCAAACTTAGTTTTCTAATTTCTATATTAATCCCAAAACACAGAACTTGGGAAATAACATCACTTAATTAGCCCAAGAGTCCAATTAAAAACAGAAGCTGGTTGGAACAGCCACAGGACCGAGGTTGGGAAACACTGGGTTAACAGATTTTAAACAAATGTTTATTAGTACACAATTTTATTTTTATAGATACTCAATTTAGAAAATGACTGCATGAGAGGGTTAGCGTATTTAACTTTAGTCCCAATTCAATTGTCTTTTGACTCACCAGACACTTGCAAGTCCTCCTTTACAATTATCAATTCCCTCCAGCACTACTGCATGACTGCAACTGGGGGTTACGGGATGCCCTTGGTAATTCCCATGAAAGTGGACATGATTTGAGTACACACAGGTATATTTGCTTAACTTTCATTTCATTGCTTACATTCACCTGCACAGTGCCAATCATGACCTCTTTTTAAACAATGTTCCCCTTGCCCAGACTACCCATAAAGGACAAAGCTTTTCAAATAGTCTACGTGTTTTTATTATCCCCACAAACCCCGAAAAAAACTAACCTCCAAAGGGCTAACAGACAAATTTTCTTTAACTGGCACAAGAAATTACACTTTAGTGCATGAAAGCAACCAAATGTTTTAGAAATCATTCCCTTACTAACCAAAAAGAGTGACAATTCAAAATTGCTTTCATTTTCGGATACTGTTTTACCATTAACTGCAATATTCTGCTCAAAAAAAACCCAGTTACACTGAGCACCAGAATTCAGAAGAGGAAAATGGCCTGCAAACCTGTCGATTTACAAACCTCAATTTTCTGATAAAAGGTTTTTGCTTCTTAATCTACAGTTATGAAAGAACTCTGTCACTAGCCAAAAAAAAAAAAAAAAAAGACCTTATTACTCTGTGCTTCACCATCCTCAAACAGACTTGTGGCTTCTGATCCAAAAAAGTACCAGCTTTGTCACCTTAGTATTGGACATTAACTGAAACAGCAAGGCTTTCACTTCACAAAGATTGTGGAACCAAATCTGGATTTGAAAAATCCACGAAATAGACAACACAACAATTGAAAGTTGTAACCATTTTCTGTCCAGATTATGCTTAGTCCCCCTGCTGAACCTTCAAGCAGACCATAGGTCCGTCTTCTCCAACCAGTTTAAACCTATAATGTGTGCTGACCTTTATTCTAAGCAAGATTATTTTTTGTTCCTTTTTCCAAAATTATTCCTACAAGAATAAAAAAATAAATAAGAATACATATACTTTGGGGTACATTAATAAAGGTTCCAAACAACTGATAACTAATAATGATTGTTACATGGCACAGAATACAATACATTGTGAAACTTTTCCTAAGGATTGTTTACCTGGTGAGTCTTGTTAGCTTTAGCAGGAAGTTTTCACTTTATTCAATTGCATTTTATGAGAAGCACAATAATGCGGAAACACAAATTTCTAAGCTTTCAGTGAGACCTCAGTTTGAAGTAAAATGCCTTGCCAAACATGTCTTCTTCCATCTAGCACCAATTCTAACTGAAAATACTTTGAGTCTAAATACTTCCACAGTTGTGTCATCTGGAAAGCCAACTGACAAATGTCAAATCAGAACAAAAAGAACTCAATTGAGTCTCAGAAGTACCATGACAAGAGCCCAGAAAGTCAAACTAATTCAAAAGATGGCCGTCGGAAGGCAACAATGAGGGTTTTCCACTATTAATGGCATCCACTGATTCCACTTGGGTATATACTTGCCATAGCACAAGCAAAGGAAGAGAGATTCATAGTGAAGTGGACCTTACTTAAGAGCTCATCCTAGACATTTCTGTCACTATGATGGCAAACCACACATATTCAGCTCTTCCAGGAATATTCCAGCTCAGCATGGCATGGCTACTGGCTGTTTTCCCTTGTCTCATTTAGCCAGCAACACCCACCTGTAGACTGGACATATGTTTGAGATGAACAGTGAGCTGATCATTAAATAACAAACTTGTTTCTCATGGGTTAAATGAAACACAATCAATTTGACGCTTACCTTGCATTTGCCAGGTTAGCCTTTAATGTGAAGGAATTGGACAATAGAGAAAAGACTGTCAGAATGAGAAGATGATATCAGCTGTTAGGTAGATCTAATATTTTTGCATAATACTATACCTCAAGTGCTGTAATAATAAAATATCATGGATTGAACATTTTGAAGAAAAAAAAAAAGTGCAGCTCACTGGAGTCTCCACAACTTAAGAGACTTACTGACTGGTCCGTGGTGAGAGGGGTATATCCGGTCATGAGGAAATGCAGGCGGGGAGTGGGAATTAGGGACGCAATCAAGCCAATCAAATCATTGTTCATATAGCCAGGATATCTCAGAGTTGTGGTACTGGCAGACATGATGGTGGAGACCTGCAGCCCAGTAACAAAAAGTAAAGTTAGATTAATCTGAAATTTTATTTTTACGTTGCTAATTGAGCTTCAAGTTTTACAGTGAAACAAAAAGCAAGCAAGAGGGTTTACCAGCTGATTAATCTGAGAAAATGACGGGTTCTGAATGTGCAGTCTGTCTGTGGCAATCCGATTCAATGCGGTGTTATCCAACACAACCTAAGGAGTAAAATAAGATTCTTATTTTTACTGTAACTCTCAGGACACTACTATGTTTTTAACTTTTTACTTTATACTTATTTAACAAGTTACATCCAAGGGATGCTCCAACCCAAGTACAAAAACAGCTAACAAGAACATTAACATCAAAGACTTCGTTAAATGAAAATTGATAAAGAAGGGGCACAAAACATTCCATATATGATTACTACAGTGTCAGCAGGAAAATACTGCAGATTGGTACATAATAAGTGGAAGGAAGGAAACGTAAGAATGATATCTTGTTAAAAAATGTATTTTCCTTCCCCATATGTTCAGCAGATAGGTTACCGGGGATGGGGCACACAAAATTGTGTGTGTTCTATATAAAGAGCAAACTTTACAGCAGCAATATTGCTCACATTCTTTAGGTGTCTAGCATATAATAATAGCAACTGTGCAAATCTTCATTTAGATTAAGCAATTCATTTTTGAGTTATCATGTATAAAAAAAATCAAGTCTAAATTTTGTAACTTCAGATTACTTTGCTTAAACTGTACATGCACACCGATGTTACGTGTAGGTAAAGAAAAAAGCAATAAAGAAAATCCACTAAGCAAACGTCTTCTTGTCTAATAACCACCTACAAAATGCACAGGAGTATACACCTAACACTCCCCATCTCACCTTCTCTTCTCACCAATGCTCTGGAAAGACCACACCATTACAGGGTAACCCTATGTAATAAGCCTCCCAGCTCTTTCCTGTAATGCAATTGTAAGACTGCAAGTGTTTCACACATTCTGTGCTTTTATTTATGAGGACCACTATTCTGAAGTATTTTGGGTTTGCATAATGGCCACTGTTGCCACTATGTAATGACTTGATTAGAACTAATGGGGAACTTGTTTCTCTCACATCAGGCATCTTATGATAAAGCTCTTGAACATTCTGCTTCAAGTGCATTTTATATTTCAACAATGGTTTATAAAGGACTGACCACTCATGAACATTCACTTGTCAAGCTTTAACCCTGTCACCTTTATACTAAGCAATTGCCCACAAAGCCCAAAGAAGCTATGAGACTTTTGTGTGGGTCCAAGCTGGTTTTCAGTTGACAGTCATGTTAAATGCCACACTTAGATGGGCTATCTCTCAATTTATTATCTGATCGATCCATTCTTCCCCCAACCCTCTTAATTTATGGTCGCAACCTAAAATGAGGTTCCAGCTCTCCAGGAGAGTGAAGAGTTTATCAAAGAGAATCTCAGATTAGAACTCTTGGTTCTTCAGATCAGAAGTAGAATGTGGACATGGTTCGGGGACATTAACCCATGATGGTTGTCCAGAATTTGACCTACTGGAAAAAGACTGACATTTTGATTTCTCAGCTAGAGATGGAGCAACTGGACAGTGGGAAACAGTCTGGTCTGCTCAGCTTTTCACGAAGACACATATAATGAACACACATTTGTGTTCATATTTGATGAGTCATTAAGGTTTAGCAAAGTTACTCACTCTGATAGTGACAATATGAGAAATGGATGGCTCATTCTTCAATAGGATTAGAATGTTGGAAAATAAAACAAATAAGCCATTCCTTAGATAAAAAAGGTCTATGAGCACGAAGCTGAATGTGGAAAAAACTGGAACTGAAGCATTTATACAAGATACCATGTTAAGTTTGTCTCTATTGACATACTTTTTGTGATCCATCAAAACTGGATATCAATGCAAAATATTAGTAAAATTACCTTTTTTTTTTTAATCTTAATGTTTTTTTAGACGTCACTAAAAAATGTATAAGTCTAGCATAATACAGAGTTATTAAATAATGCCATTCTCTTTTTTAATAGAGAATTAAGCTCTATATTAATTAATTAATGCTGCCTTTCAAAAAGGGAACCACACTCTTTAAGAACAACAGGTTGTATATCCACGCCCCATCAAATTAAACTGTATGTCCTCACTTTTAATTTAAGAGATTGCAATCTTTTCATCTCCTTTTCAAGACTTGTTCAAAGTAATTCAGCTTGAGCATTGGGCATTCACAAAAGAGTAACTGGAGATTTACCAGCACAACGTCAGAGATTCCACTCGTATTTTAAAGCAGGCACACCACTCTATTAGACGCGTAGTCACAGAAAAAAGTGCTCTTCAGAAGGGAAGAAATATGACCTTACATTGACAAGTTTTTATATTGCTGCAGGCATTTTTCTTCCGAGTGAATTTCTGAGAAATGTCATATGTAAGCACTCATTTCAAAAACTGATGTTGGGTTTTACTCCACTTAATGTAAAATGTGACCTATAGAGCACACTTGGGCCCTTGTATGGTAGAAAAAACATTAATGAATTCAGACAAAATTGTCCATAAGAGTGAGAATGAGTATTCTACAGCTCTGGATTCCTGTCTGATGTTTAAGATAAGTTTGTATTGAATATTAATATTTTAATTCCATACTGTTATAAATTTGAGACATTTGTTGCTGCTGTTCAAAATTAAAATTACTGTATTAAGAAAGACATCAGTTTAGAAAATAAATGGATGGACGGATAATACGCAACATCAGCAACTGTCAGAGTCCCTTAAGCAGGATGATGTGCAAGCACTTCCTCCCCATAATGTTATATTGCTTATTATGTTAGTGTGGCTGAGCTCATCTTTTCAGAATAGTCAGACAGTTACAAATTAAAATTGCAGTTTCCTTCATAGTCTGGAATCACATCAATAGCATTTACAAGTTGAATGACAAGCAAAAAATATGCATGGCAAGTGCAGGCAACATTGCTTGTGTCTTTCTCTTTGTTCCTCTTACCACACAGTCAGCATTCTGAGTCAGCCTTTTTAAAGTCAGCAAGGAATTATATGGCTGTACAACCACATCACTCATTTCATCCTGGTTTGGAAACACTGAATAGGTCTGAACCAGTTTTTTGGGGTACCTATGGAATTAAAAAGAGAAAAAGTGGTTTAATGTTAAAGGGCAAGCGTTTTTCCATTAGCTTATTTAACCACTTTTATTGGATGAAGGAATTAACATTCAAACCAAAACAATCCCCCACAGACATTCCGAAATTCACTAACCTGTCATTTAATCTCTCCAAAAGATAGGAGCCCAGACCTGAGCCAGTCCCACCAGCAATGGAGTGACAAAGTACAAAGCCCTGTAAAAAAAAGATTGTTCAGGAGTGTTAAAAAATGGCTGTGTGGGGAGGATGCTTGTCAAAATATTATTATACATTTTTGGCTATGAATAGCAGGCATGGGTTACAAGACTCAAGGACCATATAGTATTTTCTTCCACCATTATTAATTCCAATAGGTGTGAAAAATTGGTTTATTTTTAATATCTGTATTTTAAATTATGTTGGTCATAAAAATGTTATGCACATATCTATTCAGGATCATGATTACAAATAAATGTTACAGTGTGTATAAACACAATACATGGACAAAATATTCTTTCAACATTGTAAAAGGAAAGAAGATGTCTTCCTTTCAGATTTTGTGACTATACTGTACTAAAAAATTTAATTTCTACTAAACAGAACACAGGACATGAAACTGGCTTCACTATTAAATTATTGTAATGATGCTCAAGGCTTTACCATTAAAAAAAAAGAATCATGCCCCATCTAAAATATTCAAGTAACATTAAATAGGTTAAAAGCTTCACAAATTTCTGTGATCAGCTTCAAAAATATCCTCTACATCACAAAATAAGTAAACCTGTAATAAAAAAAATCTAATTTTAGAATAAAGACTTCCGTATTCCCTTTAAGGTAAATCATACAAGATCCTTAGCTCCTACATAGATGACAGTCATGTCACTTGACATAAAAGAACCCCTGAAGTGGCTTGAACTAAAGGAACAGCATGTGCTGTGTACTACGGTTTTTAATTGTCAATGGAGATATCTTCTAGTTTTCTTTAGTACCACCTCCTAGTACACGCATACTTTTATCACGTATATCAGCACCAATTACCATGCCTGCTTCTTTGGTATACCGTTTAAGCTCTGTGAGGTTTTCTTTGCCGAGTCTACTTAAAAAGGTGATGAATAAGAATTAAGAATTGCTAAAACAACAGCAGAACATCTTTGTTTAACTTTAACAATCTGCATAATGCATTGACTAGATTTGGAATATACATTGTTGGCAGCAAAAATTATCATTTCTAAGGTGGGTTACAATATATTAACACACTGTCACTATCTACATTTCCTCTCTCAAAACCAAGCTCTGAGGACATTCACCTTCCATTAAGTCTCTATAACATGCTGGTCCACGCACTACCTGGACAAATAATGCATTGGGACAGGCAGAACGTATTAGCTTCCCAATGGGAAATTTCACATATACACTATGAAGTATTACATCCTGGTGGGACAAGTCACAGAAAACAATACTATATGAACCACTCAAGTTGTGATGTAATGCTGACTTATTACCTCACAAAATAATATTAAAATAAATAAATAAATAGCTCAATCGGAAATAGCATTTTATGGCCAAATTTAATTTTGGGTCACTGTGAACATGCTTAACTTGTTTTAGGCTGCTTTTTATATTTAAAAAGAGCTACTCCTCTATTTTTTTGTGCTGATCAAATACTGAAAATGCAACAATCTCATGTTTATCTTAAAACATTGATTGTAAATTTACATGAACAGAATAAAGTGGAAAGTTGTGAAGTCACAAGTGACAACTCTGAAAATAGCCACAGAATTTGAACACAGCAACTTTTAGCACCTCAAAACATGTGTCCTACTACCACATTGTCATCTGCATTCTTGATAAAAGAACAATGGCCATTTAACTGCTGCTTTTTTTATATATAAAAGAAATCTTTGTTACAATTTAATAATACGTTTTATTTATATAGCACCTTTGCCATGCTCAAGGCACTTTTAAAGGAACATCCTAAATTCTTAGTTTAATATATCAATTAACTATCATGGACTTTTTAAGGATATGATATTGAAGGGTATTGAAAGCAAATTACAATCTAAACAAAGTGCTCTTTTTTTTGTTTCTAGTTGTACATGAAAGGAAATTGAATCTACAGTCAGTCAATAGCTTTAATTCAGCAAAAGCAAACCTCAAAAAAGGAACCTCTAAAATAAAATGAACCTTTAATAAAAATGGATGCAAGCTGTTATGCAACTGAGTACTTGAGGTTTGATCATGAAACTTCACTGCATTTACAATACATCCTAAAATACTTAGGGTATAGAATTTTATTCAGAAGTGTGAGCTTTAATAAGCAATCATTTAAAAGGAAGATGCCTTTGAGCGGCTAAATCATGGCACAAGTTTGGCAATCCACCTTCACCATCTTAATACATAACAGTTCTTTTTTTATATAAACATCCTAAGATAAACAAACAAACACTTAAAAAAACAACACACACACACATCCCACCCCAGGTATAATTTTACATAGGCCACTTAATACAAACCCATGATCCCAAACATTTTTATATTCTAAACAGATTAATGCAATAACCTTGATACATATTATTCTTCTTTGACCAACAATAAAGAAATGCTGAATTAATTTGTCATCATCATTCCAATGTAGCATTTCAACCATGTACAAGAGTGTTACCAACACACATTTCCCATTAAGTGTAATTGACAAAAAGGTGTGGCAGTTACAAATGGGAAGTGACTTTAAAGCAGTGCATTAACTACTACACAGATGTATGAAATAGGGAATTAATGTTACATTCACTTTAGGCAATACGGAATCTCAACTCATCAGTTATACACTAGTATACCTTAACCACAGCCTGGATATCTCTTTGACCATAACTTGTCAGCAAGCATTGTACAGGACTAAAAACCTCTAAGGGTCACCTCTAAGGCGCAGACCAAGTCAGTGGCTGTACCTAAACTTGAAACCTGATGCTTTACAGTTAACCCTTTTAGCCACAACATTTGCCATAAGCCTTAAGTATATGCAAAGTAACTGAATCCAGACCAGCTCGACTGAATCTCTTTAATCTTCTACACATGCACACTGCAATTTCCTGCCAAATGAGAACTTTAATTCTCTTATAATAGGGGGTGTGCTGGAGTGAATCTACTACCTAGTTGCCATGATTCTCAGGTCTGAAAAATATAAAAATAGAAACATCAGCAGCAAATTTCTACATGATGAAACCTTTAAAACCACCCACAATGTCAAAGTCATTATAGGCATTTTGTTTCCTCCCTCATTAGGCTGTGACTACATTTCACAAAAAAAAAAAAAAAAGTCCTATGAAATTCAGACTTTCTCAATAACGAAAAACAGTTCAACTAAAACAGTCAAAGGACCGAGATACCTGGACTGTGGCCAAATAAGTTGAGGTCAAAATACTGTAGACCCCCGCAAAGTTGTGGTTAAGAGTTCGCGGCCTCAGTTGTTCACTGATTTTTCCTTAGAACCTAACTAATAATTGTTAGTGGAAACCGCAAATATTCATCCGAAATTTTTTTTCGCTTTTTTCGGGGCAATACTGTACTGTAGAGAAAACACAAAGCAACCGTTAATGTCAATTCATTTATATAGCACATTTAATCACAATGAGGACACCATCAGTATTACTGAAGGTCACGGAAAGCAAGTGAATAGAAATGGCTTGGAATGGTGAAAGTAGCCAATCCGACAGTGTTATTCATTTCTCCTTGCCGTTGTCCTGTGGCACATCTCCGGCATCATAACAGTTTACCACATGTGGCTATCTCGAGTGTTTCGCTGAGTGTTCTCATGTTTTTCGTTTTGTTCTTTTTAAAGCCCTAAGATGCCACCCAAACGCCCTGCACCTTTGTTGTGCAGTCATTATCTTCATTATATCTTCATCGTACTGCACAGCTAATTCATCATCATCATCTTCAATCAATATCATTCATTATTGGCGAGTACCTGTACATTTTACTGTATTTTTATTAAATTATTACGTATTTACCCTACTTATACCAAAGAAAACAACAGCAGATACCAAAGAAAACGTGTTTGCATGAATTACAATACATATAGGGGTAACATTGGTATTTTACATTCTAGCACAGCGGGAGACATAGCAGTACAGTACTGTACAGTATACAGGTTTACCTTTACTGTCTTTTTTTAGGATAATGTATTAAGCCAAGTATGAAATGAAATTGAAGTGTTTTGGGGGCATATTCAGAGTTTAAACTATAAAAATAGGCATTTATGGGCATTTTTTTTGACCACATCCAAAATTCTCGGGTGCTCTAGGAAAGTAACCCCATGAATTTCAGGGGTCGTCTGTACAAAAAATAAAATCACAAAGGAAAGATATTAATGAAAGTGAAATTACTAATCTGATCTAAAAATTGAATAAAACACCAATTGCCCTAACTGAATGAATTCTAAACAAAATCTGAGAACTTCAAGCCTCAGAAATCTCATCTGCCTAAAATACATTAAAAGGAAAAGTTCAGTATTTTTCCAGTTGAAATTACTTCTTCACAATTATTGTATGTATTAATTTATCACATAAAATTGTGTTTTAAAGTAAAGCTCTTTAATAAATTTTAAAAATATTTTAGAATGGGGATGAAGAGTACTGGGGTCCATAGGTGAAATGAAAAGTCATAAAACTTACCAAATACATCTGTTCTGAAGCAGCAAAGATTTCAATTTAAGAAAATATGCCATCTGCATTTATGAGGCATCCTTGTGACGACAAAAGGTAACTAGAAATAAGTATTTTATAACAGACTCTTGTAACTATTCTTTTAGAGGTATGCACGCTCACAAAATAAGATTTTTTACTAAACCGTGCTTACTTTTCACCCATTATGTCCCGTTTTGTTATTTTACATAGCCTACAGAACAAGATTCACAAAAAAGATATTTTCATGCTAAAACCAGATGAAAATTAGACAGCAATAACATCAGGTGTCTGACTTTCAAAAAGCTGCAGACTGCAACTAAGACAAGCGCAAAAGAACCAGTACACAGTGATCTTTTTTTCTTCTTTTCCCACATACCATTCTCACCTCCAACCTGCACTGAATCATTCTAGACTGACTTTGTGAACATTAATATGATGACAAAAGAAACCACTTTAGTAGATAATTTTACAATACTTACCTTCTATAATGCTGTCAAACCAAATATCTGACTTTTTTCAATTTTTGCATGTTTTTATAATTATAATGTTAAACTCACTGAATGATACAACCAGCAAATTACACATCAAGGGTAAATATACAACATCACCACGATCTGCCAGAAAGTTTAAAACATCATAGCTATCGGAGATTGTATGGCTAAGATACAATACAAAGAAGAAACAATATGTGGCTTTTATTCTAAAGCAAGTCAAGATATTACGGTAAAGCCGAATGTAGAAGTTATTCACATTATTTAAAGAAAAAGGCTGTGTGACTGCTAAAACTGCACCTCAACACACACCATTAAGTTTCATCTATATTTCATGCCAGAGAGCAGCAAGCAAAAAAAAAAATTGCAGAGGAAGAATTAAGAGTTGAAAACGAAGTTCATTGTGGCTTTTATGATTGCATGTGAAAGACTGTAATTTTCTATATTTAGATCTTAAACTGAGTTAAGAACTAAATAATGAAAAAGAATAGGATGAACGTATCAAAGACAGGAGACACAGTATGCCAAGTCAGTCAGATTCACTGCAAATGTAATGAAAGGAAACGTACTGTAAGAGGCAGAGAAGGTCAATTACACAGCGAGAATATCAGACTATAGCACAGAAAGATCAGAAGAAGAAAACATGACTGTGTACAGCAGGCACCTTATCAATGCCAGGTGAGGTACAAAGAAGAATGGCAGGAAACAGGTAATAAAAGAGGCAGAAAGGCATACAGAAAGAACAAATGACTGTTTATCTTAAATGAATCTGTAAATTAGTAAGTGATGTGGGTCCTAAACATCTAAGCATATAAGGTAGTAGCTCCCTAGTACAGTAATTGTTTAGAGTAGGGTCCTGACTTTATCATTTTCAAGAATAGAAATAACCTTTTACATGTTCTAGTTTCCTTATAAAGGCATCTAATATAATAGAACTGATACATTCAATGAAAATGTACCTTCTAATATTTTAAAATCAAGATACAAGTGCACTTATCTGTCAAGATCCAAAAAAGCTCCAATCAGCAGTAAATGTAATAGATATTAAGCAGAAAAAAGATTTCACCTTCCATAAAAATTAATTTTACATTAAAAAACTGCATGCCAAATTTATATTTCTCTAACAGATCTGTTTTTTTCATCACTTTTCCCAATATTACCACTGTCTTGTTTAAAAAAAATTAAGACAAAGTTGCGAGTCCTATGGTTCATGTCATTAAATTATTAAACCAAATTTCAGAATTTCTATTAATTGCTTCTGTTCTTTCTCACCTCTAAGCTGTCACTTCCATCTGCTTCTCGGTCTATAATATCAAATATATCTTCATGGATTTTTTCTCCCTAAGGAAAAGAAATAGGCTGTTAATTCTGGAGGACCTATAATTAAATAAAAAAAAAATATTAAGCTATCACCCTCTCCCTTTATAGAAACAGAAATCTGCAAAAATAGCAAAACATAAGAAGAAAAAAAAAAAAAAAAAAAAAACAGGTGACATTTCCTCAATTACTATAACATTCCATCCATTCATCCATTTTGTGAACATTCTTTTTCCATTACAGGAAAATCAAAGCCTGTGCCAGCCACATTAGGCAGAAAAGCAGAAACAGATTAGACGTTGGTTCAGTTCATGACACACTCACAAACACACCCACACATACTTATACTAGACAACTTGTGCATTCCAATTAATTAAACATGTACATCTTTGGCATGTGAGTGGAAATTCCACAAACAAAAAATAAAATCTACACACAGTGACTAGATCATAATATAACAAGTCCTTCACACAATACCTGGGAAAATCCACTGGCCCAATTATTTCCTGCACCTCCGCCATGTTCAGACAGATATATATTCTCAGGATTATAAAGATTTGCATAAGGGGAATTAAGAATGGTGTGAATAACACGAGGCTCCAAATCCAGCAACACAGCTCTGGGTATATAGTGCTCATCATCTGCCTGGAGAGGAACAAAAACATACATTTAAAGACGCAATATATTTTCAAAATTACCCTTACTATAGATTAAGTCCAAGAAAAATACTGCAAGTATTCATCAAAAGTACATTATATACTTTTGAAAGATGGCAGCTTGGTATAATATATATGTAAATAGTTATTTATAAAATAAAGGCACAGAAAGTGACACCTACCATTTTAAAATTTGAACAGTTCTGCTTCTAAATAGCTAAACCACTGTAACATAAAATTCAATATCTGAGTACAAAAATAAAATCATGAAAACTATTAAAAAAAGAAAAAAAAAAGCTTAAAACAGAATTTTCACTTTCAAGTACACTGAAACAAAGTGAAAATTTGTCACAGAAGTAAAAAAAATCTACAATAGAACAATGCCCTCTACAGGTGAAAACGATTCATAGATCAACACTACAGTAAATGTCAACAAGGCACTAAAATAAATAAATCGTAAAGGATGCTTAAGAGTCATACTTACATTTTTATTTTAACGAACTTGCATAAGCATATATTTTTGCATTTTAATTTTGATGGTTTCAACCATCTATTTATTCATTGAATAAATCCACATTGACAGTAACCAGAGAAAAGTTGGAACAAAGATGGAACAAGGGAAATAACGTAATATAAAAATATTACAAAAGCAAATTAAGAAAGTAGTTTTAGAGAAAAAAATAACTCACCAAAGCACAAGAACACGAATGCCGCTCTAATGGATTTCAATATTAAAAGAAATATTAAGATACTAAAAATTAAATCTAACCCAAAAAAAAAAATACAGCAGTGCCTTGTACATCAAACGATTGTAACTTCAAATGTTTAAGAGTTCGAACACTAAATTTGAGGGAAATTCAATCTGGAGTTCGACCAATGCTTCTACATCCGAACTGCTTACACACTGAAAAAAAATGCAGTAACAGATGCCATTTATGCTGCGAGCCGCAGAACACAAGCCATTGTGGAACAGTGGCATCCTAACACGGCAGTGGTGAATAGGGGCACTAACTTGTTCAATGACAATGTGATGGCATACTTTAGGAAAATCCAGAAATGTTGCCAACACCAGACTACATTGGAAAATTTCTTCTCCGTTGAAAAGTGGGAATGTGAACCAAAACCCCCACTACTGTAGTGCTATGAGGCAGAAGGGAGAGAGAACACCAGACGTACAGTTATTTGGCGTGTTTATGGAAGGAGACTACCCTTCAAAACAGTAACCTTTTTCTTCCTCTCCACCAGCCACACTGGATATTACCACTCCTCACTAAGGTGAAGTAAATGAATTTTCATTTTATTATACAACATTTATGTATTTTATTTATTGTTCTCATGTTTTATTATGTAGGGCATTTAAGTGTGTTATTTTGACCTTAAATTATGTGTATTTGCTGTTTAAGTTTATCAAAATGGATATTGTTTAGAGTCTGGGAACAGGTTAATTTACTTTCCATTATTTCTAATAAGGAAAACTGATTTGGACTTTGAACAGTCACCTGAAACAAATTAAATTCAAAGTACAAGGCACCACCGTAGCTCTTAACTGGGCTTCACTACACTAAATGCAATAAATAAGTAATACTCTTATCTACTCATATCTTCACGTAAACACAACATGTAGCTACGGATCAGACTTCTGCAGCATAACACTATTCTTATGTACAGAGCTGTTATAAGTCATTTATCTTTGTGGAATATCTGGCAAAGACAGCTTCTGTCTGATTCTGCCATAGCATTTCAAAAGGAATTAGGACAGGACTCTAAAATGACTATTTTAAAATGCAGAATTGGTTCTCTTTAACCCACATCATCACAGATACCCTCCTGTGTACAGGCGTTAGTGAGGCTGCATGAACAATTTTCTTTCCCCCCACACTTCATATCAGACATTCTCTAGTACACTTTCCTCACAAGATAAAATACCTTCTTTCCTCAGTAACTGCAAACTGTCCAGGCCCTCAGGCAGAAAGCAGCCTCACACCATGATCAACAGCCGGTGTTCTCCAAACAAAATTCTAAAACATCTAGGTGGCCTTCATTAACATTCTCCTTCTATTAAAAAAAATTGCATAGTGTGATAAATGACGTACTTGGTAGAAGAAGACATCCTTCCGGTCTGTGCCCTCTGTAGCAAATTCTTCAACTATTCCTTCTGGACTGATGCCATGTTCAGCACAAAGCTGCTTCCAGAACTCAAAACCAACTGCAGAAAAAAAGAAAAAACATAAATGATTTGAAAATGGAAAGCTCTGTTTAAAAAAAGGGCATTAATGCATTCTGTAAGGGCTTTCAAATATTTGCTTAAATGTTATATAATAGCTAAAGCACAAGGCTGTCTCCTAATTTCCCACCATCCAATTTATTGTGTGACCCTAACCACGTCACAACCTGTCTTTGTTCCATTACATATATAGTCATGTGAAAAAGTAAGTACACCCCACGAAACTGTTGCTTTTAAAAACATATTTGAACAGGCAAACAGTGCCTTCAGAAAAAAGCGCCCACATACTTGTGGTTTTTTTTTTTACAAGGAAAAGTTGCCATTTCAATAATTTATTCAACAAAAATAAACAGATGTAATGATCTACTGGCAGAAAAAGAAAGTGTACCACTGGCTTCAAAAGCGGCCCACATTAGCAGAAAAGTCTTGTAGACGTTTTGTATAACTGTCCACCAGTCTCTGACATCAACTGTGACATTTCTGACCACTGCTCCATGCAAAATTTCTTCAGTTTGAAAGATATTTGTGGGGTTTCTTGTATGACCTTCCCATTTCAAAGGGATTTAAAATTGAGGCTTTGACTAGGCCAGTACATAACCTTCCATTTCTTCTTTCTGAGCTTTTTCTTGGTGGATTTCTTAGTGTGCTTTGGATCATTATCATGTTGAAAGTTCTATTTTTGGTTCAACTTTAACATTCAGACAGATGGCCTCACATTTTCCTCAAGCACAGTTTGATATAATGCATAATTTACAGCTGACTCAATGACTGCAAGTTGTCCAGGCCCAAATCACACCATATCCACCGCCATTGCTTCACAGCTGGTGCGAGATTCTTCTCCTGAAATGCTATCTTCAGTTTGTTTGTTAATATAGCCAAACAACAATATCTTTAATTCAGCTCTCCGGCGCACATTGTTCCAGAAGGCCTGGTCTTTGCCTAGATGTTTAATGGCAAACTGAAGTTCTACTCTAAAGTTCTTTTTGAACAAAGGTTTTTTCCTGCTAACACCTCACCTGCAGAGATGCATGCATTTTTGACACCAGATGTTGCAAAAGTTACCTGCTGATCCCACAATTAAATTTTGAAGTTCTCGGAGACTTCTTGTACCATGAAAAAGTAAGCTCTTGGGCTAATTAACCAATCCTGAACAAATTAGCAGTCATTTGAAGTTTACAGCACTTGTATAAGATTTTCCTTATAATGGAATGATTACTTCGAAATAATTTGGCCATCTTTTTAAATACCTTGACAAGCTCATAGAATCCCACAACTTTCCTTCTGATGGCCTTGGAGAGCTCCTATGATCTTGCCATGATGACACCACACACGCCAACAGCACAGAGAACACCGGACCCTCGATATCTGTGGTTAAATAAGACACCGTCCACCTTCATACTCGCTAAAATAAAGATTGGCACTTAATCTGGAACACCTGTATCTAATTTGCTGGATTTGAAGTGGTGATAATTGTAAGGGTGTATTTACTTCTTCCACATGATAAACCTACCTTTCTCCCCCCACCCCACCCCATTACAAGAATGATTGCACCAAGACTTTTATCTGTAGAGAATGTCTGCATGGAGATCTAATGTTTGCTTATTCAAATATGTTGAAAAAGCCAACAATTTCCAAAATGATTGCTTACATTCTCACATAATTATAGCAATAATAAGCTTTGTGTAGAGGAAAAGGTAATCTAAAAACTTTTTTAAAAAACAAATTACAACAATATTTGTCTATATATGTTTAACATGGATTAAACTTTATAATATATCAAACTATTTTAAATTTGTCTTTAAAATTTCACCTTCTCTAAAGCACCTAAATACACAGATCAGTTTTTTTAAAAGGAATGCAACTAGTTATCAGGTACTCAGTACTGACCAGACTACTGTAAACTGCCAGGTAAGTAAAAATGTAAAGATCTAACAGAAGATGGGAAGCATGCAAGCCTCTAGGGTCAAAATGAATGTGTATCTACTGCATAACCATGAAAGACTTTAGAACTTTAGGATTATAGAAAAAAACTGAATCGCTTCCAGCAGTTAACCAGTCAGAGACTAATAGCAGACAAGTAGGTTTTGTTTCATGACATTTTGAAAGCAGGATGAATTTTTTTTTTGGACTAACTCCTCGGGCAGATCCAACAATTACAGTACAACAAAAATGAAGCATTACCTATCTAAAGAAAATAAAACCCCAAACGAATAATCGAGGCAGTATACCCATGTGAGATGAAGTTCGGGCGCCGATCTGTTTCCTAGGACAGTAACTGATTTTCATGTTAAACACAGCTACAGAGGCCTAAAAATACTTTAGTGTCACTGGTGTCATTTCAAAGCCTAATAAATGGCCGTCCGACTATAAAAAAAAAAATAATAACTTGCAGTTTAACGGTCAAAGCAACTGACACACATCTTAACGAAAACAACTGTTTGTTTAGGCGAACGGAACTGGACTAACCCATCGTCACAAATTTGCAAAACAATACACCACTTCGAGCAAACTCTTTCAAAAGACTGAAGGCGCAACATGCTCTGATGGCCACTTGCCCAGACCATATGCGGCGCACCATCTATAGTGTTTGTTCAGGCCCCAGGTTCAAATTCAACCCTTTCTCATTATTTATCCCGATTTGAAGCCTATTAAAATTCAGGTGCAGGACTTACTCTGGTTTCCGCATTGGCCCAGCTGTAAAGTGATAATTTCCCTAGGCATCTTTGGTTAGCTAGACGTTACACAGTCAAGAAACGCTTCAACGCAGAAAAAAAGTGTTTCATCCCGTCCTCCAAACTGTACACACAAAAAAAGCGCCGCCGCCACAGCAGAGAGCGCGCGTGTGACCCGCCAATCACTCTGCTTGGCAACCGCGCAGGCGCAGTAACTGTCCCGCCTCACTGTTTCAATAACTTTATCAATACCTTAGTTATAAACACGAAAATATCTGGTAGCATTGATACCTGCGCCCTTGGATCTTTGTGTTAGCATAACTCACTACAGCATAAAGCAATATGTTGTTGATACCAGATAGTCACTTTAATATGAGGTAGAAAGGTTAATATGGAAAGACTTGACCTTTTTTCATAATTATCTTGGGATGTATGGTTTTGGGCTTCATTGACATGTGGCCAAACTAAAAAAACATCACATGATAAAAAGTTAACAATACCTTTATGGGACACTATGATGTCAAGATTAGACAGCTCTATGGTTTGATGAGAACAGAGTTACCTGACATCCAGCAATTCTCCTTTTTGACCTCATGTCCAACATCCGGCAGCCAAAACTAAAACCTGCAAAATGTCCAGCTTTTGCATGTTTATAGTATACAGGGATTGATCCCAACTTCATGGGCCCCGGGACTAACAAGACATCAGAGCTCTCTCACCCTTTATTTTGGACAATTCCTGATAGGTATTATTTTACAAATAAGGTTAAACATATATCATTTAAAATTATTCTTAAGTTTTCTCCAGCAAATTAAATTTTTGTAATACTGAGAGGGAGTCTCTGTGGTGCATGAATTTGTTTTGGACTGATTTGCAAAGTCTTGTTGTTGAGGAATTTCAAGTGAAATTTAAGGATTTTACCATTTTTTTGTATTGTGTCAGAGAAAACATCCATCCATTATCCAACCCGCTATATCCTAACAACAGGGTCACGGGGGTCTGCTGGAGCCAAGCCCAGCCAACACAGGGCACAAGGCAGGAAACAAACCCCAGGCAGGGCACCAGCCCACTGCAGGGTGCGCACACACACACACACACACACACACACTAGGGACAATTTAGAATCAACAGTGCACCTAACCTGCGTGTCTTTGGACTGTGGGAAGAAACCGGAGTACACCCACGCAGACACGGGGAGAACATGCAAACTCCACGCAGTGGAGGAGGACCTGAGAAGCGAACCCAGGTCTCTAACTGCGAGGCAGCAGCGCTACCACTGCACCACCGTGCCACCCCACTTTGAACTATCGAAGCTAAATCGTCAATAATTGAGGATGTCAAGTCTGCCTGCCTAATGCAGAGAAATAAAAGAAAAAAACTGAGTGCCATTATGAATAATGTTGCACGTCCTCTCTCTGATACACTAACACTGAAGACGTTCAGTCAACAAATCATTCAGCAGAAGTGCATCAGGAAACACGATTTGGAGCTCCTTAATACCAACAGCAAAATGCCTGTATAGTGCCCTACTGTGGCTACATGATTTTCAATGTTATAAAAGGCCTAACTTTTGTAATGATCCTTAAATGAAAAAAATGCAGTCCTAGTAACACGGTTAATATGCCACTTAAAGTTTAGGTCAGCAGCTCATTATTATATGTAAATTCTTCACTTCTGCTTTGACTTTTAAAACTAAGGAATCGGGTTTATAAGACCATCACTATTTTAATTTTTGTTAACAACTAAGATTTCTGTTTTTTTCCTTATTTAGTTTGAGGAAATTATTATGCATCCATTCTGAAATGTAAGTAAGATATTGTTTATGAGGGAGCAGATCTTCAGGGTCACCAAGTGCTGTAGATAAGTAAAGTGGCGTGTTATGTGCTTATGGTACTTCACCTTGCCTGTCAAGATATGGTAGATATTAGCGTATAAGTCGGGTCTTGAAAGCCGAAAAATCAATCACAAAATTATATCCCGACTTATATGCCCGTTCAAAAATGCGACCCTTCATTTGTTTTGTTTTTTTTTACATCTTCTTGCTTTCTCCAATCTCACACAAGTTACTCAGACACATCGAATTTTGTTGCAGCAGTGCAGTTACCAATTTATTTCACCACGTCAATTTTTCTTCTGATTGAACGCTCCATCATAGATAAGGGATGCTCTTACAATAAAGATGTATGAGGATATGAGATACACAAAACAGTGCAAATGTCGCTTCGGAATAGTTCATGTATTACCGTGTGGTCACATTGGCACAATACATAGAAAAAAAGGCAGTGTGCTCCGTGGTTACTCTCCCAGGTGGGCGTTAGCATATAATAATATCTTGGATCAATAGTGTGAGTTTTCTGCATTCGATTTATATGACCAACATTATGAAATACCGGAAATTATACAGAAAAATCTAGCCACCGATTTATCTGCGGGAGAACTTATTGGCGAGTATATACAGTAATCTGACCTAATAGGAGCACGAAGGTTGAAAATAAGAGCAGGCCCAGAATAGATCCTTGGGGTATCTCATATACAATATCATGGATTGCAGAACTGCACTCATCACAACTAACAAGTAACTCTGAATCTGTTAAATAAGACAGAAATCAATTTAAGACACGGCCAGCTTTTAGTCATTTGCATTACTGTGGAAGGTCATCTTGTGTTTTGGAATAATCTGACTGATTAACTATAACAGTCTTAACTAATTTACAAAGGAATTTATAAGACCCTTGAAGTCAACTTACTTAACTAATTTACAAATACATTTACAAAGACATCTGAAAGAACTGCATCTACATTTTTTGCTTTTCTTGTGAGCTTAAAATGTATGACCAAAAAACATTTGTACATTTTTTATACCATTAATGCACATGTCATGTTACGTAACTAATTTAGGGTGCTTTTAGTATAAAATAGTCAGACTGTTTACAATGTAATAGTTTAAAAAAATGGGAGACTGTAAAAAATTGCACAGATAAGTATGAGGATCAAATGTACCTATGTGAATAGGATCCTATATGAAATACTAGTGTGATCGATAGTGGAGGCATCACTCATACATAGCTTTGTGAAGATGATCTGTGTCTGTGTGTGGCTGTGTGTGAGAACAGACCAATCCAGCAATGGATGTGACGAGTCTCACTCATCCTAGGATAATACACTGGCGTAACAGTAATATATAGCTTAACAATAACAGTGGTCCCAGGTTAGATCCTTGTAGAACCCCACATACAATATCATGGACCCCTGAACTACAATCACCACAACTTACAGAGAATTTTCTACCTGTTTAATAAAACTAAAACCCATTTAAGATACTGCTCAAGAGACACACATATTGACTAAAGACATTTATAAGAATATTGTGATCTGTGGCGTCAAATGCTGCACTCAAGTCTAAGAGAACAAGAACAGATATGTGACCCGCAGGTCATTTTACCCTGTTAAAAATAGCCACGGCAAATTCTCTTAGGAGTTACGGGTATGTTGTATCTTGATCATTTCATGTAACTGTACCTGCGACATTCTTTATTAAATAATTGATTCACCAGCAATATACCTTTCCTGAGCCACTTTCATAAACTACTTATTTCTGAATAAAACATTACAGTTGTTCCAAAAAAATGTCTGTGAAGAAAGGTTTGTATACTAGTTTATGCTCGAAAGGCCTTTTTGTAAAAGTGGAAAGCTTAATGGGAGTTATGTAATATGTGCGCGAAGATATATTGAGAGATCAAACTGTAAAGATTACAGCTGCCACTTGGTGTGTATGTGTGACGTCACGCCCCGCCACCGTCTGCGCAGCGCGGGACAGTGACGTCACTTCCGCCTAAACGCACAGCACTATGCGCGTGAATGAAGTGGTCGACTGCACTTGCGCAGGGGAGGTGCTGCTTACGTTTTAAGCACAGAGTGGTTATTTATTTATTTATTTTCGCTTCCTTTTTGTGCGTGGGAGGAGGTGTGGAAAGAGGCAGTGTTTACAAGATTAATGAAAAGATGGCGCTGGTGGGGGGAGAGGAAGAAGGAGCCCACTCGAAAACGAGTATACACCCGGCTACAACTGGCAGCACTGCTTCTCGCAGCCCCCTCGATTTTGGGCTTGCTTCTCGAGACAGGGACACCCGCGTCCAGGAGCTTAAGGCGACGCTGGTGGAGGCACTGGGACCATACGAGCCGCTTGTCACCTACCTGCAGTCGGTGCTTGTGTGGGAGAAGCCGTTGCACAGCCTGCTACTCTACGTGGGAGTCAATGGCCTGTTTTGGTGAGCCGGTCTGATTTTCGATAGCGATCTATTTAAGGAAGGCTTCTGTCACATAGGCGTGCGTGGCCTAAATAAATCAAATGAATGTATTCTGCCCTCTGCCTTTAGTAGTTTGTTGAGTGTTGACACATCACATCGGTGGATCAGCTGGACACCAGGTTAAGTCGCGCATGGTGTTATTCTTTCACGTGTTGCACGAAAAACAGGTACATATAAGGCGAGCACAAATTATGCCGGAGATTTTAGTCACGTGTACTTTTCTTACATTAAGTTTGAATTACTTGATCTCCTGCATGACTTTTTTAATAACGGAAAACCAGTGTAATATTATGTGAAGCTGATTTCAAGGGCACGCTAAGAAAGAGTGCCAAGAGATGAATATCCTTGATGACCAAAGGTTACAAAAACAACGTTCCTGGAATAGCCGCTGAATGCCACCCCCCCCCTTCTTTAATAAACTAAATTACTAAATTCTTTAGTAATAGTATTTTTTTTTTCCAAAACTAGATCACTTCAAAAATGCAGTTTAATGCTGAAAAGTGCTGCATGTGGGCAAAAGAAATATCAGTTATAAGTAAATATGAGATAAGAGATGCTATTCTACAGGAAGCAATTTCTGGAAAGGATGGTAGGGGTTTGTTGTGTTGACCCCACGTTTCATCATCCAAGCAGTTAGAAAGGGAACTAAAATGTTGGGTTATTTCGTAAACACTTTTAAATATAAAACCAGGGATGTTAGACTATATAATGCATTAGTGAGACCACATCTGGAGTACTGTGTGTAGTTCTGGTCACCACACTACAACAAAAAATACAGCATCAGAGAAGAGCAACCAGGTGCATCCTAGGACTTCTTGTACTCTTGGGAGACAGAGAGAATTAAACCTGTTTAGTCTTTAGCAGAGGTGACTGTGTGGGGAAGCATTTCATTATGCAAAATGTTGTGGGAATCTGAAATAATCTACCGAGAAATGGAGTTGAAGCAGAACACCATGACAACCTTTGAGAAGTATTTTTATTGAAAGAGAATTGGGACAGCTTAGCTATTAGCTAAACAAACTAGGCTGATGGAATGAATGTCTCCCCTCATTCTTCAAAGTTCTTATGTTCTTGTATAGTATTGCTGCTGGTCTTTGGATCGATTTTCAGCCTAGTCATACTTTATGTGGCGTTTGCATGTCCTCTCGATGGTTTATGCCACATTCTATAGTCGTGTAGCATACATTGCTGACTTTTGCATCTGTCCCACATGTGTGAGTGAATTTGTTTTATAAAATGGTCCGGCTTTGTATCTTTTGAAGTGGGAAAGGACCTAATCTTCCTCAAATGGAAACATTAGGAGAGTCATGTTGCCTCAAATCATAATTAATATCTTATAAATTAAGTAAAGGTTCTATGCCCTTGTCACAGGTAATGAAAAATCAAACTGATAATTGCATAGTGATTATTTCAGTTGCCCATTGTGGTGGTTGTTTTTTTTCTGTATCAGTATAAAATTTAAATTTTTTTTAGTATCATAAAGTAATTACTCATACATCTATACTGTTAAAGACACAATTTATGATTAGTCTTTCTGTTTCTAAATGTGTGTTTTGTAGGTTCTTTGTTCTTACCTCCTTGCGCATGATTTTTCTGCTGTCATTCAGCCTGACTGTGATAGTATGCATTGACACTTGGAAAAACAAGATATGGCCAGAATTTGGAGGTATGTCTTGGAATATGATGCATCAAGCATGAATGCATTGCTAATTTTTGTTAGTACATTTAGTGTGAATACACATAACTTTGGGGGAAAAAAATGTTATTTTCATGTTGAGAAAGAAAGAGATTAAAAGACACAATGTTTTGGCTGTATAGTCTTCAACAGATGTGTAACCTAAAAGGTAAAAGCAGGTAACATTTATAAGAGGAGACAAAGCCCGGGATATACAAGAGGAAGAAACATGAGAGTAGGTGAGAGAAAGAAAAACTGACGTTAGTGAAGATAAAAGGAGATATGTTGTTAAGATTTGGAGAAATGCAGTAAATTCTCTCTGTGTTCAGATTTTTAATCTGCAGGGTTTTTCAGGAACATAACCCCTGCAGGTAACGAGAATTGACTGTGTGATCCCAGGCTAAGAATGAGCTGAGCTTCTTCTGTTTGTCTTTGAAAAGTGTCTTTGAAGCCCTGAGAGAGAACAGAAACAGAGAGGGCAGTGTGACTAAGATCAAGGAATGTGACGTGATCTTCTGCTAGCTGTCCCCCGTTTCATTTGCATAGACAGATGGACACTTCCTACAAGAAATGCACTAGATAAGATTTTTAGACTGGCGTTGGTAAATACTGAATTTACCAGGGGGACCAGATACATGAGTGTTGTTGGTGACATGTTTGCAAGTGACACTGTGGTTCCTATATATACACTACCTTAGTTTTGTTTGTATGCTTATGAATCTCTGGCTGGTGATTCAAAATTGCATCATGATTTGGAAACCTGCAAAATGCATTCAAGTCGTTTTAGAAATGCTCAAAAATACATATCTCCAAATACTAGCAGTTTCTGAAAATACAAAAATGATGTTTTGTATAAGGATAATTACTTGGACTTGTTTTAAGACTGAGTATGTGAAATGGAGTGTCTCTAATCCTATATGTGGCCTAAAAAATATTATCGAGATAAATGTAGAATATTATAAAACAAACTAACACCGAAATAGTATTTACTTTTGCAGTAATTTCAGTGTAAGCGAGTATCAGATAAATAATTCCAGTAATGGTTTTTGTACAGAAGCAGTGATTACTTAAACATCAGTAAATATGCAAAATTGGTGCAACCACTGCAAACTTGTACAAAGTGAATTGTCATCAGACATTTTTATAAGATGCCTTCTTTAAAATCTAGTAATAAGTAAAGTGATTTAAAAAATATGTATATGGAGATTATACAGGTGGCATGGTGGTGCTTCAAGAATCCAGCTTACTGAATTTGATTCCTGTGCCCAGCCATTGTCTGTGTGGTGTTTGCATTTTCTTCCCATGTCTGAATTCTTTTTTTCCTGGGATTTTC
>JANRMT010062850.1:25648372-25721277 GCA_026402145.1 Polypterus bichir lapradei | reverse complement strand
TTTTCTTGCCCTATGTAATTTGTAGTAGTGGATGAGAAATATTTTTAATTTCATGTTTTTGTGGAGAACAGACTTAACATTTTTGATAGAACAGATAACTAACTCTGGACAATAGCAAAGTATGTGAAAACGTCCATGAAAAAATCTTGAGTTACACGTGTCCTAGAATCCACATGCCAAGTCATCCAGTCCTGTACTCCTAATGTGCAGAATGAGTGTATTGTTTTGCTAAAATATTGTTAAATATCTCTGGAATTTGAAAGTAGTCCACAAACAGGAAGCCCCATTACAGTTTTATGCTTCTGAAATGAAGACCCATCTTTTCTCCTTATTCATTGGTGAAAAATCCTGTCTTCAATTCAAAAGCATGACACCGAGTAAAGGGGCTTTTTGTTTGTGGATTACTTTCATTTTTCCTGATTTATTTAATAATAATATAGCAAAAAATACATGTGTTTTGCATTTTATGAGTATAGAGCTAGAAGACCTAACTTTTGGTTTATATAACATGAGTAGCATGAGATTTTTTTAAGAACATTTTTTATAGAGTTTGCTGTTGTCCATCATTAGCCACCATTGGGTCTCGTTCTGTTAGAAGTGTCTCCACGAAAAAGATGAGATTCAAGTTTTCTCTGCCCTCACTACAAATGACATGAAGAAAAGAACATATTAAAAAATGTATCATTTTAGGTGGCATATTCCTTTATATTCCCCATAGTAGTAGACTTGTTTCTTTCAGTTTAACAGTCTACCTCTACTCTTCTCCTGTGGTGCTGAAAATGTTCTGTGAGGGCTTATTACCTTGTTGGCCAACTTGTCTAGTGTTGTAATAAATAGAATATAAGGATGCTGTTCTCTGTGTGGCATGTTTTGGTAATTAGTTTGCACTGCAATCCATTCTACTTGAATGATTAACTACACTAATAGTTGCATATAACTTTATATTTATACTTCTTTATTTCATTTGAGTAATTGAGCACTTGTATGTTTGTTCATTTTTTTTCTTTTCTCAGTGCTTGCTTTATTGCTGTGCCCTTTGGCAATGTATCATAAAGTGGGCCAGAAAATCCATGCTTGGCTGGAACCTGCTCTTCTGAGGTTTGATTTCAGTGTCCGAGGCTACATGATGACAAAACAGAAGGAGAGACAAAGTATGTTCATGTGCATCCCTGCCATACCTGTTCTGCTATCAATCTAGTGGCACATGTTACTCATAAAGTGATTGTAGCTTTAAATAATTAATATTATAGGGCTATTAGAAAAGGTTCACACATTTTCAAGACACCAATGAAGCTTGTATTATGTGGGCTTTTCTTAAATATGAAAACACCTCAGACTTAAAGCAAAGCCCCCTTTTATTTTTCTTACTATATAAAGTGACCTGCTAATAAAGAAGTTTGATTAACCTTTTAAAATTTGCAGGTGTGTCCATGAGTGTGAGCATTCCATCCAGGATCACATATTGACTTGTAACAATTGCTACTTACGTATGCTCTATCACTACACAGTTTGAAAATAAATGTCAGTTACTGTTCACAAACCGCGACTTAAAAGGAACACTTTGCTAGAAGTTTTTGTTTATCTCCTACACAATCTTGGCTTGACTGGGTATCATTTTGCATAAGTAAAAGTATTGCAGCAAACGACAATCCAAGATATAGCACGTGTCACAAAGAATTTATCCAGGTAAAATCGGTGCAAAAATCCCACTTTAAAAGGTGTAGTGTTCCCATTTTGTATACTCAGGTTTTATCCTGTGTGTAGTATGGTCAGGACAGTTTACTGACACAAGCAAGTCAACAGAAGAATTTGGCTATCTAATTTTTCCCACCTGGACTTAGTTGTCTGCCTTCTCTGCTGGGCACTTTTCCTTGCACAGAGTATATCGAATGGAAGGCAACACATTTCTACAGGTAATAATGCAGCATAGCTGTCTTCTGCATTCCAGTAAGATCCCTCAAGATTCCTGTCTCAGATCAAGGCTTTATCCTCATTTCTTAACTATATTCTTTTAGATAGAAATGTGTAAGCCTGTTTATGTTTTTTTTGTGTCCAGTACTACCTAGATAGACCCAGGCTCCTAGAACGCTGTACTGGGACAGCTGCTTCAAGGAGTCTTATCAGAAATTCGCTTCACTGTGCACATTGCTCCAGTTTTTTTATTACATTTGTTCAAAATGATTTATCATGCTTATTTGCTGCCTTCTACCAGTACCTTTTTAAAAATTAATTCAGTTTAATTTTTATTTTTTACATTTTATGTTGAAAAGGATGGGACTTGATGTGTATATAGCCACTTTGTGTTTGGATGCATCACTGGTTTTTACTGAATTCTTTTTAGAACACTAACTCCTTTCTTCTCGTCTATTCACGCAGTGCTAAACAAAGGTTATACACAAGGGTCCATGGTAGAAGGCAGTGACAGTGAGGAGGAGCTAGCTGCATTTTGTCCCAAGGTAATCAAATGAACTGAGAGAGACTGAAAGACTTGAGTGCCTAATCTTGACATTATTGCATACAGACAGATGGTGCTCTGCAGTTTTATCCACTGAAATACAAGCAAGTCACCCTTGGGTTCTTATTGTTGGATTTTACATATAATGTACTATACGTCAAAGCTCCATTGTTATCTTTTGCTCTTATAATGTGGATACAGAAGATGGTGACTGATACCCATTAATCAAGGACTATGTTTTCAGTTATCTGTTGAAAGCTGGACCTAATAGAACCTGTACTGGAGTATGGTTTGGGGGGTGGGGTTTGTACATTTGACCTGTTATAATTTTAGAACATTATAACAATCTGGATGAGAACAGGCCATTCAGCCTAAAAAAGCTTGCTAGGTCTATCCACTTATTTCTTCAAAAAAAAAAAAATGCATCGAGTTTTGAAAGTCCGTAAAGTCTTAATGTCCACCCCACTACTTGGTCGCTTATTCCAAGTGTCTGTGGTTCTCTGTGTAAAGAAAAACTTTGTAATGTTTGTGTGAACTTTAATAAGTTTCCAAATGTGTCTTCATGTTCTTGATAAAGTCATTTTAAAATAACAGTGCTAATTCCCTTCATAATTTTAAACACTTCAATCATGTCACCTCTTGATCTTCTTTAGCTTAAACTGAAAAGGCTCATTTTTTTAATATTTCTTCGTAATTCATCCCCTGTAGTCCTGGAATCAGCCTAGTCGCTCTTGTCTGGACCTTTTCTAGTGCTGCTTTGTCCATTTTGTAACCTGGAGACCAAAACTGCCCTCAGTACTCCAGATGAGGCCTCACCAGTGTGTTATAAAGCTTGAGCAGATCCTAATGTGACTTGTACTCCACACATCAAGGTGCTATGTATCCTGACATTCTGTTTTCCTTCTTAATGGCTTCTGAACACTGTCTGGAAGTTGCTAGCGTCAAGTCCACTACGACTCCTAAATCCTTAATATAAGGTGTACTCTCAATTTTCAGATTTCCCATTGTGTATTCAAACCTAACATGTATGTTGGATATGGACTTCTTTTGCCAGCCATTTTTGAAGGCTTGTGGTCTAAATATTTAATAAGTTAATATTTACTAAAAATGTGATTAGATTTCTATACAAAATAAATAGTATTTTATGATCAGCAGCCTCCTGTCTTGAAAGACAATAGAATAAGTGCAAAATGGTTTGCTCAGTCTATTGTTGAGCTACAGTATTTACTATGACTGTAAGGCCTGATTTTTTTTTTTTTTTTTTTTTTTTTTTTTTTGGAATGGCAGACCTTGTTGCATATCACACTGATGAAAGTGAGGATAGGATCTGCATGGATGGCCTTTTGGCTTCTGCAGTGCCTTTTTTCTACCCATAGTCTGCCTCTCCACACCTCACTCATCAGGCCAGCATTAATGGCCTACTTCCATTTACTGCAGTCTGATGTAGTGGTTTCCCAAGCTAATGGTTCGATATTGCATGCATTCCTGTCATGTTTTCATGCTTCTTTATAACTTAAGGTTGGCCTTCCAACATTTCTGAAACCCTTGGCCAGTTCCCCATACAGGATGTCTTTAGGTATATAACCATATGCCGTTCGGTGAATGTACCCAAGCCACTGTAGGCAGCATTTGGTAAGCAAAGCAAACATACTTGGAAGGCCTACCTTCTCCAAAACAGCAGAGGTTGAGGTGTATAGGTTAATTTATAATAATTAATTACATTTATATTGTGCTTAACTAACCTATTCTAAGCACTTTACATAGACAGTGGGGAACCACTTAGACCATCATCAATATGTAGCATCCTCCTGGATGATGTGACAACAGCCATTCTTGAGCCAGTACTCTAGCCACACATTAGCCATTAGGTGGTGAAAGGAAGAGAAGGATAGTTAGCCGAAAAGGAGCAGGAGATGATTAGGGGGACAGAATGACCAGACTGTAGTAGGCAGTTTCACTAGGACATCAGGAAACACCCAACTCCTTTCTATAGATGCCCAGGGATCTTTTATTGCCACAGAGAATCAGGACCTCTGTTGTTCATGTCAAATGAAGGGCAGTACAGTGTCCCATCACTGCATATAGCACAGAGCAGAGATCCCCTGTTAGGCTAAAGAATACCTCTTCCTGCAGCAACCCAAGCTTTTCCTGTGTGGTCTCCCATCTGAGTACTGGCTGGGACCAAACATGCTTAGCTTTACGTGCTTACTTGTTCTGAAGTGCAGGAAGTATGGCAATTACATATGACTCATGCATATGATACACCTCATTTAATTGCATACACTGAAATTGTATAAATTGGGATTAGCCGTATTTATTGATTGCCAACAGTTTTGCAAGCGGTTACTTGAAGTAAGCGTCATTTTATTGATTGTTGTGTCACAACAGTTCACACATAATGTCTAGCTTCCTTGTTTATACTGATGCTCTTCCCAACTTTGTTTTCAATGCAGCTGGATGATACAGGCTTGGCCAAAGAGCTGGCAATCACAGACTCTGAGCACTCCGATGCAGAGGTGTCCTACACAGATAATGGTACCTTTAACCTATCTCGTGGCCAGACACCACTCACTGAAGGCTCTGAAGGTAAGTCTGCATTACTCTCCAGTATGGGATCAATATTGCATTACTTCTATCTATTTCAGTTTATTCTTGTTTTAGCATTCTTCATAGAGTACAGGATCTGAGCCTATTCACATACTTACAACTTTTTGCATGTCTAAACAACAGTCATCAGTTGTTAAAGGCAAGGAGGTCAAACTTGGATACCAGGAGACTGCTGGTTTTCATTCCAGCTACTTTCTTAATCAGTAATCAGTCATTACTGCTGCTTACAGAACAGGCTTCTCTTGCCACAGTATTAATTACATTACTGTTTAAAATTCAGAATTCTTGATTGTTTCTTTTTTCCTTAACTGGCAGCCCAACAATAGTCAGATGCAAAAAAGTGAGCTCACAAGGGACCACCTAACTTCATCTCATTTATACCCAAGTCTCCTTCATATAGATATACTGTTTTAGTAAAAGGTTATAAAAGGAAAAAGTGAAGGCCCAAGAACTATTGATCAGTTCTACTCCATAAAACATCACAATTGTATTCTCATAAAAGGACAATTTGACACTTTTAGAAATGGCAGAGATTACTGACCAGCTGTTAAATAATGTGTTTCATTAACATCAAAAATTGACAGTAACACTATAGTTTAGGTAATGAAAAAATGCATCTATTATTCATACTGTTATGTTTGGTCTTGATACTGACAAAGCATCAGTGGAGTGGTTATTCTTCTCTGTTTTAGTGTGGCATATCACAAGCCTTTGATACTCTGCTAAAATTACTCGTGAGTATGAAGGATTCACAGATCTGATAGTAATGCATTATAAAATGAGAGACACCAAAACAAAAGAAAATTTAGGGTGCTGTTCAATGTCATATAAAAATATGTAAATAAACTGTTCACTTTTCACATGTTTAGGAGGCTTTCTTCACAAACATCTGTTCCACTTGGAATGCTGTATCTAGGCAGATGAGGACTTTCTAGGTTAGGTGGCTTATATATAGAGATGGAAACGGAAGGGGAGGATTGGCTGGTGTTCAGGTGGAATTGACATCGTAAGTCTTCCATATAGTTCTCCTTTACTATAAAGCAAACAGAAATTGTATTAGTGGCAGTGGTAGTGTCACATCAGATCCTTCCCTGTATTCTATTCAACCCCAGACTCATGAAACACACCTGAAGCTCACATGCATTACAGTATGCAATATGAAAAGAACCATTTCTCACTTAAGCCACCTCTGACCATTCCAAAATAAAGGTATTTTAGTAGGCCACTTATTTTTTGTAAGTGTTATTAAAACCAAATAGAAGCCTTTGTTAAGGTCATGTTACAGAACAGTATATGAGAAGTAGGTGCATTTTGCAGTACTTACCAAATTGAATTCTTTTATTTTTTACTAGCCGTCCCCTGCAGCTTCTGACTCATAGAATTGAAACAGGACGGTGAGGAGGGCCCTGCCTGACTCCCTACTCCTGATGTCACGCTTTCCCCTCCCCTCGGCTCGCAGCCTCTGTCTCGGATTATCACAACTATATTGCTCCTGCAAGTGAACTATGATTCTTAGCGCGATGAGAGAAGTCGCAAAATCAACCGGAATGTTCAAGCAAATTCTAGAAAAAAGCCCGATCTAAATCCGTTAAATAGTTTTCTCGTTCGCTAGCTAAGTGGATTAAGATACGCCCTGAGGCTGAAGCATGAGTGAGGAGGGCCTCGCCCCCCTCACCTCAGTCTGCTGTGTCTCTCTTGGATTCGCGCAAATAAATCGCTACCGCAAGCAAACTATGATATTTAGTGCAATGAGAGAAATTGCAAAATCAACAGGAATGTTCAAGCAAATTATAGAAAAAAAACATCAAAATCCGTTAAGTAGTTCTGTCGTGAAAAGCAGACAGGCGTTGGATTTTACATTACATATATAATATACAGTAGAGATTGAATTTATTAAAAGCATATAACATCACATACTATCAAATCAAACTTAACAAAACTAAATTCAGTTCAACCCCACTCATGAGAAAGAGAGGAAGGCCAACAACAACAACAACAACAACATTTATTTATATAGCACATATTCATACAAACAGTAGCTCAAAGTGCTTTACATAATAAAGAATAGAAAAATAAAAAACATAATACGAAAACAAAATAAATCAGTATTAATTAACATCGAATAAGAGTAAGGTCCAATGGCCAGGGGGGACAGAAAAAACAAAACAAAAAACTCCAGACGGCTGGAGAAAAAAAAAAAAAAATCTGTAGGGATTCCAGACCATGAGACCGCCCAGTCCCCTCTGGGCATTCTACCTAACATAAATGAAACGGTCCTCTTTGGATTTAGGGTTCTCACGGAAAGGCTTGATGATGATGGTCACGTAGAATTCTGCCTTTTAGTCCATCCATCATTGTTGGAGCATCATGAAGCTTTGAGTAGGTGGAGGTGGCGCAGGCCACCACCACAAAGAAACCGGAAAAAGAAACAGAAAAGAGAGTAGGGGTCAGTACGGATTTTAGAGCTACCCTGAATAGTTATTATGAGGAAATTGAACATACAGAGTATCAGGATTAAGTTAAATTAAGTTAAATTGAAGTTATAGAAAGGCCATGTTAAAGTAATATGTTTTCAGCAGTGTTTTAAAGTGCTCTACTGTATTAGCCTGGCGAATTCCTATTGGCAGGCTATTCCAGATTTTAGGTGCATAGCAGCAGAAGGCCGCCTCACCACTTCTTTTAAGTTTTGTTCTTGGAATTCTAAGGAGACACTCATTTGAGGATCTGAGGTTACGATTTGGAATATAAGGTGTCAGACACTCCGATATATAAGAAGGGGCGAGATTATTTAAGGCTTTATAAACCATAAGCAGAATTTTAAAGTCAATCCTGAATGACACAGGTAACCAGTGTAGTGACATCAGAACTGGAGAAATGTGTTCGGATTTTCTTTTCCTAGTTAGGATTCTAGCAGCTGCATTCTGCACTAGTTGCAAACGATTTATGTCTTTCTTGGGTAGTCCTGAGAGGAGTGCGTTACAGTAATCTAGTCGACTGAAAACAAACTAATTTCTCAGCATCTTTCAGTGATATAAGCGGTCTAACTTTACTTATGTTTCTTAAGTGGAAAAAATGCTGTCCTAGTGATCTGATTAATATGCGATTTAAAATTCAGATTACAGTCAACAATTACCCCTAAGCTTTTTACCTCCGTCTTGACTTTTAATCCTAATGTATCCAGTTTATTTCTAATAGCCTCATTGTATCCATTATTGCCAATCACTAAGATTTCAGTTTTCTCTTTATTTAACTTGAGAAAGTTACTATTCATCCATTCTGAGATACAAGTCAGACATTGTGTTAGTGAATCAATAGAATCGGGGTCATCAGGTGCTACTGATAAATACAGCTGTGTGTCATCAGCATAGCTGTGGTAGCTCACGTTGTGCCCTGAGATAATCTGACCTAACGGAAGCATGTAGATTGAGAATAACAGTGGACCCAGGATAGAGCCTTGTGGAACACCATATTGGATATCATGTGTCTTTGAGATTTGATTACCACAACTAACAAAAAATTTTCTCCCTGTCAGGTAGGATTCAAACCAATTTAAGACACTGCCAGAGAGGCCCACCCATTGACTAAGGCGATTTCTAAGAATATTATGATCAATAGTGTCAAATGCAGCACTCAGATCTAAGAGGATGAGAACAGATATATGGCCTCTGTCTGCGTTCACTCGCAAATCATTTACTACTTTAACGAGTGCAGTTTCTGTGCTGTGATTTATTCTAAAACCCGACTGAAATTTATCAAGAATAGCATGTTTATTTAGGTGGTCATTTAACTGCATAATGACTGCTTTCTCCAGAACTTTGCTTAAGAAAGGCAGGTTATAACAGCCAGAATAAAACTTTTGACAGTAGTAAAGGAGTCTTTCTTCCCAATATAAATGCTTATTCTAAAATAGTGGTTATTCTTGATCAGATCCTGCCAGGTTTTAAAAAAGTTTTGATCAAATCCTCTAAGTGAGAATTAGATTTTTTCCAATTTCAAATAGTACGAGGGATATTCAAAAAGTTTCCGCACTTTTTTTTTTTTTTTATTTAACCTCTATTTAAGAATTTCAAAAACAAATGATATTATATTTCTACGAGAGCCACCTTCATTTGCGATGCAATTTCCCCAGCGTCGTACCAACTTTTTAATGCCCAATTACTCCTCCTCCCGCCTTCACCGATTCCAACGAAAATATAAAAGTGCAGAAGCTTTTTGAACATCCCTCGTATATAACATCAGTTACTCACTGACTTAAAACAGGTGAGTTAGGATTCTTTCAGTTGAGCAAGATAAGTCTACATGCTAATAGTGAAGTAAAGGCCATTACAGTTTGGTTGTCCTTCTCCAGTTTAAGCCCCTCTGTGAGCCCACCAAACACAGCAGTTAATGGATTAGGAGAGATTGTAACACCAAGGCTGTCTGATAGGCACTTAGAAAAAATTTTGTCCAGAATGATGTTAATTCGGTGCACACCCAAAACATGTAGCCTAGTGAAGCTGGAGCTTCATTGCAACATTCACAGGTTGGAACTTACCCTGGAAACACTTTGGACAATTTTCAACTAGATAAATGTGCTTGATAAAAAAAAAAAATTCAGTTGAATAATTGAATGTTTTGTGTATATGGAGCTTGAGTGAATTCTGTGCATGGCTGCCTTCCACTCCTTTTTTGAAACGTTGAGTAAGAGATCCTTTTCCCACTGAACTCTGGGACCTTTAACAAAAACTAAATTCTAATTTTAAAAAAAGAGAGTAAAGAGTGGCCCCTCCAGGATCTCAGTTTAAGACCCCTGCATTAGCTGGTCATCTTTTGGCTTGCTTTGTGCCTCATTATTGTTTGACTGCTAGTTAAGGAAAAATGAAAAAAACTAAGGGTTATGAAGCCTAAAATGACAGTCTGCTAATATTAGGGCCCACGAACTATGTTACATTAATCATTAATATTAATCAGCTAATGAGCAGTCTGGAATGAAAACCTACAGATTGCAGGGTTAGTGCCTTAACAAGGTACAGTGGGGGAAATAAGTATTTGATCCCCTGCTGAATTTGTACATTTGCTTGCTTACAAAGAAATGAACAGTCTCTCATTTTTATCGTAGTTTCATTTTAATGGAGAAAGAGACAGAATATCAACCAAAAATCCAGAAAGAACACATTACATCAAAGTTATAAATTGATTTGCATGTCATTGAGTGAAATAAATATTTGATCCCCTACAACCCAGTCAGAATTCTGGCTCCCACAGATTGGCTGTGTGCCCACATGGCACACAGATTGCAATCAAACAAACAATCAATCAATTACAGATACTCCTGATCTCAAATCGTTATGTGTATAAAGCACACCCGTCCACAGAATCAATTTCTTCCATTCTACCTCTCCACCACTGTGGGCAACACCAAAGAGCTATCAAAGGACGTCAGGGACAAGACCTGCACGAGGGTGGAATAGGCTACAAGACCTTCAGCAAGAAGCTTGGTGAGAAGGTGACAACTGTTGATGGGATTATTCAGAAATGCAAGAAATATAAAATGACCATCAATCGCCCTCGGTCTGGAGCTCCATGCCTCATGGGATGAGGATGATAATGAGAAAGGTGAGGGATCAGCCAAAACCTACACGGGAAGATCTTGTTAATGATCTGAAGGAAGTTGGGACCACCGCAGTCACCAAGAACATCATTGGTAACACACTACAGTACACCATAATGGATTAAAATCCTGCAGCACCCGCAAGGTCCCCTGCTTAAGAAGGCACAGGTACAGGCCTGTCTTTAACATCTTAACATTTCTGTCAATGACATGCAAATCAGTTTATAACTTTTATGTCATATGTTTTTTTCAGGATTTTTGGTTGATTTGTCTGTCTCTCTCTCCATTAAAATGAAACTACCATAAAAATTAGAGATTGTTCATTTCTTTGTAAGCGAGAAAACGTTAAAAATTCAGCAGGGGATCAAATACTTATTTCCCCCACTGTACAGTAGCCTGAAGTGCCAAAGCAGGATACAGAGAAGAAATAACAGAATTGAAGTGAGTCATTAACATCCATCCATTATCCAACCCGCTATATCCTAACTACAGGGTTACGAGGGTCTGCTGGAGCCAATCCCAGCCAACACAGGGTGCAAGGCAGGAGACAAACCCTGGGCAGGGCGCCAGCCCACTGCAGGGCACGCGCACACACCAAGCACACACTAGGGACAATGTAGAATCACCAGTGCACCTAACCTGCATGTCTTTAGACTATAACACTCCATATACTGTACATAATTTGAGTTTTACAAAAAGAAAAAGGTTTGAAACAAATCAACCCTCCACCCCTGAGAAAGAGATCTAGGCCAGCAGTGTAAAACTTTATGCTAGTAAAGACAAATGAATAGATAAAATAATAAATGAATAAAGATAAATGGAGTGAAAGAGGGAAGAAAAGCTGCTTCCTCGGTTTAAATGCTTGCTGTATTCCAAAATGTTATTGGATTGTTATGTGATAGGTTTTGAAAAAGTTCTGCACAGATCCTCTAAGTGCAAATTTGTTTTTTTCCAGTTTCAAATAGTATATAACATCAGTTATCCACTGACTTAGAATAGGAGAGTTAGGATTCTTCCAGTTGAGTAAGATAAGTCTACGTGCCAATAGTGTAGGAAAGGCAGTTAGTTTGTTTCTCCTTCTCCACTTTAAGCCCCCCTATAAGACCACCAAATACCGCTGTTAGTGGATTAGGAGGGATTGTGACACCAAGGCTGTCTGAAAGGCATTTGAGAGATTTGGGTCCAGAATGATGTTAATTTGGTGCAGGCCCAAAACATGAGACGCAGTGAGGCTGGAACTTGATTGCAGCGTTCGCAGGTTGGATCTTGCCCTGGAAACAATTTTAAACGAGAGAGATGCGCTTGATTATATAATTTTAAGTTGAATGATTGTATTCTTTGCACATTTGGAGCTCAAGTGAATTCTGTGCATTGCTACTTTCCACTCCTTTTCTGAAATATTGAGTAAGAGATCCTTTTCCCACTTTTCTCTTTGTTTTCTGAAAGGGAGGGACTGTAAAATTAGTTTTATATATTACAGAAATGCTGTCTTTCAAGACTGAGCAATATTTGTTCCGGTATAGAGGTAGGTGGGAGGTGAGGGAAATTGGTCAGGTTCTGTTTAACAAAGTTTCTAATTTGAAGGTAGTAAAAGAAATGTGTTGCTGGTGAGTTAAATTTGGAGTGTAATTGTTCGTAGGATGCAAAAACGTTTTCTATGTACAGATCTCTAAGTGATTTACTTTTTTTTTTTTTTTTTTTTTGTGCAAATTACCAACCATTGCAATATGATCTACAGATATAATCTGGGTATGCAACACTCCTACACACCAGCAGTTTTGTTTCTCCTTAGAAAGGATTGAATTTTCTGATATGATGAAATGTATGCATTGCTAAGTTCTAAGCAGAAAGGGCTCAAGCCATTTGAAGCTTCATATACTAAGAGGATTTTTTCAGTCAGCCCTTAAATGAACTTGATACCAGTGCAGATATTTAAGAAGAGGAGTTTTATGGTCCTAGCAGCAGAATTTTGAATCAAGTGAAAGATAAAAATATCAGGAGTGATATCAGGAGCCTGTTTGCATTGCAGTAGTCGGTTCTGTTTGAAAAAAATGTATGAATGAACTTGCTTGTATCCTACGCACCCATGGGAATGCTTTAATTTGTATTTCTGTGTGTTTGTGTATTTAAAATACACCATACATCCTTCTGGGGACACATTTGAAAATATATTTTAATGTTAATTGCCAGGTTCTGATAATATTGTGAACCCCGCTTATTCTTTTCCTGTTAGATCTGGACCGTCACAGTGATCCTGAAGAATCTTTTGCCCGGGATCTTCCAGATTTTCCTTCTATCAATCCCGAAGCTACTATTCTTGATGATGATGAAGATACCAGCATCGGCATCCCTAGCGTTTCCTATCGATCCTTTCCACGGGAGAGGGGGCGCTTCTACTCTGATCAGGAAGAAATTGACGCAGAACTGTCGCTAAGCGGGTTACCCCCTCCACAGAACTTCACCACAGACCTAGCAGGAGTCCTGGCCAGCAATATGATTCAAGCAGCCTTGATAGGTGCTGCCCAGAGTTCCAGTCAGAGAGACGTTACCCAGAGAGCAACTCGGGGCTACCGCAAGCAATCTAGCTCCGAGTTGGACACTGATGTTGAAGGGGATGATTTTGAAATGCTGGACCAGTCTGAGCTGAACCAAATTGATCCCACCAGCTCTCAGGGTCACCAGAAGGAAAACCAGCAAGCACAACATTCCAGTTCAGGCTTCCTGGCCAGCCTTTTGAGGAAGCAGTAACTCTTCCCCACTCCGCGTTCAAATGTCAATGTGCTCTAGTTCTCCTTGCTGTTTTGCTGTGGCAACCAAACAGTTTTGGTTGTATTCATCACTGTGAGGTATGAAGCAGCAAATGCTTCACTTTGGCCCACCCCGACAAGCGCGTTCCTTTCCTTTTTTTTTTTTTTTTTTTTTTTTTGTTTCCTTCTGCAAAGAACACCTCCACTTATTTAAAAAAAAAATCCCAATCCCCACAAACCCAACTTTAATTAAACAAGAAAGTGCCCTCTTGGAAATGCTGAAGACTTTTCAATAATGCCGCTAGGTTTGAGAATGTGTGCTCACACTTTGGCTTAAATCAGAATTGAAATCATGCAGGAACCCTTTGTAAGTTTACACATGCTGTATTTGTACTTTTTTGGGTGTACAATTTAGTACACTGAATTTCAGACCACGCACTTTAGTATTGAAATATCAATGGAATATGTGAAATAACAGATGGCCTATTCCGAAATATGCTTTTTTTTTTTTTTTTTTTTTTTTTTTTTTTTTATATTTTTTGTATAGCTGTATTCCGAATTCCGATGGCTACATAGCTGGATGTTCACTTGTGGGATGCTGAACACCTCACACTGCTAAGATCAGTTTTGGTTTCTGTTTACACACACTTTTGTTTTGTGTAATAAGGGTGTGGTCTTTTATTATTATTTTTGCTCTAGTGAAAGCCACAAATAAGAGATTTTTACAGCCATAAGGAGAATGGAGTTCTCGTTTGGCAACTGACAATAAACAAATTAAGCACTTGTTTTCGCAATGAAGAATATTAGACAATGTTTAAGTTGTAAGTTAGCTGAATTCTGGTGCTTTTTGTGAAGTTTAATGTATATATTTGTATATTTATCTTTTTAAATTTGTATTCATATCACAGGACCCCGTGTTCACATTCCAAAGTTTAACAAATCGTTTACTTAAGAATGTAGAACTTTTGTGGTTTGTGTCGTAAAGGAAAGCATGGTTGGAAAGAGAGAGAACCTCATTAGCCGAACTCTGCACGATGGAGTGCCGCCCAGGATAACGTGTCAGGCAAGAGGCAGAGGCGGACGGCCGACTTTGTCTTAAAATGCAGTTCTTCAGAGTGAAAGGAAGTTAAAAATAATAAAAAAAAAAATTCTTGAGGCACCATCTGACATTTCTGGCTGGGTTTTAATTTCAGGAAAACACTTCTGACAAACCTGTTTCTAAGGCAACTTTAGAGTTGTCTAGCCTTTTGTTCTTGGCTGTAAGTTAATATATAAAAAAAACAAAACAGAATTTTTGTGCATTTGTTGTGATCAAGTGAAATAGTGTACTAGGCAGTTTTAGCAATTGGTTGGGGTGGTGGGGGGGGACCAGAACTTCTGCTGTTTGTTTTTTTGAATGTTTATTCTGCTGTTTCCTTTGTGGATTGTACTTGTGTTGCAATAAATTTAATTTCAAAATCAATTCCCCGTATATACACACACACGCATTTAATAGGTTAAAAACATTATCTTAGGCAAGCGTTACACTTGGATGCAAAATTGTAAGTCGGACATTACAGCACGGAATTTCATGCACAGGAACATGGGATTGCTTGGGGTCATGTGACAGCCGCTTCATTGGTCACTCCACTCCCTCAATAGACGTCCTCCGTATTTATTAAATATGGGAGATGGTTAAGTTAGGAGGGCAAAGGAGTCCAGCGAATTGAACTAAAAGCTGTAACGCTCCTCTCTGACTGCAACAGTGTTTTTGTTAAATCCAGTTCTTCTTGCAGGTTGTCTCATCCCTCCTTTATTTCTTTTGCCGTTTTATAACATTTAACTGCCAAGAGTGCTTGGACTTTTTAGCCGAGCTAAAGGGCTACAGCTGTGGAATTCTTCACTTTTCCTATTGTCAAATATTCTCTCTCATAGGCTTGTGGAGTGAGAATCAACCGACTAGATGCAGTTCATGAGATATACATTTTGTAGGTGTCAGTGAAAATACAGTATTTGCAATTTCTGGTAAGTGTGAGTTGACTTCATATCGTTCGTTCTTTCTTTATTTTTAGAACAGTTGAAGACATTGACAATAAACACAAAATGAGACTTGACTGGGTGAAATCTTCACGCGGATAGTAAACTAAATAACAAAGGTGTCGTGTACCCAAACTGTTATGGATTTTGTAGATATTTTGCTTTTCGTATTGATATTTTGAAAAAATTGAGATTTCCACTGCCCTTTTCAAACTAAACCCTATCACACCTTTCCAGAATTTGTATTTAATTGCACTCAAATACATGTGTCAATGGCATGCATTAAGTGCATTTCATGTTCGTAGGATCAACTTCTCCTCTGTTATTATGGCAACTGGAACAGGCAGATGTTATCATAACTTCAGTTGCGTATGTGTGTGCGTGTGTATATATATATATAATATATAAAAGTGGGTACCTCCCATGGATAAAACTTTTTTGGCGTCCAAGTTCTGTTTAAGGCCTGTTTTCCTTGTGAAGTTTGCATTTACTCTTCTCTTCATGTTGTGTTCGTCCCCATCCTTTCCCGAACATTTGACTAACTGGTGACTCTAAATTGGCCCTGAGTGAGTGTTGATTTGTCCCATCCAGGATTAATTAAATCCTGCCTTTTGCCCTGATAGGTCTTGTCACCTTATGTGTGTGTGCTCGGTGTTTTCTGTGCCCTCTGTAAATTGCACTATTTTACTTTCCTGGCAATCATTAATTACTTTTTAGCTGGTGTAGATTGTATTTTACTTCACTTGATTTATATCGAGAGGGCTTTTTCATGCCTTACAGTGCACATATCAGTCAATTTGACTAGGAGAACTGAAATATTTGGAAAATATTAATTTATAAGTTTTGGTTTAAAGCTGTGTACATATGACGATCTGAATTTGCTGTTCAGTTTTTGAGTGTCTATTTGAGAAGCTGCAAAATGTCCCTCATTAGTCCTTTTTCCTACACTTGATTGTCATTTATCCTGTGATATGAATATTACCCAGTAGTACTTCTAATAATAATTCAATAATCCAGAGTCTGATGTCAAAAGAAAAAAAAAATAATAGATAATACAGGCGATACGGAGATGACACATTTCAAAAGCAGCTTCTCTTTAACCTTTAGTTATTTCTAAAGTGTGTTTTTAGGGAATCCTTTCCCTTCTAACTGGTTCTTTTGATATGCTTTGATGTAAAATGTGATTAAAGACCGTCTGTGTATTGAAATGGAAATGGTATTAGAAACTAAAGCATTCAGTAAAGTGTTTGTAGTAAATGGCTGCGACCTCATCATTGCTGGCATGTCATTTTCCTTATTACATCTGCCTGTTTGTCCAATAGATAGAACTTTATTAATCCCCAGGGGTAAATTTGGCTTTCTCCAGAAGCTCTTTAAAAAAAATAAATACATAGGTAGATAAATAAATAAAACACTACCGGTCATAAGTTTTAGAACACCTCAGTTTTTTCAGTTTGTTTTAATGTTTCATGAAATCAAGGCATAGAAAAAAAGAAAACCAATGGCAAATAATGATTTATTGACTTAATTTTTAAGTGTACAAATTCAAATTTTTGACTCATCAGCGTAGCCACTGATTTAACAGCCAAACACACACTCACACACACATGTGCCATTCTTTCTATAAGGGAAGTCGAGTATTGATCAGAAAGATCTTCCTAACGCTGTTACAAAAGTTCCCACAAATGTGTTGCACTTGTAGGTTGGTTTCCTTTCACCCTTCTGTCCAGTTCATCTCAGACTAACTCATTGTGGAGACTGCTGGCCAGTCCAGGTTCTGAAGTGGACCTTCTTGTTCTTTTAAGGTAGTTCTCATATAGCCTGGAGGTTTGTTTTGGGTCATTGTCTAGCTGTAGGATGAACCTCCGACCTACTAGATGCAGACATGAAGGTATTGTGTGGTGCTGCAAAATACTTTGCTAACCCTTTTGATTCAGAAAGCTGGTCACTCTCTGCAAGTCTCCAGCAAAAGAACCCAAGACCATGACACTTGTACAGTTGGTGTCGCACACTGAGGAGCCATCCTGTCACCAACTTGATGGCATACAAACACCTTCTTTCTATTTCAAGGTTATATTTTGTCGTTTAAGGAATGGCTTTCCTATTGCCACTCGCCCTGTCAGACCTGCAGCACAAAGTCTCCTTTTCACATTAGAAACTGACTCCTGCATATCTCAACCTGCACTGTTAGGCTGTGCTTGAAGCTGTTGTGCTGTGAGGTGTCTGTGATCACCCAAGCTGGTGACCCTCAGAAACTTGTTTTCTGATTGGCTCTGCCAGATCTCATCCTATTAGAGTTTTTTTTCCAGTTTCCAATTTCCTTTGGATTGTGTAGGCCACCACTGGAATCACTGATACTTGGATTTTTTTTTTTGCAACTTCACTAAATGGAAGTCCTACACTTAATGCTACATCTCATTTCATTTGCTAATTGCCATTTTCTTGCTATTATCACCTGGATATTGTCCAAGTAGTATTTCAGAGGGTGTAGTAACACAGTCTGTTTCAACTCTGCTTTAAGACGGACAAAAGTTTTGTTGTTTTTCTAAGTAATCAAGAGAAGTATGGACACCTGTGCAAATTGCTTCAACTTGCTTAATTTATTTTAATTGCTGCAGAACATCTGTAAGTTGTAACCTATTAGTTGTTCCCTGAAGAAGGCCCATTTGTTATATTCTGAAATTCCCTTCTTTTTTCCATTTTTGCTAACCTAAACGTCAAATTTAAACCTCTGGCAGTCTACTGCTTACCTTTTCACCATTTTAGGTCATTCATTGCATTTCAGCTCTGAAGAAAAACTGGAAAAACAGCTGACCGGTAGTGTATAAATACACACACTTTGGTCTGATTACACACCAGAATGAGTAAAAAGCAAGGAAATTAAAAAGAAAGAAAACTTCTGAAATGGCAGTCAGTTAGCCAGTGGTGTGTAGACTGTGCATCAGTAATGAGCACGGATTATATAAACACCAATAACGGGCCATTGCACGAATACACTTATTGAGTATTCCTAGTCTTCCTCCACTCTCTCTGTATGTTTATCATTCGTTTGCTCAGAGGTTGATGCGCTTGCTGCTTCCTGAGCAGTTCTTCTTTACTCCACCCTAGCCGCCCGCTTCTTCTTTTCTTTCCTCGCATCTTTTTGCGTTAAAACTTGATGAATTCAGTGTTTGTGTTACAATTATTTAATATGTTTTCTTTAATTTTTCCACTTAAGCTGGCACTTAAGTCTTCAATCTGCCTCAAGAATGACTTAAGATATGAAGAGGTAGGGGAAGTGACTGCAAAAGTGGTAGGGATGAGAATGGCGCCCGTACGCATGCGCCGCCGAGAGTTGATTCTACAAAAAAATAAAAAGAGGAATAACCTTGGAGGTCACTCATCACCCCGAAAGCGGACAGTAGAGGTCATGCAGTACTGTATATTTGTACCAAATTTCAGGTCAATAGTTGAAACGGTGTGCGAGCTACAGGTGATTTAAAATCCTGAACAGACAAACAGAGAGCCACGGGTAGCGTATTGTATAAGACGATTTGCAATGGATTGCCTTTTAGTGGAATTAAGAAACGTTTTAACCAATTTAACCTTTTTTTTTATGATGAGTTAAAAGTCGTACTTTTGATAAGGTGATTTTTGTTTTTTTTGGAAGTCCTGTGCCTGTAATGCTTCTTGCCTTGGAGCCTCTTGCTGTACTAATGTTTAAACAATTTCTAAGATTCATGTAACTGGAATGCCTCTGTAGTTTCACAACCAATTATCCTGATTACTGGGCTTAGATGTGATGGGTTCAGATGGAGCTTCAACTTCACAGCCAGCCTTTTCAGCCCTCATTTATCAAATCTCTGAAAACACAATCCAAATGTATTTTAATATATAGGGGATATTGTGACCCCTTCACTTTCTGCCCACTTCATTGGGTTGTAGATTTCATTCTAATTGGAGAAATTTGCCATCAGTCTACACTCTAACCCAGGATGACAAAATTAAAATGCGTTTGCAGAAATCAAAAACTGAAATATTCAGACCCCTGCAATTCAGTGCTTTGTGGGATTCCAGCTTCATGTTTGCTTGGCGAAGTCGATTTGGGGAGTTTATTCCATCCTTCTTGAATTTTCACACTCGGGCTTGTCCTGAAGCCACTCCAGTGTTGTCTTGGCTGTATGTCATGCTGTAAGGTGACCCATCACTGTAATCTGAGGTGGTTTGCACTTCAAAGCAGGTTTTCTTCAAGGACCTCTTACTGCATTTGGCAGCACTTCTCCTTCCCTCAATCCTCAAAACCAGTCTCAATGTCCCTACACCCTCATAACATGAAGCTGCCACCACCACACTTCACTGTAGGGATGGTATTGGGCAGGCTGTACCGCTCCTCGAGCAGGCACGATTAATTTATGGGCGGCTGTCATAGAGCGGCCGCAAAGAAGAAATATATAAAGAAATTATCCGGGGTGCGAGCGACCAACACCACTTCCCTACTAGACCACTCCAAATACAGAAACACACCAGTGAAAGCAGAGTTAACTTAAAATTGAATATTAAGAAATTACACACACACAATAAAACCCCTATATACATATCGCACTGCTGCGCTTTCCACACTACACAAATCACGGCACAAAACACTCAACCACATATGCCATTAATACATAAATATGAGAAAGTGAAAAAGAAAAATTGAATGCATTCGGATTGCTTTAAATATTCTCTGTGAGGGATGACCATCTACAAAAAGTCTGTGGCAGGGAATGATGTCCCGAGCCATACCTTCTGTCAAGAGTGGCATTTGGGGTCAAGGGAGGCAGGTCATCATGAAAAGTAACAAAAGACTAATAATGATAACATAAAATAAATTTATCCATTGGTCTGTGCTATAAATTTGTTTTCTGTATGATTCCAATTATTTTTGATCACTTTTATATCGCTGAATTTGCGCATTTCCTGATCCAATACAGGAGAGAAACGCGAGGTGCGGCAGCGACTAGCCTCCCCTCACCTCGGACTGCACTCTCTCCTCACTCACGGGGTTGATGCGTGCGATTGGCGCGTGCCTGTCGCTGTCTGTATGTTGCCAATATAAGGTTTGCACACACATTTATTATACACTCTGACTTTCTAATATCTTTAATGAATGTGTGTGACATACTTAGTCTTGCTGACATAAAACCGCAGTGAACAGGCACAAGGTGAGGCAGACAGTACCGTGGCGCCCTGAAGGGGGCACATGTGAGCCCAACAGGTGCTCGTTGTTGCTGACGCAGAGGCGCCAATAAGATGTTGATATCAAAGTCGAGTGCACTGCAGGGGTCCGTTTATTTTTATTTTTTGTTCCAACTGAGTGCCAAAATGAAAGATTACGACTTTTAAAACTAAAGGAAAATAAGGAGGACTTTACAAAAAAGTGACGGAGATTTTCGTGGAGAAAGATAGGCGGATGGACAAATTAAGGTAAGACCATAAACGGTTTTCAATTTTATAAAAAATTGGATCAGCAAGAAAAAAACTCCAATATTTAAGAACTAAATTTTGACCTTAAAGTATTTTGTTTTCTTGTTATCCTTTTGTTGAACAGTCTATTAAAATTGATTAACGCATCCAAATTAAAAGCTTTTAAAAACAACTAAATATTTCATTTCAAGGCAAAATTGAAATCCGTTAATTTTTATACACGACTCTGTACTTTCATTTGTATTGAAGGAGTATGAATTGTGGAATTGCAACGGCAAATTTAGAACACATTGAGGGTGAGGTGCAAATGCCCTCGCTCTCCCCGCTATAAATGTAACGTTCTTTCTTATCCGCATACAGTATGAACCTTACCTATGTGAGTGTAAAGAATGCTGATGAGATATGAGAACCAATGTGCAGGCTGCCAATTGAATAGTGAATAAGCGACTCTTTTGGGTTCATATATTTGTAAATCTGACTCTGAAGGAGTCACCAGCCATGAACCTCACCGCACGTCAGTGGTTTAGGGGTGGCAAGTGGGACTATAGAGACCCCGCTTTTGAGGTCCGCGCGTACCGTTCGAGCGGATTTGTGAAGTTATATTCTTCAGTATATATACTGTATATATATTTGAGATGCTTCTAAGAGGAACCATTTTTAAAATCCCTCTTCAAAGTCAAATTCCATACGTCTTTGAAAACATTCCATTGTCCACCTCCATCGCCCGAAAAGGGTCGCCAGTATAATCCCATCCTAAAATAGGTATAGCCCATTAGTCACTGGGTTGGCTTCTCCTATCTATAGAAAAAGACATTGCAGATCCTGATTAGACTACGAAGATGTCATCAACGACTTTTCCAATCGGAAGGGAAGAAAAGTGGATTTTCGTCTCTGACCCTGGAAACTGGTAAGAGATTTCATGATGATACTTCTACGTTAATTTCACACTTCCTGTCAAAACACTGAAAGTCGCATTTTATTTGTAGGCCATAAACATGTCCGAATATTAATGCACCGGCTGACATGACATCAAGGTGAGTTATGACTATGACATCCTGCATATCGGACTCAAAGTATTTGGGTACTTTCCTAACTGAGGCCCTGCTAATTTCCGCGTGACACCGCATTTCGCACTGTCGTGGTATCGTCATAAATTATGAATTGCAGTTTTTAAATAGATTATATCGTTATATTTTGATAAAGTCTGTGTGTTATCTTGCACAAATTTAGCTGAATACTGTAATGATAAAATCCGGTGTATGTTAACATTATTTGTATTAAATTTGCGCGCAAGTTTATACAGTCCACATGTACCGGTAACAGAGTTTGGCGTAACCGGCACCGCGTGGGGTTGATCAGCCCTAAGCACTTCGCACACCCCTAAGGCCGCTGTGCCTCCTGTTCAGAGAAATGTATTAATAAACAGTCCCTTGTGCTGGCCCGTCAGGTCCTCTCCCGCATGCCTTCACCTCATTCACCAAAAAAAGGAAATTAATGTGTCCAGACATTAACCCGGGTTCACCCGACTTTTTTCCATGCGGGGTGAATAGTTTTCCCTCATGCCTTTTCCTTTATGGCGTCTGCTTCTCCTTTGGCTCTGCGGAGACATCGCTCCCCTCACCTTTTTCCCGCCACCCATTGACATACCGTTGGCTTCTCCCCGTACAGTCTGTTGGATCCTCCAAGCCAGGTGCCCCCCTCCCCATGTACCATTAGCCGGCCTTACAAATTAAGTAGTGATGGGAAAATGAAGCCTCGTGAAGCTTTGATGCTTTCTATTTGTGCCGATGCTTTGAATCATCAGCCCCAGTATGAACAGCGACATCTGGTGGTTAACTGAGGTCAAGGCAAGTTCTAAAGAGCGCAAGTGAAGAAGCAGCACTTACTGTTTCAGCCTCATGTCACCAGTAAAAGATCAGAAACGTCTGTGTTAATTTTATTCTGCTAAGGTCCTTGTCCATTTATATTATTTAACTTTTGAATGCCGTTTTCTGCTGTTAGTCGCCATCTGTCACCAAAGCTCTCCAAATCTCTCTGTCCTCACAACCCAACATTGTTGAATGAGAATGATGCATTTTATATAGACTACCTGTTAATTGAGCGCCAAAGCTGTCAAACCGACGAAACACGCTGTGAAGCACTGATGATGTTCGAAGCTTCAAACGTCATGGGTCACGTGACAGCGGTGTTTGGACCCAAGCTTTGACACAGTGATTCGACTCACTACGCTACAGATTGACTGACACAAGCTTCGACGCTTCGGTAGCATTGTCCCATCTCTAAAATTAAGCCATTCCACAATAATCAAGAATGGGGAAAGGTGTAAACTCACAGTGACCCACACACACATATTACAGACAACCATTACAAGGTAATAATGCGCAGTGCCTGGTCTTCACCAGTCATATTGCTTACAAGAGATCAGTTTTTGTCTCATCAGACCAGAGAATCTTTCTCCTCAGAAGCTCGGGGTCCTTTAAACTGTCCTATGCCTTTTTTCTCAGGAGTGGCTTTGTCTGGCCGCTCAACCATCAACACCCAATTTTTGTTCAGGTTTCCTTCTGAAAAGTTCTTTCCTCTCAGCAGAGGGCTTCTTCTGAAGTTCATTAGAGTGACCACTGGGTTCTCCATCACCTCTCTAATCGAGGCCCATCCTGTCAGGTTACTGGGTGGTCATCTCTGTCTTAAGAGTCCTGGTGATTCTAAACTTCTTCCATTTCACAATTCTTGAGGTCACTGCGCTCCTACCAGGTCTACAGAGATGTCTTTGGACTTCATGACTTGATTTTTGTCCTGACACGTAGTGTGAGTTTAGGGACCTTATACGCAGGTACACGTGTGCCTTTCTAAATGACATCCAACCAATTTAGTTTTCCACAGGTGGACTCCATGTCAGTTCTGGACACATCTCTAGGAGAATCGGAGCAAACGGGACGCACCGGAGTACAATTTGGAGCGACACGGCAAAGGGTCTGAATACCTTCCAGGTATGAGAGATTTTAAGTTTTGATTTTTAATAAATTTCCATACCTTTCAGAAAAACACGCTTTCACTTTGTCATTATGGATTATTGACGGTAGACTGAGGGGCAGAAATAGAAAATATATCAATTTAGAAAAAAATCTACAATACAAAGTGCATTTGCTTTTAGGGGAATATTCACCTTGTGTAAGAATTGGTTTTTGGTGCTGCCACCAGATTGTTAATTTTTGTCACTTTCGTCAACAGCGAAGCCCTTTCTGCATTCATTTTTTTCCCCAGAAATCACCCTGTTTTCACGTTGGATTCCGATGCCCTTTCATCTAGAGGTGTGTAACTCGTTTGCCATTTGTATTCATATTGTTCATTGCAGGGTCTCCTAGATGATGAGCCCCATGAACCCACTGAATCTGATGACTTTTTCCTCATTATATCTATTAGGTAGTAATTATTATCTACAATAATAATCAACAGGCCAGCAACAGCTTGTGTTATTTTAATTCTTGAGCTAGGACGAGAAGTAACCGTCACAATTTTTGTTTTAAAATTCTACTACCACGGGGCCACTCAAATGAACGCAGCAGGAAATCGAAAAGGGTGGCACTCATAAAATTAAGGGTTGGTTCAAAGACATGAACTAATTGTGAGAAAGCAGCCCCCAGTATGCAGCTCTCAACAAATCAGAAGTAAGGACATTACCAGGGGGTCTCATTTATAAAACTTGGCATACACAAAAAAGGGGCTTGAAATGTGTGTACAGAACAGTCCATGCAAACGACAGGATTTATAAAAGAAAATTTGATGCAAACGTTTGGGTAGATTTCTGGCAATTCTGACCATGCATAGCGCCACATATCGGAGAAACTGGGACATGATGACACCCTTGGTTAATCAGGGAAATGCAGCCAAATCAGCTAAATGACGACTCTCACGTATAATAATTAATATCATCGAGTCGTTATTATAATGTGCATTGACATGCAAACATGTTAAACCTCAGAATTGATGAATGCGATATTCAGACCTATTTTAGTTATTTTTCCGTCAGTTTATATAAATTAGATGTTGTCACTTCTAAGGGAAACCCGGCTTACAGGCCAGGAATATCTCGGCCAGTGGGTGCACACACATAAAATATAACATGTTTTTGCCAACATTAAAATGGAATTTGCAGTAGCAGCCAGTTCTCCCAATGTAATCGGGTTATTTTATTGCAATAGGGGCACCTAATGAGAAGGAAGCTGTTTTTGTTAGCTGTAAGCAGTGACATTAAATTAAAGCCCAAGTCATTTGTGATGCCAACAAGAGACTGACAAATATCATGTCTCGGTGGCCTGAGCCAACCTGTGATTCAATGATTTTGAGACAAAGTAGCTTTGATTGACGTGACGGTGCTGTACGTGGTAGCTGGTTTGTTAGTTGGGTAACTAACTGGCTGTACCCTCAGTGTTTCATGTGGCCTGTACTATTCGATTGTATCAGCAATTGTGTTCTAATATGTGCCAGGTAATTGTGGCTACCCGCTCAGACGCTGGCATTCTATGCCAAACACCCGAGAATGCAGAGGAGAGGCGCTATAGTGTCGCTCAGGATCATGTGTGCGCAATTGCAGCAGAGCAAAGCCAAGTGCGCTTGAATGGAGGGGGCGGGGTCTCGGCGCGTCAGATGGGAGGCTGCTCTACCAGCCAATGAAGTTTCTACAGCATCGCGATGCATATGTATGAGGTATGATGCATATGTATAAGGTATCATCAAGGCGCATTCACGAACGCACATTTTACAAGATGCTTTTGATTTATAAAGGCGAATTGCTGCGTGTACGCCAAGTTTTATAATTCTGATGTGTATATATTTTTGTAATCGCATGCGTTTTTCTATTTTTTGCCGTACACATTTTCCATGCATCCATCCATTATCCAACCCGCTATATCCTAACTACAGGGTCACGGGGGTCTGCTGGAGCCAATCCCAGCCAACACAGGGCACAAGGCAGGAAACAAACCCCGGCCAGGAAGCCAGCCCACCGCATGCCGTACACATTTTTCACGTTCAAATCCACGCAGTGTTTTAAATGAGGACCCAGCACTCCTCGCATCAATGTGTTGGCAACATGTGCTCATATTCAGATTTATCACAAGTTCACAGCATTATTTGCAAAATTTTCTTTTTTAATAAAGTGGAACCTCCTTTGAATTTACCTTTTCAGGGGGCTGGCGGTAACTTCGTCACATTTAACTCTTCTGCTAGCTTATAGTTTTGTGATGTGTCTTCTATCATCTGTGCTTAAACATAAAGTTGCCTGTTAAGTCATCTGAACTTATAATCTTCAATTAATGTATTCTGTTTCCATCCTGGCTGATGATAATACAATAAAAAAAATCAGCTCTAACTCTGTGTCCACTTTATTAGGTCCATCTGCTCAAACAGCCCATTATGTGGCTGTAGCTCAGTATAACAAGACATTTAGTGTCTGACCAAATCTTAGAATGAACAAGATGCCAGTTTGACCAGGGTATGACGGATGGTTCTTGCATCTGAGAAACAGCTACTTTACCAAGATTTTAGAGTTTAAACTGTGTGGTTTGTTAAACAAAAAACTATTCCGGAAGCAGCAGTTCTGTGTGTGAAAACACCTTTAAAGGTCTTAGGAGAATGGACACACTCATTCCAGGGCACTAGTGATCAAATAACAGGTTCTTGCATTAGTGGTGTGCAGATGGACATCTCTAAATGAACAGAAAATCCAGCTTTGGGACCCGTGGCTTACAGCAACAGAAGTCCCACTCATTCTGGCAAGACAACCAAAAACTGGACAACTACAAACAAGATGATGTAACCTGGTCTAATCAACTCTAACTCCAGGCCAAAATGGTAATGGGGCATTGTGTGATAAAATCTTAAAAACCCAGCATGTAACATTATACCCAACAGCAGGGCTTGCATGTTAAATAATGAGTGTGAAGCCAGCAACAGCTAACAATAGAAGAGGAGAGTTTTCGCTGGTGAGCTTAACAATCACAATACTTTTCATAATACCACCTGAAGGAAGATGCATTTTTGTTGCCCTTTTGCCACCAAACCCTATACATCCTTACTAGTTGTGCTACCCGTTGGTTGAAATATAAGTAATCAATGTACACCTCTGCATTAATGTTTGCAGTGCCCCATGTATTGGAATGCATTTTGTAATGCGTGTAGTAATAAAATATATTGTATGTGTCATTCCAACAGATGGTGCATCACAAACATTTGTTGCAATTCCAACAGATGGTCATCTGTTGTGGCATTTGGTATGGGATTTGCACAAGCAGTGCAATTGTCTGTGATGTACCATCTGTTGCTTAACAGAGACATAGAAAATGGATGGACACACAGATACTTGTCCTTTTATTAAGGAAGATTAATCATGAGATGACACACACTTCACTAAATAGTGCATTCTCTAAACATCGGACAGAATTTTATATATAGTTTTTGCAAAGAGTGTAAATCAAATATATGCTTTAAAGCAATAAAACAGACAAAGCCAATATTAAAAGCAATATAAATATATAATAAGGATTTGAATGCAAAACAAAACTCATTCTGCACGCAGCTCTGAATACGTCCGCTGTTTCTTACTGTCCTGCAAGCTACAAGGCACCTGCCATTTTAACTAAAAGCACGGTGCAAATTTAAGAGACGTTTAATAAACATTGTGACAGACTCCTTAAACAGATTTCAGAAATAAACAAAATGATATGGAGGGGAGAGTTAGCTCGGCTAAATGACCCCCTGAAGCCAGGCCTGGGTAATGGGGATTGTGGAAGAGATGTGAAGAAGAGAGTGTAGTCAGGGTGGAGTGGGTGCAGAAGAGTGTCATTTGTGACAGATGGGTATCAGCAAGAGTGAAAGGGAAGGTCTACAGGACGGTAGTGAGACCAGCTATGTTATATGGGTTGTAGACGGTGGCACTGACCAGAAAGCAGGAGGCAGAGCTGGAGGTGGCAGAGTTTAAGATGCTATGATTTGCATTGGATGTGACAAAGATAGATAGGATTAGAAATGAGTACATTACAGGATCAGCTCAACATTTGTATAGGATTAGAAATGAGGACATTAGAATGTCAGCTCAAATTGGATGGTTGGGAGACAAAGTCATAGAGGCGAGATTGCGCTGGTTTGGACATGTGCAGAGGAGAGATGCTGAGTATATTGGGAGAAGTATACTAAGGATAGAGCTGCCAGGCAAGAGGAGACGAGGAAGGCCTAAGAGAAGGTTTATGGGTGTGGTGAGAGAGGACATGCAGGTGATGGGGGTGACAGAGCAAGATGATGAGGACAGGAAATATGGAAAAAGATGGTCCGCTGTGGCGACCCCTAACGGGAACAGCAGAAAGAAGAAGAGTAAATAGCTTCCATCAACTAAAAACTGACTGTTGATGTTACAAAAATGAAAAATACTTGTTATTATCTTATGATATTTCGCCCTGATCCATATCTTATATTTTTAAAATTGTTTGCAAGTCCAAAGGGCAGCTAAACGAGCCCTTTGCACTACTGTACTGCTATTACCAGGCCTGAGACTCCACAAAGTACTCCAAATTAAACAAAGGGGCGTGGCTATGACGTTACACCATTTCCCACTGGCCCTTGTTGATGACGGAAACGGCGCGGGAGATGAAAATGTATCCCCGTCTGAGAGGAGACGCTGCTAGCAAAGTTTCGCCGTAGCTCCACAGTTTGTTAAATCAAGTAAGGTGGCTTAATGTCGGCGTAACTCAAAAAGGGCCACAATGAGCAAAAATAAGGAGGCAGCAGGTAGGAGTCTACTTTGCTGAATGTGTTCGGTTTGGGCGCGAAGTTGTCAGCGGGACGCGCAGCTTTGGGCGTCGCGGGGCTCCCTGACTCCCGCCTTGAAACAAACCACGGTGTGCGGGACCAAAGCAAAGCCGCCGCCGTCCGTCCGTCCGTCGGTCGGTGTATCAGGAGCAAGTACTGCTTGCGCTGTGATTTGAACGACTCCGTTTTGTGCTAATGATACTCGGGCAAAATAGCTGGTTAAGTTTGTAGATAATATCTAGAATCTGTTGAATTTATTTAAGAGTTTGGGCTGCATGCAGGTTTGTGGCAGATAAAATTTAATGTAACTAAGTGTAGCCTTCTACATGTAGGATGCAGAAATATCAGATTTGACTACACAATGGGAGGTCTGAAATTTAAAGTACAGCTTATGAGAAGGACATAGGAGCTGTAGTGGACTGGTCACAGTCGACCCTCAGACAGTGTACAGAGGGCTAACAGAATGTCAGGTTATATAGCGCCCTGACGTGTGCAGTACAAGTCCAAGGAGGTTCAGCCGAAGCTTTGTAACACAATGGCGAGACCTCCTCTGGAGTGCTGTGTGGAGTTTTGGTCTCCTGACTTAAAATAGACACAGCAGCGATAGAAAAAGTCCAGAGAAGAGCAACGAGGCTGATTCCAGGGCTGCAGAGGATGAGTTAGGAGGAAAGATTAAAGGAGTTAAACCTCTTCAGTTAAGATAACGGGGATTAAAAAGTGACATGATTGAAGGGTTTAAAATCGGTAAAGGAACTGGTACAGTGTATCGAGACTTATTTTAAAATCACTTCAACAAGAACACAGTTGGAAACTTGTTAAGCTGAAATTTCATAACAAACAATACAGTAGGACTTTACAGACCTTCGAAACTCAACTTGATGTTGCTTTGGATTAGGTGGATAGGACTGGCAAGCTCTGTTAGGAATTCTTTTAATGTTCTGATTGCTAAAGGAGATTGATTGATTGTAAAGGCCAGGTACGAAGGGCAGTGTGGCATGGTGAAGATACTGGACCTCTATGTTGAGGTTATGGGTTCAAATTCCACTATTGACACTGTGTGACCATGGGCAAATCCTTTCATCTGATTGAAAGAACAAAAGAAATTTAACATATTGTATCCCAAATGCAGTAATTCACCTTCAGCCAAATATATAAATGAAATAAAAGGCTGCATTGTGTGTTTTATTTATGTGTGTCGTGCATGTGCAGAGGTTGCCATTTCTACATATATACTGTAAGTGGTGAATGTGTTTATGTGTTTAACAATGACTGCTGCTAATTGGGATCACAGGTTATGTGATTTTATTTTATGCAGCACATCAAACGTGCTGCACTTTCAAATCAAGGCTTGTTACATAGCGAAAAATGATCACAATGTAGTGTCAAATAAACAAATAAATCTGTGCTATAGCTTAAAGAAAACTTCTTGGCTTGGGAGTTTATCTGATTGATCTTAAAAGTAAGTACAGGGCAATCGAAAGAAATTATAGAACTCCATTACATTTTATGAAGGTTTGAGGTAAAACAGAAGACTTAAGTTACAGTTTAGGAGCACAGCATAGAGTGTCAAATTTTGACAACCAGCTGTCTGGATCAATGTGCAATATAGAGATGTCACTCACATTACAGTTTAAAAATTTATGAACAAAAGGAAAAATCAGAGAAAAATTTAGATTTGAGCATTTAGAACCAAATATAGACTAGGAAAAAAAACAAAAAACTTTTTGAAAGTAGAAGGTGACACACTGAGTGAGTATAGCTTGAAAGTTTGGGGCAGTAGGGAGTCTGACACTGGAGACCCTACTACCCCTAACAGGAGTAGTTTATGTGGTAGGTCCAGTGCAGAGAAGTGTTTTGGACAGTTGGAATAAACTGCTTATTTAGTTCAATTTATATTTTGTATTGAACATTTAAATAATCACAAATTTAGTACAAGTCAATTTATTGTGATTTACATGTTAAATGTCTGTGCTACAGTATATGCTTTATTTTTATTATGCATACACCAACCACTCAAAAGTTTATATTTTGATCGGAAAAAGACATATCAGCATATTTAGATACCACTAAAACTGGGGATCTTAATTTTATTAACATCTGAAATTAAAACTTATAGATATCTCTCTCTCTCTCTCTCTCTATCTATCTAGATAGATGAAAGGCACTATATAATAGATAGATAGAGATATATATATATATATATATATTTGTTTTTCACATTAAGAGTGAGGAAGTCTCAGTTAGAACAGTTTGTTACTGTCAGGCGTTTCCAATCAATTTTTTTTTTTTTTTTTACATTGCACTTTTCGAGCTTGCATATTAGTTATTTATTTTAATAACTAATATATGAACACATTGCATTTGTTTTCAAATAATTAACTTAATATTGCATTCTTTATTAGTTTAATGCTTTATAATCTTAAACTGAATGAACAAATGTCAACTTGCTTGCAGAATTTTAGGTTTGCAACATTTATTTTTATAGCACAATTTCATGCACAGAATGTAGCTCAAAGTGCATTATAACATGTCAAAGAAATGGTCACAAGAAAATTAAAAAATAAAAATTTAAAATTAAATGTTTGAAACCTGTATTTGAACATTTTTTTATATACTGTAATATAATAAAAAACAATATTTGTTTCATACAAGCCTTGCATTTTTCTGTAATTGGTATGTATTCGTCCTAAATTAATTTTGGATATTGAGATTTATCTTGTGACTTTGTGGTTCCCTTAACTCCTTAGCTAACAGGTTGCATTGTATCTTCTGTTTTCAGCTGCATCTATAATACTTAGTTATCTAAATGAGAATAATCGACCCTACAGTGCACAGGATGTGTTTGGTAACTTGCAGAAGCAACATGGCTTTGGAAAAACGGTAAGATCAACACTCCACTTAAGAGATGGATCCCAACATAATGCTGCAGCATTGCTTTATTCTTTACAGACTGCTTTAATTGAGTCACATTGTCTTATTTTGCATTAAGATATGTCGGATTGTTCTTTTGTCATTTATAGTATGCGGATCATAGCCATGACTTGTTGTTCTGGGCTTTTTTCCCTGTCAGCCTATGTCAGCCTGTGCAGACACTGGCAGTGGTGGTTTACTTTTCTGTTTGGTCCAATATTTAATGTAAGTAGTGCACCCTCCATTATTCCCAAGGGCATCGTAAAGACATGGCCTCTCATACTCTCTTTTAAAGGAGATGATCATGCGACTTTGGCTTCTGCTGGACTCCCTGCCTTCTGGCATCAATGATTTAATTTTTTTGCTTCCCCAGCTTTCTTTTGTATACCCAAAAAGGGCAAATGGCTGAATGTCAGAAGAGGTTTACTTTTTGACTATTCGTCTACCTGCATTCCTATTGCAAAACAACGTACTATAACATACTAAGAACTGAGAAATGTACAATCAATCTTAGCTACTCGTGTAAAGTCTGTGTGGAATAAATTGTTGTTAATGTGACAAAGATCAGTAGTCATTGTTATTTTTACAGTTTTGCCCATGAGTTGCCTATTCTACAGTTGTTTGCACTTTAAAAAAGAATGTTTCAAAATAAGACTCTGGTCAATATTTCACTGTGCTGTGCATTCAATTGGTTTTAATCCTGGATCAGTAAATGCAATATTTTTGCTCTGCTTTCTAATTTTTGTTTTTAATTCTCTCCTGTTAATGGAAGGCTGTGGTAAAGGTGATGGAAATGCTGGCAAGTCAAGGAAAAATAACAGAGAAGGTATACGGCAAACAGAAAATCTATTTTCCAGATCAGGTGAGGTCTCAGGTTCCATACCAATTTAAAAAAAAAAAAAAAAAAGTGTCTGAATTAGAGAGGTAATTCCATTCTTCTCTCATTCTCCTTTTCTTATATGCAGTCACAGTTTACAGATGTGAGTGATTCGGAATTAAAAAACTTGGACAATCAGATCTCTGAACTAAACTCTAAATCACAGTCTGTTCAGCAGAGCTGTCGGCAACTGGAAACAGGTAAGTAGTAACGGAAGAATATGACATGTCTGACCATGAGTTTCAAACAGGAGTTTAAAAAGTTGTCAAAAATTAGTTTGGTGCTTTTTAAGGTGGGTTTTTACTGCAGATTATAAAATATTTAATTCATGATCCAGTGACTGTATGATTTCTGCATTCTGTCCATGTCCTTAATTAATGATTTTCTTTGTGTACTTCTCTGTGTACACATCACAAAGATGTTAACTGTTAACTATGTACACCTGGTATGCAAGAGTATATAATTGTATAAGCAGGGGTGATTTGTGAGGGACTGGTGCTTCATCCTGCGTTGTTTTTGTGCTTGCACCTGATATGTGGCTCTAGCTCCCTGTCAGCCCAGGATACTTGTAGGCTCAGAAAAGTCATTTTGAAAGGAGCCCCAAGTATGAATGTAATAAGATTTTTTTTTTTTTAGCAAATTAGACTCAAAAAAGTTGGCAAGTGATAAATGCAGACAGACTGTTTTCACTTTGTGCTTTCTGCACTGATCCATTTCAGAACTGAAGGAACTAAACAGCTCCATGACAACTGAGGAGCTGATTTCAGAAACGGAGCAACTGAAAAAAGAATGTAAATCTTACCAAGAGAGGTTGCAGAAGATCAAATTAGCAAGTAACCATGTCACCCCTGAAGAAAAGGAGAAGGTGAGTAACGGTGGCAGTGAGATTGATGTGATTTCTTGTGACTGCCAGTTAGAAGCATTCCATTAGAGAAATTTAGAAAGTTTTAAAATGGCAGATGCGGGCCTTACCTGAAATTAGGTGGGTGCACTAATTGGCACTCGGGCTATGAGATACTGCTTTATTTAGGCGATGATTGCCCATTTATCACATTTTTGTGTTTTAAATATATAAAATAGATTAAAATAAGGTGATCTACAATATTGTTTTTAAATAAATAAAAGCACTCACAACCATCTTATCATAGGGGTTTATATATTTATTTCAATTAACCATTCTCGAAGGAACCGGATATGGTTGGGAGATAATTAAAACAAAATGATCTGGAGAGATCTTTTACTAATATTTTACTTCTGGTGTGGTAAATATGACTACCTTCCTCTTTTCTGCATTATGTAAATGTAATCCATATCATTAGGAAAGGAGTTTTAATTTTTATTTTTTTGTTTGCAATTTTTGAAAGTAAAATTATGTACAATCCTTTTGTCATATAGAGAATGAAGTGACCTGGTTTTTGGACTCTTGTGTAAGATGTTTCAAGCTATTAATGATAGTAAAAGTTACATTACATCCATAGAGTATTTTAATACATGACTAAGTTTGGTTATAGTATATGCTTCTTTGATGTTCAGGTGTACAAAGAGAGGATTCATCTCGTCAAAGAATGGAAGAAGAGAAAACGAATGGTATAGTGTTTTTTTTTTTTTTTTTTTCTTTTCTTTCATGGCCCACTAATCCTCTTATCCTTGCTAGCAGTGACAAGGGTATTCTCTAAGGCTGTTTTTCGTTTGCAGGGTGGTTGGTTTTTTTCTGTATTCTTCTGCTAATTTTTAAATGTTGAATATGAATGAACATTGAAGTCTAAAATTACGCAGAAATACTTGTACTTACAGTGCATCCGGAAAGTATTCACAGCGCATCACTTTTTCCACATTTTGTTATGTTACAGCCTTATTGCAAAATAGATTAAATTAATTTTTTTCCTCAGAATTCTACACACAACACCTCATAATGACAATGTGAAAAAAGTTTATTTGAGGGTTTTGCAAATTTATTAAAAATAAAAAGTAAAAAAAAAAAAAAAGAGAAATCACATGTACATAAGTATTCACAGCCTTTGCTCAATACTTTGTCGATGCACCTTTGGCAGCAATTACAGCCTCAAGTCTTTTTGAATATGATGCCACAAGCTTGGCACACCTATCCTTGGCCAGTTTCGCCCATTCCTCTTTGCAGCACCTCTCAAGCTCCATCAGGTTGGAAAGGAAGCGTCGGTGCACAGCCATTTTAAGATCTCTCCAGAGATGTTCAATCGGATTCAAGTCTGGGCTCTGGCTGGGCCACACAAGGACATTCACAGAGTTGTCCTGAAGCCACTCCTTTGATATCTTGGCTGTGTGCTTAGGGTTGTTGTCCTGCTGAAAGATGAACCGTTGCCCCAGTCTGAGGTCAAGAGCGCTCTGGAGCAGGTTTTCATCCAGGATGTTTCTGTACATTGCTGCAGTCATCTTTCCCTTTATCCTGACTCGTCTCCCAGTTCGTGCCGCTGAAAAACATCCCCACAGCATGATGCTGCCATCACCATGCTTCACTGTAGGGATGGTATTGGCCTGGTGATGAGCGGTGCCTGGTTTCCTCCAAACGTGATGCCTGGCATTCACACCAAAGAGTTCAATGTCTCATCAGACCAGAGAATTTTGTTTCTCATGGTCTGAGAGTCCTTCAGGTGCCTTTTGGCAAACTCCAGGCGGGCTGCCATGTGCCTTTTACTAAGGAGTGGCTTCCATCTGGCCACTCTACCATACAGGCCTGATTGGTGGATTGCTGCAGAGATGGTTGTCCTTCTGGAAGGTTCTCCTCTCTCCACAGAGGACCTATGGAGCTCTGACAGAGTGACGATCGGGTTCTTGGTCACCTCCCTGATTAAGGCCCTTCTTCCCCGATCGCTCAGTTTAGATGGCCGGCCAGCTCTAAGAAGTGTCCTGGTGGTTTCGAACTCCTTCCACTTACGGATGATGGAGGCCACTGTGCTCATTGGGACCTTCAAAGCAGCAGAAATTTTTCTGTAACCTTCCCCAGATTTGTGCCTCGAGACAATCCTGTCTCAGAGGTCTACAGACAATTCCTTTGACTTCATGCTTGGTTTGTGCTCTGACATGAACTGTCAACTGTGGGACCTTATATAGACAGGTGTGTGCCTTTCCAAATCATGTCCATTCAACTGAATTTACCACAGGTGGACTCTGATTAAGCTGCAGAAACATCTCAAGAATGATCAGGGGAAACAGGATGCACATGAGCTCAATTTTGAGCTTCATGGCAAAGGCTGTGCATACTTATGTACATGTGCTTTCTCAATTTTTTTATTTTTAATAAATTTGCAAAAATCTCAAGTAAACTTTTTTTCACATTGTCATTATGGGGTGTTGTGTGTAGAATTCTGAGGAAAAAAGTGAATTTAATCCATTTTGGAATAAGGCTGTAACATAACAAAATGTGGAAAAAGTAATGCGCTGTGAATACTTTCCGGATGCACTGTATATTTTCAGAATGTAGGGTGTTTGATCGTGACTACCCATTTCTTATATTACATGTTATTTTTTCCTAGGTGCAAAACTGGAGCATAGGCAGGTTTAGTAACTTGCTCACGGTCACACAGTGCATATTTGTGGCTTATAAACTGATGACTTGGCTTCCATATCTGATCGCCTACTGGGGCAGTTTGGTTTTACAACAAATATTGGTAAAGTTGCAGCTATGTTTAGTCAAAACAGTCTTTCAACTTGCACCGTGAGAAGACAAGCACTATACTTTTCTCAAGCAATTGTTCTTAAGATGCATTTATTGTATCTTGTTATGTTTGTTTTTTTTTTTTTTTTTTTTTTGTTTCAGGGCTTTGTCACCCCGTCAAAATCAATGGGTGATCTATTCCAATCTCTTCTGGCTACCATTGCAGGGCCTGACATGCATGTATTGCTCTCTTCAGGTGTCCAAACCAAAGCGGTTGACTTGTTCATTAGCATACATCGGCACAATAGTCTTTTTGTTTTGCCGTTTGATACCACGTGATGGTCTTTCAGAAGCACTTACTGTCAAAACCACCTACATGTTCAAGCACCTCTTCATAGCCCACATTTCTGCTCCATGGTGATGCCAAAATCACACTGCTGTTATACTTATTTCTGTTTGTAGGCTAATCCTTCTGTATTTCCAAGTTTTATAATGTTTTAAAGGCATTTTCAATGTTTCAATTGTTGGCCTTTTCTATACTGTATATCACTTCACTTTCATTATGCACAATAAATTACTTCTTTATGTTAAGTAGAACTATTTCTATAAATGGCTACTACTTTGTGTACAACCTTTTTTTCCAGATTTAAACTTTTGAGTGGTTTTTAGTTTTTAAATACCTCCTCCAATATGTCTATTTACAGGTGACTGACATGATGGATGCTATTCTTGAGGGTTACCCAAAAAGCAAGAAGCAGTTTCTGGTAGGTTTTCTCTTTTCTGGTCTGTTTTATCTGCTAGTCTTTCATTAGTCTGTTCTGGTGTTTCACTTGCTATGAGCCAACACTGTTCAAACTGTAGTAAAACCAAATGTACCTCCACAGTCAAAATTTTGGGTTGGGACATAGTCTGTGATCTTCCCTTAATCAAATGCTGTATCATTTAAATTTTTGACATTCTGCTGCTGTGAAGAGGAGACGCGGTCATGTGTTTTTACGTCCTCTTTGCTTGATCAGCTTACGCGGCGCTTCAAACATTTATAAGCCTATACAGCAGCTGTCCTGCTCTTTCTTTTATTTTCTGCCCCGGGCACAAAGTCTCATCTTGTGGGACACGAGTTCTTGATATTTTTTAGTTTATAATTTAAAAATGGAATAAGAATCTGAAAATCTAACAACATTACAGTTTGATAAATTCTGAGAAGAATGATACCAAACATATATATGTAGGTTTTAAATAAGCCCAAATTTAAAGTGTGACATAAAATCATTGCACTTTTAGGCTTAGGATTTATATATGTATCTTAACAGAAATCTATTTTAAAAATAAGATGTGCTGATGTATTTTTACAACCTATTTATGTTAATTACAGGAAGAAGTTGGAATAGAAACTGATGAAGACTGTAAAGTTAAGATGCCAGATTTATGATTTTAGACAAAAGACTGCAATTAGCATATCATGATCTTCTCGTAATTGGTTCATTATTGTTTTGTGTGTTGCCACCTCCCATTACTATTAAGAAGCCAGGCAGGAATGTGTAGAAAGAACAACTTTAAAGGCAAATTATATTATATTGTAAATGTTAAGACTGTTAGGTGTATATATATATAACTTATATAGTATGATGTGACAAGTAGGCCGAGATCTTATTTTAAAGGCCAAAATAAACTGAAGCATTTGCCTTAGCATTGTTTGGTTAATAGATTGTAAATAAGCTTTTTTTGAAAATTAAATTAATTTTGAAACTTGTCATTTTGTTTCAGAGTAACCAGAATATTTCCTTTTATAAAATTGTTTCAATATAACCCTTTTACTGGGCATCCCATTTCCCAGATACAAATTTGAAACTACAATCTAATCATGTTGTTTACAAAACTGTAAGCGTGAGTAACTAAACATGCTTCAATAGGACACCCAAATAGTAACCAGCCTACTAGAACAATCTAATTATACAAAATAGTACACAACTGTTCTTTATGTCCATTTTTCCAGTATTGTTTTGCAGGGGACCATGAGTGGTGAATGCTCTTGGTGCTATCACAGATAGGATAATACAACTACATTCTTCTTTACAAGGCAATTTCTGCTGTTAATGGAATGTCATTTTCATTGGACTGTTTGTTTATACTTTCACTCTTCATTGCCAAAGCGTCTGCTAGCGTGTGTATATTATTCTTTAAAAAATATTTAAAAGGCTGATTTGAAATCCACTAAAAATGTAACATATAAAAATTGTGACACTTTCATTTTAGTGGATAAGAAGAATCTGGACTACTGCCACTGTAATTCAGTTTGCTTGACCCAGATGGCTGTGTAGATTAATTAAACATTAAATACAATTCACAAAAGAAAACCAAAAAGCAGGCAAGAATTTGTATATGTAGCAACTCTGGCACTCTCGTGTCTGGTCCATCTTATTAGGATATTGAACATCCCTAGACCCACAAATGCACTTAATGTGCAGCTGATCAAGTCTGAATAAATTCAAACAGACACATTTATTTAAATCTTTAATTACACTTAATACAAAAATATTTTTTCATTGTACCTGAGGGCAAAGAAACAGTGACCCTTTTCGAAATAGTAAAATGAGATTATAAATAAAAGCAGCACTGAAATCTTTCTGGCAGTATATATAAAAAAAAAAACACTCCACACACACACACACATATGCAGCTTACTTTGTACACATTACATTTATAAGGCAACTATGCTATTACTTTTACTTATAAGTACTAACACATGCACCGACTGAGAAAAAGTTTCACTGTACTCTTGTAAACACATCAGAATGAGGTGCCTTATTACTTTTATTTTTAAACTTTTCCTCATAATTAGGACTGCATACAAAAAGGAAATCTAAAAGCAATTTTAAGGTTTGTGTTTAGAAGTATTTAAGATGACTTGTCATTTCTGTGCTTAAATTCACTATAGTGTTAAGTAATTTGACGATGAGGGAGTGGGAGACAAGATAATAAATGGAGGGTTAACATTTGCAAAGTGCAAAAGTAGCCTAGTGGATAGACCTGATAAAGATCAATCAATAAAAGTGGTGTGAATTATAGTTTGCTAAAGTAAAAATTAGAGGTAGGTAAGAAACACGAGGCAGATATGGAACTCCATTTCTAAGACGAAAAAAGGCTCACCCTTCCCTTATTTTGCTTTCGCAATGTAAAGAATTATCTTCTCCCCTTGTCCTGCAAACTTTGGAATTAAAGTAGAAAGGAATTGCACTATTGCTGTCTGAACAAATCACCCAAGCTGCAGTTTGTGTAGAGCGCTAATCTTTAAAAGTGCTTCACCTTCAGCGGTAGCAGACTCAGGCAAATGCTTTATCCCTCATTTTCTCAAATTATGACAGCAGTCCTGAGAAAATACAACTGCATAGTATTTTTTTGCAGTTTGAGTGGAGAATTTATAAACAACTTTGCAAGTTGTTAAAATCATCTAAGCTACAAGAGATGTTTGTAAATCATCTCAGCTTCTTAGACTTATTTTCTCCACTGTTTTAACTGAATAAAATGTGTAAACCTGAACAGCAATTTTTAAATGAACACAAGCCTTTAATATATTTTAACATCTAAATGTATAAGGTTGTCTATAAATTTATTTGTACACTAACATCAAGATATCATTGACTGCTAAACTGTGTGAACAGAAATTTAAAGATTCACATCCCGGAACTATGGGATTTGTGATATGTAGTGACAGGAGGCTAAGCAGTAACACGAGGACAGCTATATTGTGTCTGCAGGTATCTATGAATAAGTACACGTCTGTGCTCCAGCATTTTAAAACACTTAATCTGATGTCTGATTTTTTTTCTCAGCATTTTAGAATCATAAAGGACTTATTACAACTAAAAAGGAAAACTGAGCAAACTGTGACTCAAAAGGTCCTAATCATCTCCTGATGGCTGTTGAAATTCAGTACAGTTGTCCATTTAAGTGACTGAGAACTCCTAGCACAATGTCCCGAAGAGTCTAGAGAGGAAAGAAGGGGAGGACGTTAGTAATCCACTAAATTGTGAAGTATTTGCAATCAGTAGTCATATATGCTTTAAGCTTGGGTGGGAAATGACAGCTGTAGACAATTTAGCTTATGCAGCATTTACAATATGTTGCAAGCTCTAATTTTAAAAATTTACAAAGCCACATATTTTAAAGCTGGATGTTGCAAGCAATGTCAGCCTCATCATAACTGTCCTCGGGCAACAGTAAATTAAAGTAAGGATCTAGTGACTTGCAAGCTGGGAAATGAGAACTATTACTTCAGTATTATTGTTTTTAATAATTTTAAAGGAAGAGTTTCATTTTATGCAATCACAAAAGAACAAAACAAAGAATTGTGGCTTACATGAATTTTTCCCCTAGAAACTTGTGTTAATGGACAGTACTTAAAGCTTCCCATCAGTGGCTTAAAACTGTTCCAATGCAACATCACAAGAAACATGGAACAATTCTTTAAACTAACCAAATATGTCCACTTCAAAACCAAGAATATTCCAACGTGTTAATTCACATCATGAGACTGAACATATCTTAACTGTTTTGTTCAAGGTATCATTTCTGTGAGACTGACAAATTTTTAAAGTGTGGCTTGTCTCTCAACTTCATCCATTCTCTTCATGCATCATAAACATTTCCCCAGTGTGGTAATAGTGGTAACTAACTTTAAGAATAATGAGGTTGGAACTTTTCTACTTTTAATAGCAACACCAAGTGTAAATTCTTTATTTTTTTCTATTTATTTTCATCTGCAGTCTGAACTATTTCAGCTGAAATACAATATAATGATAAACACCTAGATGCAGATTTAACAATTAGATTGTTTAAGATTTCTAACCCACTGCACTTCCACTTGGCTTTGCTTACATAAGTAGAAAACTCCAGCCACCACAGTTGTCGTGAATAGCGAAGAGAACATGTACCGTACTCAGGAAACTGAAATAGATGAAATTACTGTTTTCCTATAATTCCTGAAATACAAAGGTCATGTTTTCTGAAACACAAAACTTTCCATACATTGAATTGGGCAGATTTGGTACATTTTAAGATGTCTGCTTTATATTTCTAGAATTGACACACTTACGCCAATGAAAAGTATAGAACAACAATGGCCCATGTATACTACTTAAGAGTACCAGTCCTCCTTTGAAATAACAAATAGAGCAAAAAAAAAAAAGCAGGTCACTAGTAGTTCAAACCCAACGTTTTTATAGCCATTAGAGTGTGTTTGATTTCACAAATGCTTACCTGTGGTTTGCAGTGTTCTTCAATCCAACTGAAAATGCAAGCAGACAGCTCCTGGAAGTTTGTCACTGAAATACTGGCATTGAATGACTCAAAAAGAGAGTCCATGATCCCTTGAAACACATTAAACTTCATCTGGTCAGACACTTGATCACGTCCTTGGTGAGGGTTGTTCTGGTGTGCCTTCACAATCTGCTCATAGTTTCTGTACATGGGAATGAGTAGCCAATTAAAACATAGCCTTGTCAGCTGATTCAACTGTACATTACAGGACTCATAAAAATGACAACAGTGACATTGAAAATGGGTACTTTAATGAACATTCTGCTATTCAGGCATCAATTTATAATCTGTACACATCTAAAAAACTTTAGTTCTGTAAAATAGAGGTATATAATAATTCAGTAGATGCTATTTCCCAGTAAATGTTAAAAACATGCTGCTCACTCTAATTCAAAGCAGCAGCCTGTAGCCTGGTATGTACGTTATTTTTCCTTTTTTAATGAGTTATTTTAGTATATTTCCCTAAAATGATGTAGAGTCACTGAAAAAGCTGGAATATAAGAAAACACACTCTTTGGTTGTGCCAATTTTATGTTGCTAGAATTTTGATACTAGGTTTTTTTTATTTACCCTACATTCCTGTTAACCTTGGTATTCCCTTAAACTGCAGACCAAAGGTTTTAACAGTTCATTTTTTTATTAATGAAAATTCATTAGGCTTATTATTCAGAGAACATAAAATACTTAATAAAATTCCCTTAAACTATATACAGTACTTTAACAAGTTTACACGTAAAATAGACAAATTTGGCTCTCAATCTAACAAGCCCATTCTTTATTAAGCAGTAAAGACACAATCTTCTTTATTTGTTCCTTTTTCTAGTTAAACTAGCTACTGTACTATTGCTAGGTTTTATTTGGACTGGGAAGTCAGAAGTTTTGAATGGAACACCCTCTTAAGTCAGGCTTCCAATTCAGAAACTCAGGACTGGTCTGTAAAGCCTGATTTTTCAGACTTCGGATGGCGACTGTGAACTTTAGTGTTAACAACATGCAATTATCTGTGAGATGTGGAATTAGTAAATTAGCGCAATTTCTAACTCAGTACTTCCTAAGCATTGTATTCAAACATCTCAATTAACACACTTACGCTTTCATGATCTTCAATCCTAAAACCTCTTTCCTGAGTGTTGAAAGTTCCTCTTCCTGTTTTTTCTTCTCTTTATGTAAAAACTGGATGTAATCAATAGCTGGCAGAAAAAAAAGCGTTGGTTAACAAACAAATAAGGGTGCATTTTGTTACTTATGCTGAACATGTTTACCGTTCACAGAGCAATACCAAAAGCCATCACATATCCCACCCTTATTTGGTCAGGGTAGCAGGGCAGTGGCTGGTAGTGTTGCCTTACGGCTCCAAAGTTGTGGATTTTCGTTGTCACCCTTGCACTGTCTGTGTTGTGTGCAATCAGATAAATGAAAGTCCACAACCTGTAAGCATAAATGTTTTCACTACTGTAAATTGTATTGTTTTAAATAATCTGAAATGATTTGTGTTTCCATGTCACATTATGGGACTTCTAGTCATGATGTATGTCAGATTTGCTGATCACATTGCCACACAATGTCAATTTAAAAACGAAAATGTCACATTTACCAGCTAAGTGCCGATCTCCAAACACAGTAATGCTCGTGAATTTTTGGGACAGCCAATAGTGTGCTGCTCGATGATGCCTGTGCTTCATGAAGGATTTTTTTCCCCATTCTGTCATAGCATGTAAAACCCAAACTAGACAGAAGAACACCTGCTTTCCCTATCACTATGTTAAATGCATTGTACTTTCAGCTTTCAAGCACACAAAGCCCACCCCTACGACTAAAGATAAAATCAGATGTTTGATTTAGGCAAGGTGAGTCACAGACTAATTGACATAAGTCGTTGGGTATGTCACAATAGGTGACCGGCTTCATTGAAGCATGCCGCCAAGTGCCTCTGACTCACTAAGATTATGTAAATAAAGGCTACGACTGAGAATTAATGGCAAAGTTGTGTAATGAGATATAACATTTACAATCTTCATTTTCTCAGCTGCTGGCATTACTAGTCCCTATACCATAATTTCTCTCTAAGCATTCATAGTCACTATTATCAGATTCTGAATCTGCAGAAAATTGTGAAATATTAATAAAAATGGTCGCAGTTTTATTTACAGACTCTTGCTATTGTGATTGTTTTCACCATGGACATTAAAATACTCAATGCAGTCTCCAACTTCTTAACCTCATAAAGATACTGAAGGGTTCATGGGAGTATGCCCAACCAGTCTATATGTGTTTTGTGGTCTTAGAAAATGCATATGCCTGGTGTCCTGTTTGGGGATGGGGGCGTGCTTTGGGAGCACAGGTTACTGGCCAGCTGTTGTAGGCTGTACAACCAGAGCGAAAGCTTGAATTGCATCACTGGAGTAATATTCAGTAACATTCCTGATGGGTGTGGGGCTCCGTCTGAACTGTCCTTTTTTCACTAGTTCAGTTCTTAAATTTTAATGGACAGAATTCCTAGATGTAGCTGAGGAGTGGAGGCTGTCCAGTTTGGTGGCCTAAGGATTGCATCTCTGGTTTTAGTGGATGATGATGTCCTGCTGGCTCCTTTGGGTTATGACCTATGACACACACTGGAGTTGTCACCGGATGTGAAGTGGCTGGGATGAGAATCAGCAACTCCAAGCTTGTGGTCATTTCTCTGACCAAAAAAGGGTGAAGGGCCCTCTCTGGGTTAGGGATGAGGTGCTGTCTTCAAAAAAAAACAGTTTAAGTATCTCAGGATCTTGTTCATAAGTGAGGAAAAAGGATAAGAGGAGATCAACAGGGAGTGTCTACAGTCTTGTGGATGTTGTACTGGTCAGTCATGGTGAAGAGGGAGCTGAACCACAAGACAAAGGTCTCTGTTTACTGGTCAATCTATGTTCCTACCCTCCTCTATGGCCATAAGCTTTAGGTAGTGACCAAAAAAGCTAGATGGTGGATGCAAACTGTAGAAATGAGTTTCCTTAATAGGGTGTCTGTGCTCAGCTTTACAGACTGGGAAAGGAGTGTGGGCATTCAGGAGGAGCTCAAAAAGACCCACTGCTCCTCTGCATCAGAAGTAGCCAGTTGAGGTGGCTTGGGCATCTGATTAGAATGCCTGAATGAGTTTAAAAAAAAAACAAAAAAAAAAACAAATGGCGGAAGGAGTCTCCAAATGGTGCAGATATGTGCTTACATTTATTAAATTGCAACACAGATGAGTTTATCTAGTGTCAAGATAAGAAAAGAGTAGGTCTCACCCCAAAGGATGAAAAAAGTTTGTCCAGTATGTCCAGAACTGATAAATAAGAGAACACTATTAGCCACTCTTTTTTTGGAATTGTAAGATAAATCCGGGCCTTCCCACATAAAACAATTATTCTTCATAAAAAAAACCCCAAACAACTACCTTTCGTCTCATAGCCAGACAAGTATATAATAGCAGTATGTAACTTACTCTTTTGTAAAATGGTTGCTTTGCTCATTTTCTGTGATCCAAGGGGGTCCTGTTGCAGGCAAGTTGGTACTATTGACTGCAAATCACTGTAGCCTTTCTGTCAAAATAAGAGAGAAATTGTGACTTAAATGCTAGAAGTGAGATCCAGTAGTGCACATACTCTTTGGCGTGCAAACAAACATTTTCTCAGTGTACTGTTACATCCCACATGTAGAACCTTACGATCAATGGCAAGTTTAAATCAACTTGATAGGTGTGTGTTTAGGAGTATGTGCCCAGAAATCCAAGTTTAATTCTAGCCTTGCATCTGAGGTTAACGGGCATTCTTCATCTTCCTGCAACCTTGTATTTGAGAAGGCAGATTCTGATGCTGCCCCATCCCCACTAAAGTGAAGCTTTTGCAGTAAAGAATAGAAACATGCTCTTTAAGCAGTTTATCACAGATACAATAATGGCCTCTTTTACATTTATGAATAGTAACTTACAAATACTGAAACAGTGCTTATCAATTTCATTTTTATCAGAGATCAATTTGGAGTGCAGTTATGGTGCATGCTTAGCTTTACAGTATTCTATGTAAATTGAGAGGAGAAGCATTTCCAGCTCATCTTATAAAATTCTCTGCTGTCATTATTAATTATCTCCCACAGATTTGATTCAATTTACATCCTGCCACTTTAGAAGTCTTATCAACAGGTGACCTCTTCTCTACTCCCATGATACTGTGTCTTAAACACACTCAGGTTTCCCAATCCCACAGCACCTTAATGGCATCCCGTCTCTTCTGCTCTGCCTGCGTGTGCGCCTGTCGCCGCCGATCTTTGTAGGACTCTGGATAGGAGGCTTCATGCCTATAATCGCTGTCTTCATCATCTGCAGTTGAAGAACAATCATTGTCTGTCATGTACTCTGCTACAGGAAGAACACAGATGGCACCAAATCACAACAATGGAGGTACAAGTTAACACTGTCTTTAGCTTTCTAAGTGTGAGCAGGTCCCTTTGGAGTAATGTTCTTGTCATTCGGGCCATTTAAAATCCAGAAGTGTTCCAACCTTTACATGGTGTCTTTATAAGACAGCTAAGTAATACACAAAGCCATCATTAGAATAAGGGTGAGTTACTTAAATGCCATTTCCAGATTACTAAATACAAATGTGTCCTCATTTATTAATGACCTGTACTTTCTATGATGGAAAGAAAAAATCAGCAGAAGCACAGAGGGAAAGAAAACTAGAGCTGGGGATTTACATTTGAAAGCTGCTTTTTGTGAATATTTTCCAAGTCCTGTTTTTACATCCATGTCAATGGAAGTTTGGGGATGGGGGTCAAAAAAAAAAAATCACTATGAATTAAGTTCAGATTCTGATTCTGTGCCATTCAAAACACCGGGAAAAGCTGATTTTAGCATGTCTCTCTGTGGAAAATCTAATTTGATTTTCACATCTTAAAATTATAATTGTTAGAACATTACACATTTTTGCATTTTGTAGAGCTACTAGATGACTACATCCTAATAAGGAAAGAATGTATTATAATAAGCACTTTGAGATCTTTGTCCTGAATACCAAGAAAAGTGTCCTGATTACAACTCAAGCAGTGCCTTGGTGACTGTCTCAAAACATGTCACACAAAGGACACTTACTACATCTGCAGCAGTCCAGCAGTGGGGAGTAGACAGACCTTTCCTACTGTATGCTGACATTTTGGTATTTACAGGTTCTCTTACACACAGTAGCATTTTTACTTCTTGGGGAAACAAAAATCAACATTTTTGGTTTATTTTTCCTGGGGTAAACATAACTCTAAAGAGGTTAACAAAAACAAAAATCAGAAAGAGCGTTTCTCATGTTGCTTCAGTAAAAAAACAAAAGGGTGAGTTTTAAAAGAACCAATATTTACTAAGAACATTACAAAGTTAACTTGTTCTTTTAAATTGGTCACTTTATTGTTTGAAGTATTTGTTCACCTGTATATCTGCCATAGCAAATCATTCCTATATTATGCAACCTGCATGTACTTCTGCTTCCTATTTTATCTTGTGCTTCCTGTGAGTCTGTCACATTGAGAATCTCGAGTCCACACCCTACGTAAGCGGTAGAGTGGTGTGGTGGGGGATGAATCCCCAGCTGTGCAACATTTATGAGACAACACACTCGCTATTTCAGTTTTATGATCTGGCACATCAAGGCATAGCTGATGTTCACTTAGTGCTTACCAACTCTTAAAGTCAGACAGGTCCATCTTCATTTGACAAACACCACAAAAAAGATTTTACTTTTAACAAGAATTAAAGCATTGTGCAATTTGGAAGTTTATTAAATTAAATGCAATCTAACACACAACAGATTAAATTGTATTGCATTTTAAACTGACACAAAAATTGGCATAACATAGTAAAAAGCAATCAATCATTTGGTTAATATGTTTTAATTATGACACAATAAAACTGTGCCAATATTAAATAGCCCATTTTCATTTCAGTGTAGTTGGCACATTGGATTGCATGAATAATCTTCCACAGTACAAAGCCATAGGAGAAGAATTACACACACGGTTACTGAGTTGAGATAGTTCTGTCTTAAGCTGCTGCTTAACAAGTTCTCTGGATTAGCCGATAATTAAACGAGGAAAATGGCAGTGAAGTCGCCGTGCCCTTTTAATAGTTAATGTAGTTTGCAACAGGGCTGTGAAGTCGGTAGATAAATCCTTCAACTCCAACTCCTGAGTTTCTGGTACTCTGACTCCTCTGTATTTAATATGCTAATGCATTTTCCATGTTGATTGAAGAAAGGCAACATACACATCATTTAACCACAGAACTACTGGGAAGGAAGCTGACTCTCTACTGTATTGGCCAGTTTAAACAAAAGACAAGAACCCCTGAACACACATCAGGCCATAGCACACACCTCCACCTACATCATTACACTTGTTTACACTCAAATGAACTTGTTAAACACATTATATCTGAAATAAAATGAAAACACTTTTTGTAATGTATCATAATCCAGATTATAATATGTGAATGTCAGGTTGTAGAATAGCTCATCTGAACTTCACACTAGTAGTAACACAACTATGCACTAGGCTTTATTCTTACATCAGAGAAGTACTTAATTATGACTACTGTTTGTGAAATGGGACATCTGAACTTGCTGTATTTATTACAATTTAAATTTATCAAGAGTCAGAGTCGGTACATTTTTGCCGACTCCGACCCCAACTCCACATAACCAAAATTGTCTCCGATTCAGACTCCTTGACTCCACAGCCCTGGTTTGCAACCATTTTACCGTTTTCTTCCCCATCATGTAGTCATTTTGTCCAAGCAGAAAGAAACCAGAAAGAGTGACATATAAACTCTCAGATAACCAATGCAGATTTATTTTCCACTGTTCCCCGTTTTCTCTAATAGATACCAAACTGGATGCTGGTGGGTTACAGGAGAACACAACAAACCAAATCTCAACTGGTTTAGCTTAAAAGAAGTCCCTGCCACCCAAGGCTAACCTGTGTTTGGTACAGAAGAGGCACTTGTAGATCCAATGCTATTTGCTCTAGAAACGATGCTTCCCTTTCTGGTCCTTTCTGAAAAGAATGCTATAACAGTAAGACAAAAAGATCACAGGTCAGATCATGCAGCATAAAATCATTTTAAAAAACAACCTCACAAAATGGCTTGTGTTCCTCCACTTTACTGCACACATCAAATACTATGACCACAGAGTGCTGTGAAAAAGTATTTGCCCTCCTCCTAATATTTGATTTTTCATATTTCACACAGTTAATGGCCTCAGACCTTTTGACTAAATTCAGTATTAGAGAAAGGGTATCAAAGTGAACAAATACATTTGTGCTAAAGTGGTGGCTCTGAGGCTAGGGCTCTGCACTGGCAATTGGAAGGTTACCGGTTCATATCCCGTAAATGCCAAAAAGGGACTCTGTTCTGTTTGGCCCTTGAGCAAGGCCCTTAACCTGCAATCGCTGAGCGCTTTCAGTAGTGAGAAAAGCGCTATATAAATGTAAAGAATTATTATTAAAGAATTAAAAGGTCAAACTGGGATGATTTGATATTTGTAAGAATGTTCTGGTAAAGTGCAAAACTCATTGCTCCGTAATGGCAACTCTTTCCAGGTCCTGAGGCAGCAATGCATTCTCACACCATCACACTATCAGCTCCACTGACAGACTGAGGAGACCTCCCCCACACTATGCGACTCTTCAATTCCACCCGGGGGGTAAACGTTAACATTATACAAAGTAATTATCTGTTTTACCTGCATTTTTATCACTCTTTAATTTAATATACATTTTTCTTTTTTATCAGTATGCTGCTGCTGGAGTATGTGAATTTCCCCTTGGGATTAATAAAGTATCTATTAGGCCCTATGTTTTTTGTAGGTCTAATGTTCTTACTAGACATAGTGAGTACCTGCATTGTCTGAAGAGTTCTGCTTTTGATTTGTCTGTCCACAGAAAAGACCTGGAGAACAACCAAGTGTTTCTGTGCAAATGTAAGATTATAACTGACATTTCTCTTTCAAAGCAGAGGTTTGTGCCATGGTTTGCCCTCCTGCTCTCTCTTTCTTACTGTGAAGTCATAGTACTGACTTTTCTTAGGCTAGGGAGGCCTGCAGTACTGGGCAAGTCCTTTGAATTGTCACTGTGCTAGTCCTTTGAATTGTCACTGTGCTCTTGGACTCATTTTGGTGGTCTGGAAGATTTATGGCTGTTCCCGATAATTTCCATTTGAAGACAATGGCTCCCATTATGGTTCTCCTGTCCCGGAGCCTTAGAAATGGTTTTATAACCACTTCTTGACTGGTAACATTTCTTTCTCATCTCTTCTAGAATTTCTTTTCATCAAGGCCTAGTGTTCTAGAAGCCGGACGACTTTACTCTCAGGTGATGGTCAATTTGTGGTAAGGTTTGGATTCAATGGGGCCGGCTGTTATCAGTCAGCGGAGCCAAAATTATCAATAAACTTTGGTCAGATGTTTGAGGGGGTAACTAAGGGGCAGTTATCTTTTCACATGGGCAATACAGGTGTTGGATAATTCATTGCTTAATATGTTTAAGTATTAATTTAAATAATGCCATTATGTTGACTCTGGTTCGCTTTACTTAAAGTTGTTTTTCTTTAAAAAATCTGAAGCCATTCATTGTGATGAATATAAAAAAGTAAAGATCTCAGTAAGGTGGCAAAGAAGTTTTCCATAGCACTGTGACACGATTTATATGAAAGAAACATAAAAGGCAAGACTTACTGGGGTCAAATCCATTGTCACAGTAGGCAGGGTCGGACTGTTTCATCATAGCGGAGAGAGTTTCAATATGAAAGGGAAGGAAACAGCAGCAGTCAGACACAAATATTTCATAATTTCCACAATGTAACCAAAGCAAATAGACGCTTGTGTTTTGACTTCCTCTGACCGAAACGTAAAATAAAATTGACTATCACATACACACCAAGGCAAGCAGGTGGTCAGCTCACCCATGTAGTCCCACAGACTGCCGGTAATTAACCGCGAGGATACAAGTATAAATGTAAAGGCGGGAGATGAATCTTCAGCTGAAACGCTCAGGTGCATCTTCATGAGTCCTGTTCAAGTTCATGACAGTGTTTTCCGGAAGTGGTTTATTTAACAACTCTTCTTTCAGCTGCTCCCATTAGGTGTCGCCACAGCAGATCTTGTTCCATATCTTCCTGTCTACATCATCTTGCACTGTTACACCCATCACCTGCATGTCCTCTCTCACCACATCCATAAATCTTCTCTTAGGCCTTCCTCGTCTCCTCTTTCCTGGCAGCTCTATCCTTAGTACCCTTTTCCCAATATACCCAGTATCTTTCCTCTGCACATGTCCAAACCAGCGCAATCTCGCCTCTCTGACTTTGTCTCCCAACCATCCAATTTGAGCTGACATTCTAATGTCCTCATTTCTAATCCTATACAAATGTTTAAGCAAAAACACGTGTTTGAGATGTTGCCAGCATACGACCGGATGACTTCAAATATGTGGATTTTGTGACATCAGTAGCGTGAAATTTTTTAAATTATGGGAATGCCTTTCCGGCTTATTATACAGGTGCTGGTCATAAAATTTGAATATCATGACACAGCTGATTTATTTCAGTAATTCCATTCAAAAAGTGAAACTTGTATATTAGATTTGTTCATTACACACAGACTGATGTATTTCAAATGTTTATTTCTTTTAATTTTGATGATTATAACTGACAACTAATGAAAATCCCAAATTCAGTATCTCGGAAAATTAGAATATCAATTAAGACCAATGCAAAAAATTTTTTTTAGAAATGTTGGCCAACTGAAAGGTATGAACATGAAAAGTATGAGCATGTACAGCACTTAATATTTAGTTGGGGCTCCTTTGGCCTGGATTACTGCAGCAATGCGGCTTGGCATGGAGTCGATCAGTCTGTGGCACTGCTCAGGTGTTATGAGAGCCCATGTTTCTCTGATAGTGGCCTTCAGCTCTTCTGAATTATTGGGTCTGGCGTATTGCATCTTCCTCTTCACAATACCCCATAGATTTTCTATGGGGTTAAGGTCAGGCGAGTTTGCTGGCCAATCAAGAACAGGGATACCATGGTCCTTAAACCAGGTACTGGTAGCTTTGGCACTGTGTGCAGGTGCCAGGTCCTGTTGGAAAATGAAATCTGCATCTCCATAAAGTTCGTCAGCAGCAGGAAGCATGAAGTGCTCTAAAACTTCCTGGTAGACGGCTGCGTTGACCTTGGACCTCAGAAAACACAATGGACCAACACCAGCAGATGACATGGCACCCCAAACCATCACTGACTGTGGAAACTTTACACTGGACATTTAAGCAACGTGGATTCTGTGCCTCTCCTCTCTTCCTTCAGACTCTGGGACCTTGATTTCCAAAGGAAATGCAAAATTTACTTTCATCAGCGAACATAACTTTGGACCACTCAGCAGCAGTCCAGTCCTTTTTGTCTTAGCCCAGGCGAGACGCTTCTGACGCTGTCTCTTGTTCAAGAGTGGCTTGACACAAGGAATGTGACAGCTGAAACCCATGTCTTGCATACTTCTGTGCGTGGTGGTTCTTGAAGCACTGACTCCAGCTGCAGTCCACTCTTTGTGAATCTCCCCCACAGTTTTGAATAGGTTTTGTTTCACAATCCTCTCCAGGGTGTGGTTATCCCTATTGCTTGTACACTTTTTTCTACAACATCTTGTCCTTCCCCTCGCCTCTCTATTAATGTGCTTGGACACAGAGCTCTGTGAACAGCCAGCCTCTTTAGCAATGACCTTTTGTGTCTTGCCCTCCTTGTGCAAGGTGTCATTGGTCGTCTTTTGGACAACTGTCAAGACAGCAGTCTTCCCCATGATTGTGTAGCCTACATAACTAGACTGAGAGACCATTTAAAGGCTTTTGCAGGTGTTTTGAGTTAATTAGCTGATTAGAGTGTGGCACCAGGTGTCTTCAATATTGAACCTTTTCACAATATTCTAATTTTCCGAGATACTGAATTTGGGACTTTCATTAGTTGTCAGTTATAATCATCAAAATTAAAAGAAATTAAACATTTGAAATACATCAGTCTGTGTGTAATGAATGAATCTAATATACAAGTTTCACTTTTTGAATGGCATTACTGAAATAAATCAACTTTGTCATGATATTCTAATTTTATGACCAGCACCTGTATATGCCGATTTTATGTGGAAGTAACCATTAATATTTTTTCAAAAGAAAAAGGGTTGGGTAGCCCAACAGCCACCCACAATGAATCGAGCACGATCATCAAGGCATCTCCCCTTGTGAATTAAGTATGATTGTCTGAATCGGGTGTGGTGTCTTTGGTGAATCGGGGGCAATCATCTCACGAGATCCACGTGGTTTGCATGTTTTGAGCACGATTGGACAGCCGACATGTGGATTATGCAGCCTGAGTAACATGGGATTTTTATTCCCCCTCCCCCCCGGATGTTTTTCCTATTGTTTGCTGTTGTACAGGTTTGATTATTTGGTAAAGGTTTTTCTGTCATTCTGCATGAAAACATGAGATGAATTAAAACGAAACACACAAATGTTGCTTTAACAATACTTCAGCAGCAATAATTAGCATTAAAGAAAGAAACTGGGTGGGAACAAAAACCTGTTACCCTCAATGATTAAACTTGGAGACCCCTGCTGCAGAGCACGTTCGGAGAAGCTGTGTGTCCATGTGTCTGTGGTAAAAATGAGTGGACCCTGTAAATACGAGAATTCCTGGGAAATTCTGAGAACAATTTGTGCTCGTTAGTTTTAAGAGTCAATGAGTTTTTGGGCGAATTCCAACAGGAGCTTCAAGATTTTAAAGTTCAAGGTTTTTTTAATGCTGATAGCAATTCCAAGCACAGTGCAAACGTGCACAAAATCTGCCAAAGACATTTATCGGCTTTAAAACAAAGGCTTTGGTGGATTTAAAGTGAAAGCTAAAAAGGCCTCTGGGCTTTTCCAGCTCAGTAATGGCAATGCATCTTGTGCATATTTGTGTAAATTGACACTGTATTCTATACTCCTGGTGTAAACATGGAGGGAGAAGTACACGGCACGTTTTATATCATAAGGGGTATGTTAAGAAGCAGTAAACAGCATACACCAACTCAGTTATTCAAGAAAGTAGCAACAGGCAGGCAATGCTCAAGGATGTGGACTACAAACCCTCAGGCTGTGGGTTCAAATTCCACTACTGACAGTGTGTGTGACCCTGAGCAAGTCACTTCACCTGCCTGTGTGCCAACTTGGAAATAAAAATGTAACCAAATTGCAAGTCCCCTTGGATAAAGGTGTCAGCCAAATAATAAGCAAATGTACTTTGCAGTGACCACCATTGTATGGGATAACCTCTTTATGGACCCCCCCCATTTGTACAGCAAGCCGCATGTCACTTCACTCACCTGTGCTCCAATTAGACTGTATGTCTGTTGTTATGAGCTGCCTTGGATAAGGGTGTCAGCCAAATAATAAGTAAATGCAAAACTACCTCACTGCGACTGGTGGACGCCCGTGGTCAACATTATAATGGGCAAACATCTTTATGACATGGCCCCCCCCCCCCCCATGCATCTCCCCCAGTATTTGCACCTCTGGATGGATGAACAGCAGGCAGTGTGATGCAGTGGTTAAGGACTTGGACTTGAAACCATGAGGTTCAAATCCCGCGACAGACACTGTGTGACCACGAACAAGTCACTTCACCTGCCTGGGCTCAAATTTGGAATAAAGGAAATGTCACCAGTTGTACCTCCAAGGTTGCCATGGCTAAAAGTATCAGCCAAATAATAAGTAAATGCAAACACTTCGCTGTGACGTGGGGACAGCCATGGTCACCATTATAATAGGCGATCCTCTTTATGGATGTCCATGCAACGTACCCTCTGTATCACCCCTAGAATGGCAGGCAGTGTGGCGCAGTGGTTAAGGCTTTGGACTTTAAACCCTGAAGCTGTGGCTTCAAATTTCGCTACTGACACGGTATGTGTGACCCTGAGCAAGCCACTTCGCCTGCCTGTGCTGCGCTTCTAAAAACAAAAGAAATGTATGCAATTGTATCTGAAATGGTGCAAGTCGCCTTGGATGGCCAAATTTGTGAATGTCAATCTCTAGCACTGTGCCGTTCGGCCGTTTCGACACTAGGTGTCCGATTAAAAAGCAGAAGTACGCGAGGCGAGCCTGTGGGGCGACCGATTCGATGAAGTCCTAATTACAACAGTTCGTTCGGCCACGTACGGGGGGGTCTTTTTCCTCTAATGGCACTACTCCTCACTCTGTGGGGATGAAGGTTTGCCAACATACAAAGCGACGCGTGCTTTGACTCAAAGCAGACAAAACCAAACAAAAGTGCGAGGGGCTCCGGCAGCAGAACTCTGCCCTGCCCAACCTTGACACCGACAATTACTGGTGTGAATGCCCCGTTGACTGACAACATCCCTGATTCCCATATTGTATCTTGGGTGAGCTCATCTTATTTGAGTCACGTTTTGAGTTCAAGCGACATTTAAGACTGTTGTCCCTCTGCTGTTTCGTACGGTTACCTTTTTACCTATAGTCACATAAACAAAACGGCAGCCTTTTTTGCATTAGCCATACTAAAATGACATCATTTAAAAGACATAAGGGAGTAAAAAATGCACATTACTTAATTTCGCTTACTTTATTCCAGGAGTCATCAGGCAGCACAGACGACTCCGCCATCTTGGGAACGACTAGCTACGCAGAGCATCCCGGGAAAAATTGGCGCACCACTCTTTGAGAAGCAGCGGCCCCTGCAGACTACATCAGGTAATGCAGTGAGACAGATGGCAGTAGAGAGAGAGAATCTCAACTTGTTACATTTCATAAATCGAAATTTCTTGCAAAGTAGGCTTAGGCTAACGCTAACGGAAGAGCACTGGAGGGAATGAGGCAGCTTTAAGACCGGAGGAAGGGAGGGTGGGCACGGAGTTGGGGGGAGTTACTGGTTATTTGCTTCAGAAATGTTTTGGTACCGATACTGAGGTCCACAAGCTGGTATTGATAGGTTGGGGAGCGTGTGCTGATAGCGCGTTGCCGCACCCACCACATGCTCAACCGCCAGGATAGGGACCCAAGTGCAGTGGGTGACACCTCAGCACCACATTGGAACAATGTGAGCGTTTTTACGGTGGCAGGAGTGCCAATCCTGCCACCAGCTCCCAAGTTTTCCCTGCAAGTTGGAGGACACTGAGGTAAAAAATATTAGGAACCAATCCAACACTTCGGCTGACCGTGAGCACCTTCGTGACCTGACTCAGTCATATGGCTGTGACGATTTGACCCTCATTAAAGTCACCAAGGTTCTTGCACCTGTCGTATTGACTGAAGGTCAGCTCAACTGTCTAATACGCCCCCCAACCTTGACGTGTGCCATTGCTACGATGCCACTCACTTCATATGGGGGTGCTCAGAACGTTTTGGCTCATTGGCGAGTGTGTACACACACACACTGGGCACCTCTATGTAGGCTCATCTTTTACAGTGGTATTGCATTGGCACCCATCAAAAGATTGCAGTGTAGGCTAAATAACGAGACTCCAATGAAGGGCAAACAGACGGATGGCCAGTGAGGTGCAGTGGGCACGGCCCTGGACTGGAACGCTCAAGACTGTTAGTTCAACCCAAGAGCGTTGTTTGGGGGTGACAAGTGGGGCGACTATGCCTAAGGGGGCACCGCTTTTGAGGTCTGTGTGTCCCGTTCGAGTGGATTTGTCAAGTTATATTTTGATAAAGTCCACATAAATCTGGTGTATGTTAACATTATTTTTATTAAATTTGCACACAAGTTTATACAGTCCACACATACCGGTAACAGCGTTTGATATAACCAGCCCCATGTGAGGTTGGTCAGCCCTGTGCCCCGCACACCCCCAAGGCCGCCTCTGGTTCAACCTGAACCCCCAAAACCCCCACCCTCCCTGCCCTGATTTAACTCTGAGGAAGTCACATCACTTACTGCTGATCTACCTGTGGAAAATCTGGGACTACTGCACTGGAGCCCATGGCTAGACAGGCTGAACTTTAGTTTGACTTTTCACAGAAGCTCTTTAAATAAATAGATGGATACATAAACACACACACTAGAATGACTTAAAATAAAGGGAATTAAAAAAAAGAAGAATGTCTGACTTGGCAGTGCCAGTGAGGCACTATGAAAGTGTATCGCTGTTGGTATAAAGGAGTCCCCCGTCACGTTTCTTGACCCACTTCTGCTAATAATTCATTGGCTGATAGTCCTCAGTGTTGTGGTGGCACAGAGAGGGTGTGCAGTGTCGTTCATAATGGCACTCAGTTTTGTTTTAATTCCCTCTTTCGCTGCAACCTCTGGGTGGTCCACAGTGCATCCCATAACGGAAGCCTGTCCTGTTGATTCGGTGGTCCTCTCTTGACGTGATGTTACCAGCCCAGCACACCACTCTAGCCATCACAGAGTTGTAGAAGATGTCACTTCCCACATTAAAGAAGAGTCTGCTCTGCCCTTTCTTATTCAGCTCCTCTGTGTTCCAAGACCACTCCAGTCTGTTATTGATGTGGACACCCAAGTACTTGTAGGAGTGGACCACCTCTAACCCCACCCCCTGAATGGTGACCGGCAGTGGAGACTCGTTGCGGTGAAAGTCAATAAATTTGTTTTTAGGTTTTGCTGATGTTCAGATGCCGACAATTCTCAAATTTCTCCCCCGACTCCTCTCCTTTGTCTCATCCCCCCTTATCAATAGACCCCCATAAGTGCACAATCATCTGAGAATGTCTTCAAGTGACCTGAACTGATGTTATATTTCTAGTCTGAGGTGTACAGATTGAAGAGAGAAGGTGACAGGCCTGTTCTTTGTGGTGCTCCAGTGTTACACACACAGACCTGGCGTCTCACAAACTGTGGTTAGCTGGTCCATCATCAGGACCCCACCGGCTCACCCACCTGCGTATCTCTGAGCAGACCCCTCAACAGGGATGGCTGGATGGTGTTGAAGGCACAGAAGAAAATCAAAAAACAAAATCCTCGCAGTGCTGCCACCTTTTGGAGTAGAGAGGTCACTGCACCCTCCACTCCAATCTTTTGTTTGATACACAGACTGCGGTGGGTCCAGGTGGTCTACCACAAGAGGACTCATAAAGTCCAGGACCACCCACTCAAAGGTCTTCATGATGTGAGATGTTAAGGGCCACTGGTCTGTGTCTGGTAAGTGGTGGTTTAGTCCTCAGATGCAACAGAACATCCTTCAGAGATAGCAGGCAGTTTGTATTAAACATAAATTCCATTTTGTTTTTAATTTTCTGAAGTAATTCTCCCGTTTTTAGATTTGCACGCTTCACTCTTAGCTGGAGGCCGTGCGTCTCTTTTATTCCAAGGATGTATTGCTCTCTTTGTCAAGGCTAGGCACTGCGGGGCGGCTGTTCTTGTTCCCTTCGTCTCCACGTGTTAAATACGGCAGACGAGGCCATTTTTGGGAGAGGAGTAACTCTAATCATGTTTAAAGCACCGGGGGTCCAGCGCCCGTCACACCGAACCGGGTGGGTTTTCCACATTCTCACGCCGTGTTCAGTTTCTTTAGTTAATCGTTTAGACGTTGCTGTCAGAAGGTGGATGTTGCGCCTCCTCATCTGTGATTTCACTGGTCTCGTGTGGTTCTCCGTTATCCACTCCCTTAACGGCAGTCATTTTGCCGGAGTGTGACCCACCGTTTACTTGAGACGCAGATTTTGCTGGTATCGCCATCACTTCTTTCAAACTCACAAAAATTCCCGACACCATCGTCGTAATGCTGACCACCAGAGAGCGCACACGCCGTTCACGTTTACTGCTGGCCCATTGCCGTCTTTGAACGTACAGTATAATCTGATGCTACTGAAAGGTTTCCCCTTGCATCAGGTTGCGTTTTATTTATAGCACGTCCAATGTGCTCTCTGCACACACGCTACGTACTTAGATGTCTAATTGGGGTCTTTTTAGGAGACTTTGACTGTAGACGTTCCATGGTAATCAGAAGCTTCCTCTCTTTCAGATCAGATTAAGGAAGGCACCTCCAATCACCGCAGTTCAAAATCCCCGCCCCTACTTTGTGCTCCGCTCTCACGAGGTGTCAGATTGGTTTAGAAATGTGACACTCAGTGAGCCGTCTAATTGTTCCCACCCACTTTTAAGAACAATTCACTCCTGGTAGTCTCCAGATGTGTGGATTATCCATCTGGCTACGGCGAGACCAGGTCCATGCCGACATGATGGCATCGTGCAGTGTCTGCATATTTGTCAGACGCAGCAAATCTCCTTGTTCTACCACAGCCCAGAAGCTGATCTCCCTTATTGAACTTATTGACGTGTTCGCGAAAAGAGTTTTAGATGGCTTTAGTTTTGTGACGTGTTGCGTGATCATGCTGGGAGCAGCCATTAGAGCCGTCATTCTTAGCTTTTTTTTGAGTCACGGACCCCTTTAGGAATCTGATGAAAGTGATGGGGCCTGACCCCAGAAATATTAATTGCTTTCAATGGGAAACCGTTGATTAGGACGAGGATTTGGGCTGTATGGTGACCTCTGTTTATCACACGCCATTATTTATTTTTCTCACGAGTAAGTAAAACTCACACATTAGGCTCTGGTGCGATAAACACTTGCAAGAAAATTCACGCGAGAAAAATATCGGCAAGAGACGTAACGCATGAGAAGAGTCACGTGCCATGTAAACATCCCCCACCTGGGTGATTGGGTACATTGGATTTCATGCTGTTGGTGTCACTTTCTGATCTGCACTCGTCAAGTCTGACGTCCCCTCGGACGTGTTAATGGGACGCCGGCTTTATGCTTTGTCATGGATGAGCAGTCCATCTCGAACTGGGCTCCTGCTTTCTGCTCAATCTTCTGGTTTCCTGAGATCTTCAATTGAATTAAATGGGTTTCAGAATGTTATGGAATGTCTGGGGTCTTATAAACACTAAAACTGTTCTCACAGGCCTCAAAGTAAATAGCAGTTTTGTAGCAGTGCTACGGAGTAAAGGGCTGCATATCCCAGCTGCCCAAAGGGTGTCGCTCTATTGGACGACAGCGGAGGACGCAGGGGCTGCTGGGAAAGAAGGCAGGCCCTTTACATGTGGAACCGGCAAGACGTAGGGGCCACTGTTTTTCCTGTTCTGTTGGTGTTTGGATTTCCCGTCGTTAATTGTCAATGATAATTGTGGATGTGTGGTCTCTCTCAGGCCCACCTGATCATGTGACTTATGGAATGGAAATGACTTCATCTGTGGGTTCGTTCCCTAATTCCCTCTCCCTGTTCTGTTACAGGGCAGCATGGTGGCGCAGTGGGTAGCGCTGCTGCCTCAGTTAGGAGACCCAGGTTCGCTTCCCGGGTCCTCCCTGCGTGGAGTTTTCATGTTCTCCCCGTGTCTGTGTGGGTTTCCTCCCACAGTCCAAAGACATGCAGGTTAGGTGCATTGGTGATTCTAAATTGTCCCAAGTGTGTGCTTGGTCTGTGTGCGTGTGTGCCCCGCGGTCGAGTTTGTTTCCTGCCTTACGCAGGGATTGGCACCAGAAGACCCCCGTGACCCTGTAGTTAGGATATAGCGGGTTGGATGATGGATGGATGTTCTGTTACAGGAAACTGGTAGAACAAAAACTTTACATTCCTTTCAGCGGAATGGTCAGAAGATTTTCCACTCGTCAGTCATCTGTTGCCACTACATTTGGACTGCGCTTTAGATTTTGTTGTGTGAAACCGCCGGACAGAAAAATGGAGGGTGGTTTGGATTGTTTTGGTTTGGTATTTAGTTAGATTTTACTTTCTATTTTTATTTAATATACTACTCGATTATTGTTTTAATCCGTGGTGTAACTGTGTCTCTGTGAGTGAGCATGTGCAAATTGGGCCAAGGCTGGGTGCGTTCCTGGGGTCCCCACCAAAAAAATACATAAATCACTGTCCCTATGACATTGTGAATCATACGCGAGTATATATGGTAATTGGATTAAATTAGAATGTTATGGAATGTCTGGTGTCTTAAAGCACTAAAACTGTCCTCACAGGCCGTTTGCTTGCTAGTTGAACTCAAGTGCCGCGTTCCTGCACCACACATAAGAGTCGGCTGCTGCTCCAATACCAACGTACCTGTAAGAAAAATACGAGCAGCCCGAGCCGAAAAGGTGAACGACGCCACAGAAGAGCTAGAGGAGTAACTTAAAAGACAGCCACAGAAACGTTGTAAGGGAAAAAAATGTAATAAATATTTAAATAGACAAAATATAAATATTTAAATACAAATATGTGGTAAAAATATTCCCACAGTCTTTTCCACATTTGTGACATAAATAAAAAATACCAAAATAGACATATTTACAGCATAAAGGAATTTCAGTGGCTCAGGACTTTGGTTAATAAATAAAACAACACGGAGAGGACGTCTTCAGGTCACCTTGAAAACATCCCCGCTGTCCGCCGAGGTCAGGAGACCCCCAAACTCCGCACAGCAGTCTCGTCTTCAGTTTCCGTTATGGCAGCCTGTGGTCCGTACATTTTTGCCGCGCGCCTCTCAAAGGCGGCCACCATCTGTTTGACGACTTCATCGAAGAAGATGGTGGCGAGGCGGGAATGGAAAGCAGACTTGAACTCAAAGGAAACCTGATAAAAGAAGAGAAGAGGAGTTTGAGGTTGGATTTCAACAAAAGTGCCACCACCTTACAGATCTGGCTTCTCGGGATTGAGTCTAAACCCCCCCAAAAGATGCGTCTGTCAGGGTTGTTCCTCTGGGTAATCAATTTTTTGCCATCTGCCTCCCATACGAGTGGAGTTAATGGAATGGATTGGCACCCTCCCTGGAACTGCTTGTGGATCCTTCCAGGGTAGATCCCAGACCCCGTAACTGGACACTGAATTAATCAGCTTTCAGAATGTTGGTATAAAAAAATGTAGAAAAATGTGGTGCTAAAAAATCCACATTGTGCCATCTGTCTGACGCCAGCTGTGATTAGTTTAAATACTTGCAATATGTCACCCTAGGAACCTAAACAGAAATATCAGCACCGTTAGTTCTCATCATCATCACCACTGCTTTAAGTGCAGGGATGTGCGGTCAGGGGAGGCAGTAAAAGTAAAAAAAAAAAACTAATAATGATAACATAAAATAAATGTGTCCACTGGTCTGTGCTATACGTTTGTTTTGTTTTCTGTATGATTCCAACAACTTTGATCATTTTTATAGTCAAAATCGCTGAATTGGCGCATTTCCTATTCAAAAACATGGGAGACACGTGAGGTGCGCAGCGACGAGCCTCACCTCAGACTGCGCTCTCCTCACACACGGGGTTGGCACGTGCCTGTCGCTGTCTCTCTGTATGTCGCCAATATGAGGTTTGCAGACACGTTTATTATACACCCTGACTTTCTAATATCTTTAATGAATGTGTGTGACATATTTAGTCTTACTGATCAGACATAAAACCGCAGCGAAAAGGCACGAGGTGAGGCAGACAGTACCGTGCCGCCCTGAAGGGGGCGCATATGAGCCCAACAGGTGCTCGTTGCTGCTGTTCTTCTCCGCAGACGCTCGGCGCCGATAAGTTAGCGATACCATTTATATTTTGTTCCGACTGACTGCCAAAATGGAATATTAAGATTTTTAAAACTAAAGGAAAATAAGGAAGACTTTTACAAGAAAGTGATGGAGATTTTCATGGAGAAGGATAGGCGCATGGACTTCATTTACAAATAAAGGTAAGACCATAAATGGTTTTCAATTAAATGGGATCAGATTAAGAAAAAAAACAATCCAATAAATTCTGACCTTAAATAAAATATTCTTTTGATTTTCTTGTTATCCTTTTGTTGAACAGTCTGTATTAAAATTGATTAAAGCATCAGAATTAAAAGCTTTTAAAAACAACCAAATATTTCAATCAAGGTCAAAATTGAATATCCGTTTATCTCGTACACCTCTCTACACTTTCATTTGTATTGAAGGAGTAGGAATTGTGGAATTGCAACGGCAAATTTAGAACACATGGAGGGCGAGAAGCAAATGCGCTCTCTCTCGCCACGAGAAATGTAACGTTCTTTCTTGCCCAAATATGAACCTCACCTGTGTGTGTATAAAGAATGCCGATGAGACACGAAACATAACCAGTAGTCAGTGTGCCTGCGGCCAGTTGATTAGTGAATAAGCGTCTCTTTTGGGTTCATATATTTGTAAATCTGACACTGAAGGGCTCGGTGCCTCACCAGCCATGAACCTCACCGCACGTCACTGTTTAACTTCCATTTTCCCGGTCTACCCAGGTTAGCCAGTCGCAAAGCCCCCCCCAGCCCCTCTTCATGGTCCCGACTGTCCTTTAGGGTGAGACGCATTCTTTCCCTATTGTCTTCATCAGCCCCACCTCATCCTCATCCCCTCAACCTCCATCTTGCCATTCATCTGCCTCTCACTCCATGACACTCCACACATTCATCTCATTCTCATCTCCATTCCTTCCAGCGGCCAAGTATCCCTTGTGGAATCAGCAGTTCACCTCACATGGCCAACTTCGGGATGCTGGATGAAAACCAAAATGCATGGAGAATAAACCACGCAGACTGCAACCGTGCACGGGATTCAAACCCAGAAGGGAGCGGCGCCCACCACCGAGCTACCACCCTTTTCGCTTTCCCCTGTGAGACACGTGGTATGACGTTGAATATTCAAGTGACCCCTTTTATATGTAACAGTCTGTGCCCCATGATACCCCATTGTGTGATCACCGCACTTACATAAAACTCCAGGATGCAGCAGTCCTTCTGTTCGCAGCTCCCCGGCTTGAACCTCCAGACGGTCTCCAGGTGACTAAAGAGGGAGCCATCAGAGCAGACAGCCTGCAATACGAAACACAAACACAGATTAACACGGGACGTCAGAGATACGGCTAGGGGTGGGCAGGGGGGAGTGGGTTTATTGATTATAGGGGAAAAGGAAAATCCGCAAAAACGTTTTGGGCTCGTCATTACTGCATATTGTAAGTTTACTGCACTAAATGAGACGCAAACAGAAACGCAAGACTGAACAATCGGTGCGCCGGCAAATCACGTGTGTGTGAGGCAGGCTGCTGAGACGAAGACGCATGGCAACCTCCCAACCAAAGTGTGTAGTTCAGCAGTACTTTGTGAATGGCAACTTTTTACAAAACATAACTTATTGTAATACATTTGTGCATATATTTATTCTAGTAAATGACAAAAATGTTCTGTATAAAAAGATGATTAGATAGACAGGAGCGAAAGGCACTATATGATTGACAGCTAGAAGTGAAAGGCGCATATGATATATGGATAGACGTGAGAGGCACTGTATGATATAGACAGACAGACAAGTGAAAGGCACTATATAAGAAGATGATTAGATAGGTAGAATTGAAAGGCACTATATGATTAATAAAGTGAAAGGCTCTATAAAAAGTTTGCATGTTCTCCCCGTGTCTGCGTGGGTTTCCTCCCACAGTCCATAGACATGCAGGTTAGGTGTATTGGCGATCCTAAATTGTCCCTAGTGTGTGTGTGTCCTGGCGCCCTGCCAAGGGGATTTGTTCCTGCCTTGCGCCCTGTGCTGGCTGGGATTGGCTCCAGCAGACCCCCGTGACCCTGTGTTAGGATATAGCGGGTTGGAAAATGACTGACTGGCTCTACATAAAAAGATAATTAGATAGACACGAAAGGCACTGTATGATATATAGACAGACAGACAGACAGAAGTGAAAGGCACTACATACAAAATGTTTAGATAGGTAGAATTGAAAGGCGCTATATAATATATAGATAGATGGACATGAAAGGCACTATATGATAGACAACATGCAGACAGATTGATAGATCAATGAGCCGTACCCAGGAGCCCCAGTATTTTTCTTGGCATACTTATTTTGAAAAATTAATTGGCTACAAGTACTTGGTGACTGTGTGCCACAAACTGATTAATAATGGGATCTGAAAAAATTTGGTCTCTCAGAGTGACAGATAGATGAAGGCACTCAATGACACGTAGATGGGTGTGAAAGGCGCTATATAATAGACAGACACACAGACTGAACATGGCGTGTCCTCCCAAAGGGACATATAGCTTTAATATAACAAATGAACTGCTACGGCTGTCCAGCACACACACACACACACACACACACACACACACACACATAAGCATTCCTCTGTACTCCGAGACCCCCAGACTGCTTACCCGAACCTGGCGGTGAGGCTTCAGCATGACCTGCGACGTGTAGCGCTCCACCACTGGAGGGAAGCCGATTTCCAGCTGGGCTTTTCTAACTCCGTTGCAGTTGGAGGTGACTTTGGAACTCTTACACCAAGGAACAAACTGGCAGTACTTCTCAACATCTGCAACCACGTTGTACATCTGCTCGGCTGAATACCTGGAGTGGACGATTCAAAATTTTACTCAACATTTTATTTTAAAAAGCATCGGTGACATAGCTGGTACCTTGAACATCACAGCTTGTTTTCTTGCACCTTCCACTGTGTATAATGGGATTGTTGTGGATGTTATAATTGCTGCGATTGTCTGCATTGTGGTTATTTTAATGCTTCTTTGTACAGCACTTTGGCGCAACCTCCATTTTAAATGTGCTTTTATAAATCAATAATCTAATCTAACTGATGTCACTACCGATTACTTGTAGGGGAACCTTAAAGAAAGAATGGAGGAGCCCCCCTGCCACAGCCTCATTTTATATCCACTCCGTGAAGCCATCACTTCAGCAAATCTGCACCCGCCTGGAAACCAACTGTTGTGGGTATGAACAGCGGGCAGTCTTGAAGACATGAAGATTAGACTTAGAGCTGCCGACAGAAGAGGTGGGCACCATGTTGGCTGGTAAGTGGCATTAACCGAGATGTGTCAACCTCCACATGTCTACTTTATTCTCATAGACCGTATGTGATATCCAAGGGGCATCTGTGTATAGTTTGTCCCCATGTGGGGGTACTAAGGAGGCTTTAGTCACAATCGGTGCCAATGTGGGTCTGTTATGTATTTGTGGGAGACTGCATGGCAATCTGTAATGAAGGTGGCGAGTCCCACTTGTCCCATGATAATGTTCCCCTAAGGAAAGTTTCCAGCACCTTGTTAAATGCTTGCAGCTTGGGTGGGCCAGGGAGGGTCCTGTCTGTTAGTAGGTAGAAGGACCTGACAAAGTCTGCACCTCTGAAATGCAGGGCCTGCTCTCACATTTTTTCCAGTGTTGGCTGCTGTCCATTTACACATTCATTTTTAAATTTTATTTATATTGTATTTTGACATAAAAGACAGCGGCAGGACACCAAAATAAATTTTGAGACCAGCGTAACCCAAGCCAAAATTATCCTTTTAAAGTTCCACATCAAGATGGAGATGTGAAGGACACGAAACACGGCATAAATGACAATTTTAATGAACCAGGTGACACGATGTGACATGGTGACATTGGGTTTTTGACCCCCTTTGGGGGGTCCTGGGGTTCAGTGCCTATCCAGGCAGTGCTGTGTGCAAGGCAGGAACTGACCTTGGATGGGGTGCCAACCTATCACAGGACCCCCTTGGGCCCACATGTGAATCTCACTCACACTTGGGTCAATTTGGAATCACACTGGGAGAACATCCCACATCCACATGGAGCAACACTAAACCCCAGGATGCTGGATTTGTGAAGCAGAGTCACCAACTACTGCCCGCCAGTCAAATTTGGAAATAGAATTTATGGATGGCTCTGCACACAGACATTCCAAGAGCGCCCGACTCACTCACTCCTGCCAATGGTTATAAGGGTCGAATGGTCACAACAGGCTTCAGCTTTCTTGAACATTTACCAAAATGGTGGTTTGAACAGAAAGGGGGGGGGTTAGTGTCCCACTTACCCAAGGAGCTTTGCTTCAGCGTACTCCATCTTCTTGCAGCCCACAAAAGGGGCAACAACGTTGAGAAAGCCCCTGGACGGCTGTTGGCTCAGCACACTTCCATTCGGTCGAGGAACTGGAGACGTTTGGATGGCAAGGATGCCACAGGAAGTCAGGTGTCTGGGAGGAAAGAAAGAAAAGGAAGGCGGTCAAGACGTTGCCACCATTTTCCAACAGAAAGTTGTAGATGGGCAGCCCATCAAAACCTTTAATAAAAATTAAACCCGCATCGGTTGTTTCCCTTGGCATTTCAAGCTTTGACATGAGCGTCTAATAATATTTGACAAGTTTAGAATTTCATATGACAGCTCAATTGATCCCATTGCAATTGTTTGTCCGGTATCGATTCAGATATGTGATTAATCGGCCAGGGCAAGAGGGGGCGCTGCCCCTAACTTTCTCATCTCCTCCTCCACCCCTCCCTGCATCGCCTGAGAACCCGCCCAGTGAGGGCACTTAGCCCCGCCCCTTCCGCTTTGTCAAGTCTTTCACATACACAATAGTTGAAATAAAAACCCGGAGTAACCCTCCACCTGCACCATCACTGTCCTGCCACACATCTGAAGACAAAATCTGCGGGGTGGCACCGCCACCACAAGTCCGCCTTTCACGTCCATAACCCAAAGCCTTTAATCATTCCAGGACACCAACCGCAGAACTTCAGTCATGCACACCGCTTTGCTCTTCGTTCCAGATGATGTGTTCAAAGCAAACAAGGCAGTGTACTCCTCCTGCCCCACCAGCGGTGCCCAGCCTCTATCACAGAAAATGACAGCTTTGTTAGCAGCACAATACAATCCCCCCTCATGGACTTATCTGCGCCATCAGGGCTCATGTTTCCAAAGGGGCCACGTTCACCTCTTCATGTTTAATTCCTTTCAGAGTTAATTCAAGTCTCTTCACTTGTAATGCAGGGTGGCAGGCACAGTGCAGAGGTTAGTGCTGCTTCCTCATGGGTCGGGCACCTTGGGTTCAAATCTCCCGCCCTGTGTGACTGTACGAGATTGGGCCCTTCAATGGACTGGCACCCCACACTGAGATCCTAAACATGGAGGAAAACTGGAGTATAGGATATATGGCGCCTTGATGCAGTAGCAGGGAGGGCTCAGTGAAAATGATCGCAGTAGGAGTTTATTACCAACCTCAGAAAAAGGACAAGAGGCTGTGTGTCTGTCTGGTTCCTATGTCTGTCACTCCAACAGATGGCGCATCGCAAAACATTAACGCTGCTTTCACAAATCCCATACCAAATGACATCTAACTGAGACATGGGCATTGCACGGTGCACTGCAAATGTTTACACTGAGGTCAATGTTTTTTATTTAGATTTCAACCCATCTTGGACGGGCATCACAGCTAGTAAAAGGACAAGAGTCTGTGTGTCTGTGGACGTGTGTCTCCAACTGTCCAACAGATGGCACATCAAAAGCCATTTGTAGTAACAAAATGCATGGCATTTGTCAATCCAACACATGAGATATCAAAAACCATTTATAATAACAAAATACATTGCAGTTGTAATTCCAACAGATGGCGCCTCAAAAAAGCATTTGTAGTAATTAGAAGCATGGCATTTGTCAATCCAACACATGACACATCACAAACTATTTGTAGTAATAAAATGCAAAATGCACCGCTTTTGTCATTCCAACACATGGCGCATTGCAAAGCGTTTTTATAGTAATAAAATGCACTGTTCTTGGTGCATCACAAACGTTAACGCTGCTTTTACGAATCCAGTACCAAATGACATATAACAGTGACATGTGCATTGCCTGCTACACTGTAAATGTTAATATGGAGATCAATGCTTATTATTTAGATTTCAAACCAGCAGAGATGGGTAGCACAGCTAGTAAAAGGACAAGAATCTAAGTTTCTGTGTATCTGTGTGGCTGTCTGGTTGCTATGGATCTGTCATTCCACCAGATGATGCATCACAAAACATTTACAGTAATAAAATGCACTGCATGTGTCATTCCAACAGATGGTGCATCACAAACCGTTTGTAGTAGTAAAATGGACTGCTTTTGTCATTCCAACACATGGCGCATTGCGAACCATTTATAATAATAAAATGCATTGCATTTGTCATTCCAACAGATGGTGCATCACAAACCGTTTGTAGTAGTAAAATGGACTGCTTTTGTCATTCCAACACATAGTGCCTTGCAAAACATTTATAGTGATAAAATGTATTGCAGTGGTCATTCCAACAGATGGTGCGTCACAAACACTAATGCTGCTTTTACGAATCCCATACCAAATGGCATATAACAGGGACATGTGCATTGCCTGGTGCACTGCAAATGTTAACACTGAGGTCTGCGTCATTTACTGTTTTCAAACCATCTTAGACAGGTAGCACAGCTGGTAAAAGGACAAGTGTCTGTGTGTCTGTGTCCCTGTCCAGTTGCTATGCCCCTTTCATTCCAACAGTCTTAGGCGGGTAGCACAGCTAATTGATCATAAACTTCTATGTTATGATGTTAGAGCCTAATTTTAAGGCAGATTGGCTGAAAGAGGACGGTAGTTGAAATGTGGTGGCCCAGGACAGAAGGAGCCCAAATGTGATAAAAGAAATCCGTATTTTTACTGCGGATTATCTTAGCCAATGACCCATCTCATTTAAAATGGCTGTAGGTGCCCCGAGAGTCTGCACTTCTTAGCAAAGTGCGTCACTTACATTACGTCACACGTTCAGACCGAGTGTAAACTAACTTAACAATGACGTCCTCAGATAAAACCCAGGCAACAATGGGACACCCAGCCAAGGACACACCTATTAGTCACCCACGGCTATGCACCGTTAAGAGAGCCCAAGGTCTCGTCACGTCACACCAAGTGACAGGTAGGTGCACCTCAGGTCAGTTGTGAGTCGCCGGTAACTCCCCTGTAGATGCACCAGGTATTCCAGAGAGGAGACATTCCTTACAACTTATCTTTGCCATTCTTTCTTTACAAACACCTATTCCATGTTTCAATTTAATAGTCATCGTAATTCTTTTACGTTTTAAAGTGCTCTTAGACCATCAGACAAGACAAGACGCAGTGGTGTACTGTGCCTCACTTACCAACGTTGTCACTTAGACCAGCGTTTTTCGGCCACAGGGGCTGCCGCCGGTGGGCTACCAGTGCCTTTTGTTTATAACGGCGGCAGGTTGTGTTGCCCTGACGATCGCACTCGATTAACAAAAGGCTGGGATGATAGTGCTGCATTCACCAAAGCGGGACCCCTGCTAACCCACTCGAACGTCTGCCTTCCATTAGCCAGTTGCATAAGAAAAAAGTGACAGCAAAAGGCTGAGAAACGTTGACTAGACACACCGCACTGATGGTCTACTGGCAGTGCCATTTAGTTCTTCACTTTTTCAATACACTGGTAGATTAGGGGGGCAATTAATAGGCCTTTGCAGACACAGAGCTTGAAGAATGTGTCTTCCAGAGAAGGGAGAGGCACCCTGAGAATGTTCTCCGCTTTAACTCGTCATTGTCTGCAGCCTCTTGCAGGTCGGACATGCTGGAACTGCCGGAACAGACCATAATGTAGCTGGTCTCTGCTGGGCCTTTATAGTTAAGGAAGTGGTATTGTTAGTCCATACGAGGCCCTCGGTTACACATCGAGAAACTTGTCACTCCTTACAATTCATTATCTATAGAGCTGCATTTGTTATTTTTTTTATTGTTCAGCTCTGCACTGTAAATGTATGTGTGTTGACTTTCACACTAATTAGATTATAAATTTGACACTGAACTGTAAAAGCCCTTGTAATTATGCAAGCCATTAATGGCTTTATACAAAAATAATCCATCGATCCATTTTCTAAACCCACTTAAACCTGAGCAAGGTTGTGGGGGGAGCTGGAGCCCACCTGAATAAACATAGGGTACAAGGGAGAAACCATCCCTGGACAGGGTGCCAGTCCATCGCAGGGTGAACACACACAAGCCAAATCAGCATCGCCAATCCACCAAACCTGCGCGTTTCTGGACTGTGGGAGGAAAGCAAGCAAACTCCACACAAGGGGACGTGAACCCCTGGTCTCCTTACTCTGAGGCAGCACTGCACCTCCGTGCCACCCTACAAAATAACAATTGACTGAAATGACCCTTTAAACCTGTGCAGTCTGGTATTATCTGGCTTCTTTTTTTTTTGTAATCCGTCCTATCTTTCTCAAACCTGCTTAATCCACTTTAATGGGAGGCCAAAGTCTATCACCAAACAGTGCTGGGTGAAAGGCAGAAAACAGCCCTAGCCAGGTGTGCCCATCCACGCTTGCATTCATTCTGGAGACAGTTTTTTTTAATTTTTATTTTAAAGTGCAATTCAGCCTAACCTGCACTTCCTCAGGGATACGAATAGAAAAAACAGTGGCAGACCCCCGTGGAGACGGTGCAGACATCTGTCTGCGTGAAACATCTAAACCCAGGGTACTGGTTTATCCGGAGGCTAAGGATCTGCGCTGGTATCCGGAATGCTGTCGGTGCGAATCCCCGTTACTGCCAAAGGGGATCCTACTCTTCTGGTCCCTTGAGCAAGACCCTTAACCTACAATTACTCCAGGGGCGCTGACCCCAAGGGGTATCCGAAAACTAACAAATTCCTAATACAAGAAGTTGTACAAAGCGAAATATAAAGAACAAAAAAAAAGGCTGCCGTGCCGTTACGCTACTGTGCCCCCCCGCCCGTTTGTAGTTTGTATTCTTTATTAGAAGCTGTTTGAATGATCAGATGACGGGCAATGTGACTGATGCGTGTGTTTCCTTACACTCGTTAATATTTGTATTTACATACAAATTTGCAGGATTAGGATTTGAACGAATTATACTGGTTTATCTGAAAAGCGGCAGTGCTATTAACATCATTGTGCACCCCCCCCCCCCTTGTAATTTGTATTATTTAATAGAATCTATTTTAAAGATAGGGCGATAGGGGATGCGACTGATAAGCGAGCTTCCTATACTTTTACGCTATAAAATTGGCATTTATATAGCGTCCTTCACTGAGTGCAACATTAACAGGGCACTTTATAAAGCTAACTACAGTTTAATTTAACTTAACAGAAATACAATTAAAGTTCATTCAGTATATATTAAAACAAAGTTTTACGACTCTTCAGTCTAAAAATACAAAGGTTCGCCCTCAGGCGCTTTCTTGTTTCGATTTCGTTGCGTTGGACGCGCTCTTTCCTACAGTGAGCAGATCCCACCCAGGTCGATTAACAGACTGCCAGACAGTCCGCCCCCACCCCACTCGCTTTACAGCAAGGAAGTGTGAAACAGAATGGGAAACTGCAGGCGACCCCGGGGGGCAGCGTTGGCATTCGGGCATTACTACGCTATTACAACCAAATGCCACTTTCGGGTGGCACGTTTTAAGATGCCCAATGCGCACTTTGCATTGCAGTACGAGTTTTTTTTTTTTTTTTTTTATTTATTGCACATGTTAACGGTGCTCCCCAAACCACCCCCACAGCCCATAAAGACCCTCCGGATCGCCGTTTCTGTCTCATCTCCCCAAACCCTCACATACCTGATACTGCCGCGAGTCACACCGCTTTTTAAAGCCCGAGTTGTGTAGCCCTCCGATAAATCCACCAGCGCTTTCAGTAAAAGGCCACTCCGGCTGGCCATTCCTCTCGTCGTCCCCGTTTTCCTTTGTTAAATCTCCCAAGTATTCTTACGCCGCTCGTCACCTAGCCGCTCAACGTCGTCTCATTTCCTTATAAGGAGAACGAAGGAGGCTCGCCGGTTTCTGACGTCATCGAGCTGCCGGTCCAATGACAGCCGGGGGCTCGTACTCGGGAGGCGTTTCCTGACGTTTGTATGGCTCCAGTCAAGCCGCAATTAGCTTTAGAGCAAACAAATCACTCCGGGCTGGAAAATCTGGATTGCGTTTACAAACGAGGTGGAGCTAAAGATGGGGCTGCAGTAACAGCGATTGATGGGTCATTCATTAAAAAAACAAAGGAGTTTCCCGACAACCGCAGTAAAAAGTAAATATAATCACCGTCCATGCCGGGAAATCGAATTGTATTTACGGATGAGATTTGGGCCCTCGATGGAAACGTAATGGTATCGACTGAAAGCTCATTTATAAAATAAAATAAAAAGCGAAATAACGCGTGTATGACTGGGTCGAATGAATTGCTCTTCGTGGTGTTCCGATTGTGCTGCTGTCTCGTAGTAAAGAGACCAGTGCTCGTGGCCGGGATCTTCCCTGCGTGGAGTTTGCATGTCCTCCCCGTTTATATCAGTGTTCCTTCTGGGTGCTCCCGTTTCTTGCAGTTAGGTGAACTGGCGACGCTAAGAGTGTGTGTTCACCCTGCGATTAACTGGTGCCTTGTGCCCTATGCTGGCCCATCCATTGCGTGACGTTGGTCTGAATTAAGTGGTTTAGTTAGAAAATTACGTGACAAATAATACGTGACATGTATAATATTATATGACCAGGTGTAAGAAAACGTGTCTGCACCGTCCCTGCATTTCCTCTCATACACACACACATATACATATATATACATATATATATACACATATATACACACACATATATATATATATATACACATATATATATATATACACATATATATACATATATA
>JANRMT010062850.1:25580497-25633372 GCA_026402145.1 Polypterus bichir lapradei | reverse complement strand
GTTAAAGATATTAGAAAGTCAGGGTGTATAATAAACGTGTCTAAAAACATTATATTGGCGACATACAGAGAGATAGCAACAGGCACGCGCCAACCCCATGTGTGAGGAGAGCGCAGTCCGAGAGAAGGTGAGGCTCGTAGCTGCCGCACCTCTTGTTTCTCCCATGTATTTGAACAGGAAGTATGCAAATTCAACGAGTTTAATAATAAAAATGATCAAAATTATTGGAATCATACCGAAAATAAATTTATTTTATGTTATCATTATTAGTTTTTTTTTTTTTTTTTACTTTTCACGATGACAGGTGAGACACTCACCTGCCTCCCCTGATTGCACGTCCCTGCTGCATGGCGACCTCATCCAGGTCTTCAGAATCAAAGGGATCGATAAAGCAGAACCAGCAGAATTCTTTCAAGTGAACGGTAAATCGCATATTCATGGACACCATTAAGGGAAAGTGCATGTAGGACTGAAGCCAGGAAGCAAAGAGTTGTGGGACTCTGGAACAAAACTACAGAGACATGGAGTTGAAACAGAAACCTTGACAATCTTTCAGAAGAATCTGGAGATGTTAGGACAGCTTAGCTATTAGCTAAACTAATGGAGTATTGATGGACTGAATGGCCTCCTCTCGTTTGTCGCATTTCTTATCTTTTAGTCCATGTATCCATTGTCACTGGTGTAAAGAAAATGCTTTTAAAGTTTGAGCACATTTTCGCCTTGTTTTATTCTATCTGTGCCTCTGCGCTCTACTTTAAGTATTCACCTTAACGTAAAGACTGGATTCCACTCAACTAATTCATTTCATAATTTTAAATAATTCTCTCATTGCATTAATGGAAAAACATTCAGGCCTTCCAAACTGACTCATAACCCACAGGCTTATAGAATCAGCCTTGCTGTACCTTTTTGGTGCTGGAAAGTCTTTTTTGTAATATGGAGACCCATAAAAAATGCACGACATTCTGGATGAGACCTCTGAAGAAGTTTACAGAGCTTAAGGAAAACACGAGGATGAATCAAAAAGTAAAACAAATTGAAATTCAACCCCAATGCATAAAAACTGACGCAAAACAACACGTTTGCAATGACTTATGGGTAGTCTGACCACGCATAGTGCAGCTCAGCGCTCTGCCGTTACTCTCGTTGAAGCCAGGTGTCAAATGATCACGGATGCTCATTGTTGGGATTGCACAGATGCTGAACAACGCGCCGTAGTGGGCAGAGGGAGTGAAATCTGCTGAAATTATCGGGACCCTGGTTGGCAACCCTCCAGGCAGACACGCGATCCAGTCCCACCCTCTGGAAATGACCCTCTATCTGCCGCAGCCAGGTGTTAAGTATGTGTCCCCTTGGCATGGTCCAGCCACTCAAGTCCTCAACAATGAGCCGGATCACCCTCGGGTAATTGCGCCACATGGCCGTAGTGTCGTAACTGACGCTCCCTCTCAATGCAGGTCATGTGCCTCATTCGGGACTCCGTGAACAACACAAAGTCCAACCAGCGGGACCCAAGGATTCTCTGAAGAGACACACATGAAGGAATCCAGTCTATTTCCCTATGAGATTAATAAATAATAAGATTAATAAACCTTTATCTAATCTAATTCTGCTCATTTTTTCCCCCACAGGCGCCACACACAGGCTCCACTTTCCCCACAGGCGGGGTGACTGGGTGATTTTCACCATTGGCAGACAGTGCAGTACGTTTACTTTGCTACTTCGCTTTAGTAATATAGTTCAAATAAATCTTTGTCACTTTGCCCAACTACGTACTGTTATGCAATGAGTGCTGCGTAAAATGCACTTTGAGAGTCATCACGTCAGGTGTGTAAGGGCAACGACAGCACTGCTGCTGGTTTATCAAGTGCAGCCTACTGAGTTTATTAACCCAAAAGAAAGGTTAAGTACACGAAAAAAATGACAAAACTCAACAAGTGCCAAGCTTCGGCCAAATGCTTAGCTAACTGCAACTCTGTCTGGTTAAGATAAGCTCCATGACACTGAGCACGAAAGAACAGATTAGAAAAGATCATGGCTAGCCATTTAAAGAGCTGACATAACCACTCACTGCAGTGTCCTGCTCTGGCCGAGTCCTCCGCCTGGATTATGACGACTAATCTCCACACATCAGCAGACATCCGTTATCTTGAAGTCAAAAATACCGAGTAGCCTTGAAGGAAAAAGGTGAGTCTGGTGATGTAACAGTCACTTGAACTCCATCCATCCATCCATCCACTTCATTCTGCTTCTCTTATTGAGCCGAGCAGAGCAGAGTAAGCCAGACTTCCAAATCTCTAATAATCAAATATTTATAGGGAAAAAAAAAAAAAGAGTGGCGTGCAAAAGTCATCCTAATTTTCTGCACGACAAAAAGTTTAATGTTAATGTGAACTCTTCTGCTGTAACAAGACAGTTTGCAAAGTCCAAATAAACCAGATATTTAGCTGAAGAAGAACAACTCCAAAGTTTGTGTTTGCCTGAGCATTCAAGGCCTACATGTTATTAAGTAGAATCAAATCTAAACAGACCTCGAATATCCATATGAAAATTTTTTAGGAGCCATCTTCATTCCCATTATAGAAATGAGGTGGCACTCATAGTCCATTAGTCAATAATTAAAAAAGGCACTATATAGGGTGGTCCAGATCTAAGTATGCAATTTTCATTACGCTATAACTTATTAAGTTTATTGCATAGAAAATCAACCAAAAAATCCCGGCCCATCAAGAAGTGTGCAAACTGACGACATGAAGAATCGTGTTCACGCCTAACTGGAATCATCCCCGCATAAATCAGAGTGGTGGCTCTGAGGCTAAGGATCTTCGCTGGTATCCCGAAGGTTGCCGGTTCGAATCCCCGTCACTGCCAAAAGAGATCCTACTCTGCTGGGCCCTTAACCTGTAATTGCTCCGGGGGCGCTGTACAATGGCTGACACTGCGCTCTGACCCCAAGGGGTATGTGAAAACCAACAAATTCCTAATACAAGAAATTGTATAGGGTGCAATAAAGAAAGGAAAAAAAAAATCAAAGTCATCCAGACGATCTGGACCTGCATAATTAGATCTGGATCACCCTTAAACATAAGGATCAATAGGATTAAATTTAGGGCCCAGGGGCTTATTTAACCTTAGGGCCCTGTTAGGATTAGGGCTTTAACATACAAATGTTAAGTTCAGGATAGGGGTAGGGGTAGATATAAAAAGTGGGACCCTGAGGAGTTAACCTTAACATCGGGGGCCTTACCATCAACTTTTTAGCATACTTTGTCGAGACCCCTTTTGCTGCAATAGTAGCCTTCATTCTTTTGGGTAGGCAAGTATATCCCAGTTTTGCACATTACGATTCTTCTTCATTCTTCTTGGCAGAATTTCTATGTGGTGGGACGGCACCACTGGACAGCAGTTTTCAAATCGCGCCACAGATTCTCAGTAGGGTTAAGATCAGGGCTTTGACTCGGCCTTTTCAAAATATTCAGCTTTCTGTTTCTGAGCCATTCCAGTGTCGCTTTGGCCTCACTCATGCTGAGGGTCAGTCAGGCTGAAAGAAAAATCTTCTCCTGAGCCGGACATTCATATCCGACTGGACCAAGCTCTCCTGCAATATTGTGTGGTTTTTGTGTCCATCCATTGTACCTTCAACTCTGACAAGATTCCCAGTCTCCATAGCCTGATGGCTGCCCCCACCATATTTCACTGTAGGCCTGGTGTTTCTTGAGGCCTGGGCAGTGTCAGTTTTATACCACACATCCCTCTTTGAAGTCGGGCCAGAAAGTTCTGTTTTGGTCTCCTCTGACCATAAAACCTTCTCCCACATCTTAACTGGGTCTTTCTCATGCTTTGTAGTAAATGCCATACATGTTTTATATGAAACTTCTTAAGGAATGGCTGCTTTCTTGCTACCTTCCCATAGAGGCCTGTTTTATGGAGAGCTTTTGAAATTGCGGACCCCTGCACCTTCACTCCAGTCGCACATTTCTGAGAGTGACTGTTGGAATTTTAATAACCTCTGTCACCAGTCGACATCTCGCTCCGATGTTTCGTTTTGATGGACGGCCTGTTCTAGTAAGAGTTGGGGTGCTGTGATGGACCTTCCACTCTCTGATGATGGACCAGCAGTGTGCGGCGGGACATTCAAACTCTGAAATTTTTTTTTGTAGCCATTTCACTGACTTTGTTTCTCACATCAGCTGAATGCTCCTTTGTCTTTATTTTTTTTAGTGATTGTCCAACATATGGCCTTACAAAGGGGGCTTTTTATATCCAGAGAGACGTAAAGGACTCACAAGTTGGACCTCATTACATTTACTTATGACTGTCACCTTTGTGTCGTTTGTGATTCATTTGTCATTTGTGTGAAGCTAGAGCTTCTAAAGCCCAGAGTTAAATACTTCGGCAAACACGGACTTTGGAGTTGTTCTTCTTCAGTTAAATATCTACAGAAAAAGGTTTATTTGGACTTAACGAGTTCACATTAAAAATACTGAATGGATAAATATGTGGACAAACCTTTGGTCGTGCAGACAGTGATGATGACTTCCAAGCGTGTTGAGTGATTTTGCACACCACTACAGCTCTATAGCCTTTTGTACCAAAGAGACACGGATATACAACCTTAAAAAGTTAAAACAGGGGGGAAAATTAAAAACAGTAAAGAAGCATCCGCTAATTTCCTGCCAGAGTTTTGTAACATTAACAAGTTTGTCTGTACTTTCAAGACAGACATTTAACACAAAGAAATCCATCCATCCATCCATTTTCCAACCCGCTGAATCCGAACACAGGGTCACGGGGGTCTGCTGGAGCCAATCCCAGCCAACACAGGGCACAAGGCAGGAACCAATCCCGGGCAGGGTGCCAACCAAACACACACACACACCAAGCACACACTAGGGCCAATTTAGAATCGCCAATCCACCTAACCTGCATGTCTTTGGACTGTGGGAGGAAACCGGAGCGCCCGGAGGAAACCCACACAGACACGGGGAGAACATGCAAACTCCATGCAGGGAGGACCCGGGAAGCGAACCTGGGTCTCCTAACTGCAAGACAGCAGCGCTACCACTGCGCCACCGTGCCGCCCACAAAGAAATCCATTCATCTAAATTTTTGAAAACTGAAACTTTTATCTTAGGGTGGCCACATTGGTTTTGAAGTTACATTCACTATGACTGATATGTCCAACACCACCATGTTAAGATACAAATTCAACAAAATACTGCTGGATGACTTTAAAGGAATACTCTGCTTAAAAGTTATATATATTTTTTATATGTTACTTACCCCATGCTCTTTGTAGTGGTGAAAAAGAAAAAAATGTTCTCTCTCATGTTTTCATATTTTAGGCGGAGTGGAGGCTTTGAGGCTGGGGATCTGCACTGGCAATCGGACGGTTGCCACTTCGAATCCTGTAAATGCCAATAGGGACTCTGCTCTGTTGGGCCCTTGAGCAAGGCCCTTAACCTGCAATTGCTGAGCGCTTTGAGTAGTGAGAAAAGCGCTAAATAAATAAAAAGAATTATTATTATTTCATGCAGAATGGAGAGAGTTTATCACATAGCAGAACTCAGTGGTCACCGGTTCTGTACAACAGCAACACCCGGGGAGGAAGAAAAAATAAATAAATCTGTTACTTGTACGGCATAATCCACGTCTTTTATCCAGTCGGATACTGAAAACCTGCAAAACAAATGCTTTTTTGCTTTGCACCCTACCCCACCATAACCTATCGTCTATGGGGGAGAAGCGAAAGCTTTAGATTTGTCAAGAATTTCGATCTCCGGTTTTGGACGGATCTCAATGATTTAGGGTCCCCCGATATAGAGACATCTCAATGATGGTTGTCTGTCTGTCACGGTTTCTTCAGGACGGTCTAGAGCTAAAATGGCTGGATGGAAAAATACTAAACTGGAAACTTAAGCCTGTTATGAGATGACGATGTGCCGATTCATTTTTGAGTCAAATCGTGCAAGAGAAAGAGGCACTCGAGAGGAGCCTTCAAATATTGTAAATTCTGCAGTTAATGATGAATTTTCATCAATTGCTATTGTTATGATCTATTTTATGATCAGAAAGATCAGCATCAGGGCAGTAAACAATGACTGAAACATTCTAGGATAGTTCAGGTAACTTGGTTCTTACAGCGTAAAGCCTACTGACGCTCATGTACACATTTTTTGCCAAAACACTGTAAATGATCAGCTTGTGCATAAACAGTACGTGAAAGCCTTTTTGACTTGAAGACCTGCCATTCCAATACAACTCAGAATCCTGCCACGTGCAAAAGTTCACTGACAACACTGCTATTGTGGGCTAAATCAGGAGTGGGCAGGAGGAGGAGTATAGGAAGCTAATCAAGGACTTTGTTAAATGGTGCGACTCAAACTACCTACAACTGAACACCAGCAAGACCAAGGAGCCGATGGTGGATTTTAGGAGGCCCAGGCCCCTCATGGACCCCGTGATCATCAGAGGTGACTGTGCAGAGGGTGCAGACCTATAAATACCTGGGAGTGCAGCTGGATGATAAACTGGACTGGACTGCCAATACTGATGCTCTGTGCAAGAGAGGACAGAGCCGACTATACTTCCTTAGAAGGCTGGCGTCCTTCAACATCTGCAATAAGATGCTGCAGATGTTCTATCAGATGGATGTGGCGAGCGCCCTCTTCTATGCGGTGGTGTGCTGGGGAGGCAGCATAAAGAAGAGGGACGCCTCACGCCTGGGCAAACTGGGGAGGAAGGCAGGCTCTATTGTAGGCACGGAGCTGGACAGTTTGACATCCATGGCAGAGCGACGGGCGCTGAGCAGGCTCCTGTCAATCATGGAGAATCCACTGCATCCATTGAACAGGATCATCTCCAGACAGAGGAGCAGCTTCAGTGACAGACTGCTGTCACCATCCTGCTCCACTGAAAGACTGAGGAGACCCCACACTATGAGACTCTTCAATTCCACCCGGGGGGGGTAAACGTTAATATTATACAAAGTTATTGTCTGTTATACCTGCATTGTTATCACTCTTTAATTTAATATTGTTTTTTATCAGTATGCTGCTGCTGGATTATGTGAATATCCACTTGGGATTAATAAAGTATCTATCTATCTATTAAGTTGGCCCTTTTTTCTTTTACAAGACCCCTGCAATCCGCCCTGACAGGCTGTCCATCAACTTCTGGGCCCAATCCTGACTGATGGAATCCCATTCTTGCAGAATCAATGCTTGGAGTTTGTCAGAATTGGTGGGTTTTTGTTTGTCCACAAGTTCTCAATGAGATTAAGGTCTGGGGATTTTCCTGGCCATGGACCTCAAACTTTCATATTTTCTTCCCCGAGCCACTTAGTTCTCACATTTGCCATCATGTTGGTCACCAAACTGTTTTTGGATGGTTGGGAGAAGTTGCTCTTGGAGGATGTTTTCGTCCCATTCTTCATTCATGGCTCAGTATTGGGGGACAACACCAGTGCAGTGTTTGCTCAGGAATGACAGCAGGCAGGTGTGAGTGAGGTGAAGAGTTTTGGAGGATGGCCTGGTGGGTACCAAGAAGGGCAGCCAAGAAAAACATCAGGGACAGACAGATATTCTGTAAAGGGGACAGAGATTGGACTACTGGGGTCAAGTAATTTTCTCTGATGAATGCCCTTTACGATTGTTTGGGGCATCCGGAAAAAAGAAAAGGTGAGCAACACTACCATCAGTCCTGTGTCAGGCCAACAGTAAAGCATCCTGAGACCATTCATGTCACATGGGGTTGCTTCTCAGCCAAGGCAGTGGACTCACTCACAATTTTGCCTAAGAACACAGCCATGAATAAAGAATGGGACCAAAACATCCACCATTCTGCCAACCATCTAAGAACAGCTTGGTGACCAACATGATGGAGCACTGGGCCATAAGGCAAAAGTGATAACTAAGGGGCTGGGGGATCAAAACATTGAAATGTTGAGTCCATGGGCAGGACACTCCCCAGACCTTAATCCCATTGAGCACTTGTGGTCAAGAGGTGGGTGGACAAACAAAAATCCACCAATTGTTATTATGCAAGAATGGGCTGCCATCAGTCAGGATTTGGCCCAGAAGTTGACTGTCAGCCTGCCAGGGTGAATTGCAGGGGTCTTGAAAAAGAAAGAAGGGCCAACACTGCAAATATGGACTCTTTGCATAAACTTAATGTCATTGTCAATAAAAGCCTTTCAAGTCAAGTCAAGTTGGGGAGCCTGCACTGGTACAGCGCGTTGCTGCTCCCACTACACGACGAAAGAACTCAGGATCCTGGTTTGCAACCCTCAGGGCAGACATGCGGTCCAGTCCCACCCTCCAGAAATGACCCTCTAACTGCCGCAGCCAGGTGTTGAGTGGGCGACCCCTTGGCCTGGTCCAGCCATTTAGGTACCCAGCAATGAGGATCTTATGAGCTGGATCACCCTCGGAGAAACGCGCCACATGGCCTTGAAACTTCTGAAATGCTTGTAATTTTCTAATTCAGCTTTTAATAACTATGATGGCCATGTCAATGGTAAATTTACCTTAATTTTTGGTTAGTTTGAAACTGGATAAAATGTAGATTTTAACACAGATAATGGAAGATTCTCTTCCATCTCAATAATTTAAGGGTTATGAAATGTTCTTAATGATGATAGTATATACATGGGCTCGTCAATTGAAGTTAGATAGGTGAGGTTGGGACCATGCGCACCCACCACACCACGAGTCGCCTGGGTTGTGACCCTAGTGCAGCAGGTGACACCTCAAAAGCACACTTGAACAGTGTGAAGTTTTTTATTTTTTAAATGGTGGCTGGAGTGCCAATCCTGCCACCAGCCCCCAAGTTGGAAGTAGCCAGAGAGAAATATGAACTGTTGGTCAGACTGGCACTAAGAGCACAGAGTTTTCTAGCCATGTGTGCGTATGTGATAATACTGTATACAGAAACATTACCGTTAAGCCTCAAGCAGAATACCACAGATAAGAAGTTTCCTTTTATTTGTATGTATTATCCACTTTTTTCCTTATTTTGTGTTCACAGTTTGCTTTGAACTTCACTAAAATCTATCAAACAAAGTCACTTGGACTTGAGGGTTTTTTTTTTGTACAAGTCATACTATTGTTGGAATGTCTTTCTGCATTAGAATGATTTTGAACTATTTGAAAACCCTCAACAAACACAATTATAATGACGTTTAAAGACAAAGTACAATTTCTGACCTGGTCACCGAGTAGCGTTATGTTACACCTTGTCTGTCTGGATTTTCTCCAAAAAAATGTAAGCTATGTTAATTGGCAGCTCTAACCCGTACTCAAGTCTGGGCTCATTCTAGCCTGCCTGTTTCTCTGGGGCACTCCTCAAATCCCATCAAAGACAGCAACGGAGTGCCTGCTGTTCTGAATCCAGACGATCGCACTTGAAGCCGCCAGCGATGAGTCACTCGCCCTCAGTTGTCAAAAAAACAGTCCAGTAGCCACCTGTCAATAAACAAAGGGAGACAAAAGCAGCCACCAAATTTATGTGTGTGATGATACACAATCTGGTCATCTGTACTATTTGGCAACACTTTAACAGAAATAGAGCAAAATAAAAACACACAAAAACAATGAAAACTTTCATAAAATCTGTTAACCTTTAATCCAACAGTATTGAATGTCACATTACCAGGCCAAAATTAAAATAAAAACATTACTAAGATTAAAAAGGTCTCAGATTCAATTGATTTCCATCTTATCCAACGTTCCATTTTCAGGAAGGTGAAACAAGTTAAAATCACAGAGAATAATACAGTTCTGGAAATCATCAAATTTAAATTCAGTCCACTGCAGAAATCCAACATGACAATGGTGGGCTGCTAGTTCGAACAAATGAGAAGATCCTCAGGCTGATCCTAAGGCAGATTTCTCTCTTTTTGGTGATGCATACTTACTGGCACTTCATGATAACTGCATGACAATGTGTCACAATTAATTCTTCTGTCCCTCTCAACATATTCTGTGGTTCAAGTCATCTCGCCTAAAAATATTCAGCACCTTCAATTATGAGCACAAACATTCTTGCTGTCACGATGTGACACACTATTCCTATGACAAACCTGGTTTACCCAAGTTTCACCAAGAATTGAGCAAATTTAAAAAAAAAAAAAAAATTCACATTCATTTCGACAATCTTTTTCTTTTGTTCAATCAATATTTTGTAACATTAAACACTCCAGTTGCTCGCAGGCCTTTTCAGGACAGGTTCCCGCTTCTTTGGTTTCTTATTCTCTCCTGTAGGAGATCCCAAGCTTTCTGTACCTGCAAAAAATAGCAAAGGTATGCATTATGCCAGCATTTCTCAACCTTTAAGTATTTGCGACCCGAGTTTTCATAACAGTTTTAATCGCGCCCTCCCCTAACATTTTTTGAAATGTAGATGCATATTTTATTATACTTACTTAACTTTTATCGACATTTATCTAACTCTACGAGTATATTTATTGTTCTAGTATCAGAATGTACTTTAAGTTAATTTGTTTTGGTTTCAACAGATGTTTTTTTTCATATTTTTGATTCTTGTTTTCTTTTTTTCACATCTTCGCACCCCCCAAGGGGGGCCCGCCCCACAGGTTGAGAACCACTGCATTATGCTATTGGTGTACTCGTCTCAAAAAATACCCAGCGTTCTGAAAGAAATCTGTATTACTGCTGCCTCTAAAATCATTCAGGGAAAATGACCAGGAAATTTTGAAATTTTTGTGTGAGCAATTACATTTTTAAAAGTAGGATGTGAAGTCTAATAAATTAGACACATGAAGTAATACATTAATGAGAAGGTACTGTCACTAAGAAAAGCTTCCATATAATGTAAAATATTACAGGCTTTATTTTCCGTTTCAAAAACTTCAGAAAACTCCCGAGTGTGAACAATGTGTACATAGATATACATATTTCCATCTATATCTCTGTATCTGTATATCTATCTCTGTATTTATATATCTATATCTATCAATATCCCTAAATCTATTTCTCTCTATATCTCTATCCCTATATCTATCTCCATATACAGTGTCTCTGTATTTATATCTCTATATCTCTGCATTTATATATCTACATCTGTCTCTATCCCTATATCTATCTCTCTGTATTTATATATCTAGCTCTATACTGTGTCTCTGTATTTGTATAACTATATCTCTGTATCTCTATATCTATATCTATCTCTGTATTTATAGAACTACAGTATATCTCTGTATCTCTATATCTTTATTCTGTGTCTCTGTATTTATTTCTCTATATCTATCTCTATAGTATTTATATCTCTATATCTTTGTATTTATATAACTATATCTCTGTATCTCTATATGTATATCTATCTCTATTTCTTTATACTATGTCTCTGTATTTATATACTCAGCAAAAAAAGAAACGTCCCCTGACTTTCAACTGTTTTTACTTTCAGTAGACTTAATGTGTAAATATTTGTATGAACACTAAAAGAGTCAACACCATAAGACATAAACTAAAAATGTTTCACAATGTGTCCCTGAATGAAGGGAGGCTCAAAATCAAAAGTACCAGTCAGTATCTGGTGTGGCCACCAGCTGCTTGAAGTACTGCAGTGCATCTCCTCCTCATGGACTGGACCAGATTTGTCAGTTCTTGCTGTGAGATGTTACCCCACTCTTCCACCAAGGCACCTGCAAGTTCCTGGACATTTCTGGGGGGAATGGCCCTAGCCCTCACCCTGCGATCCAACAGGTCCCAGACGTGCTCAATGGGATTGAGATCTGGGCTCTTCGCTGGCCATGGCAGAACACTGACATTGCTGTCATGCAGAAACTCACGCACTTTTTGCCACTCCTGTCTGGTCCAGCGAAGGTGGGTTTGTGCCCATAGGCGGCGTTGTTGCTGGTGATGTCTAGTAAGGACCTGCCTTACAACAGGCCTGCAAGCCCTCAGTCCAGCCTCTCTCAGCCTATTGCGGACAGTCTGAGCACTGATGGAGGGATTGTGTGTTCCTGGTGTGACTCGGGCAGTTGTTGTGGCCATCCTGTACCTGTCACGCAGGTGTGATATTCGGATGTACCGATCCTGTGCAGGTGTTGTTACACGTGGTCTTCCACTGCGAGGATGATCAGCTGTCCTTCCTGTCTCCCTGTAGCGCTGTCTTAGGCGTCTCACAGTGTGGACATGGCAATTTATTGCCCTAGCCACATCAGCAGTCCTCATGCCTCCCTGCAGCCTGCCTAATGCACGTTCACGCAGATGAGCAGGGACCCTGGGCATCTTTCTTTGGGTGTTTTTCACAGTCGGTAGACAAGTCTCTTTAGTGTCCTGCGTTTTTAGAACTGTGACCTTAAATGCCTACTTTCTGTAAGCTGTTAAGGTCTTAACGACCATTCCACAGGTGCATGTTAATTAATTGATTATGGTTAATTGCACATGCATGGAAAACATTGTTTAAACAATTTACAATGAAGATCTGTAAAGTTATTTGGATTTTTAAAACATTATTGTTGAAATACACAGTCCTGAAAAAGGGACGTTTCTTTTTTTGCTGAGTATATATCTATATCTATCTCTCTGTATTTATATAACTATATCTCTGTATCTCTATATCTTTATACTGTGTCTCTGTATTTATATCTCTATATCTTTGTATTTACTGTATATCTCTATATCAATCTCTATATCTCTGTATATCTATAATATGGTGCCTTTCCATATCTATCTATATACAGGGGTGGGCTAAAGTAGTCTTACAGTTTGCAAGTGAAAGATTATTCTTGTATTATTGTTTATTAATTAAATTATTTATTTGTAGTATTTGTACCTTATTTGTCATCTTCATCATATTATTGTTATTATTTCATACCCTTACTTATGATTTACCTTTTAGGTAATGATGGCTGGTAATTTAACCAACAACTAATGAAAGTGGACACTTAAACATACTGGAAGGAAGAGAACAAACTTAATAAAGCTACCGAGTTAATAAAGCTATTGTAATAATCATAGCCTGCACGTCTTTCTCCATACAAACAACTGTAAACCTACATTTGTCCACCCCTGTCCTACTGGTGCTCTGTCCAGGGTTTCCTCCTGCCTTTGTGCCCAGCACTGCCTGTATAGTCTGTGGCTCTACACAGCTCTGAACTGAATTAAGCAGCCTTAATGGAATACTTGACTCAAAAATGATTTATTTTTTTATACATTACTTACCCAATGTAGTTTAAGTGATGACCGAGAAATATTTTTAATCTAATGTTTTCATGCAGAACAGAGATAACATTTTTGATACAATAGGCATCAATGGCAACCACTGCTGGAGTGGAGCAAACAATATCAAAAACATCCATGAAAAAATTTTGTTACTTGTGCCTCAAAATTCACAGGTCAAGTTGTCCAGTCGTATACAGTGGAACCTCAGTTCACGACCACAATTCGTTCCAAAACTGGTCGTAACCCGATTTGCTCGTGAACCGAAGTAATTTCCCCCATAGGCTTGTATGTAAATACAATTAATCCGTTCCAGACCATATGAACTGTATGTAAATATATATTTTTTTAAAGATTTTTAAGCACAAATATAAATTATACCATGGAATGCACAGCGTAATAGTAAACTAAATGTAAAAACATTGAATAACATTGAGAATACCTTGAACAACAGAGAAAACTAACACTGCAAAAGTTTGTGCTATAGCGCTACGAACCGCTCTCTAAAAACACCTTTTTTTTAATGAGTTTTTAAGCACAGGGAAAAAAATGAACATTTGAAAAATCCGTAATTAATAAACCACTGAGAAAAGTAACATTGCAACAATGCATGCTACGAACCGATCGCTGTAAACAGAAGTGAAGTGGAGATTAAAATCCAATAGAAAAACGTTTTCATTAAATAGAACGAGATTAAAACAATGCTCGGATCTGTCTCTTTAAAAACAAGCCCGGTGCATTCTTTAACTGCCTTCTCGGTCTTATGCGTCCATCTCTCTCTCTCTCTCTCGTGTGTGTGTATGTTTCTCTCTCTCTCCCTCCCTCGGGAATGCACAGGGAGAGACTGAACAAGTGCAGAAATCATCGGCGTGCACAAACCGAAAGGGAAACTGGCTTGTTCATATACAGACTGTGTGGTCGTGAACACATGCAAAAGTTTGGCAAACTTTTTGGTCGTAAACCGATTTGTACGTGTTCCGAGACATTCGTGAACTGAGGTTCCACTGTAATCACAATGTCCCAAACACATATGTTTTTACTAAAATATTGTTAAACCACTCCAGGAAAATGTCTTCATGAAAAATAACTGAACAGGTTATGCGAATGTGTATTTGATAGCGCTACTCTTGGACAATTGTAACGACATAAATTGGTTTAATTCCAAGTATATATGAAAGCTGTTGTTTCTATAAGATTATTTTCTCTTTTATTACCACTAATACATGAAATACTTTGAAGTGTTAAATGCCATAATCTTTTTCAGTCTTCACTGCTATGTACAGTAAAGTGATAAACTTTATGCCTGTGAAATGTTCCAACATTCTGAAGATAATGCGACCCACTCAGAACCACCTTTGGGAGAAAGTGACTCTCCTCTTGCTTCAATGTCTTCTATTTTGTTTCTTTACTCAACAACACACCGATGAGTATGAGAGTGCTTAAAAAAATTTAAAACAAAAATACTGTCAGGATATGCTGTGGACAAATAGAATAAGCAAGGTTTAACAATATTATGTTCTGTTTTCTTCATTGTCTGTTATATGCAAAACACAAAGGATAACAATAAAAATCCCCTTTGGCGTTAGTGCTGCCCTATATGCATAGTCTACTGTGAGTGAAGTGACAGTAAATTGCAGTAGTGAAAGTTGAAATTGAGGTGCCACCTCCTACCCAAAGTCTACAGTTAATCGAGTTCACGTTTGTACTCCTGTCTACAGGCAAATTAAAAGTTCACTGACACTCTCTGGCACAGGAAATCCTTCTTCACCTGCTCCAAAGCAGGCATGGGCCATGTAGTACTCCAAGCTGTCAGCTTACCAGAGCCCATTGCATTCCCTCATCTGATAAGGCAAAGTGTTTGCCCTTTTATAATATGGAAAAGAAAGCTATAAATAGTTATTTCATTATTCCAAACTAAACTGTGTGAAGTGACCTATCACAGATTGTGCACGATATGAATTCCTCTGATAGTGCCTCTTTTCATACTGTGTTTGCCAGCTCTTTCAGTTTTAATGACTAAGCAAAACCATGACTTGAGGTGAACAGGTAAGTCAGAATATAGGAGAGCTACAATTTGTGTTGCAGGGTATTTAATAAGGGATGCTTGAAAGTTAGAGAGAGGGGTTACATTATTATTTTTCACTGTTCCTTTCAAATAAGAAATTCTGTGGATACCTTCTTATTTACACACTAGCCATGTGCGCCCAATTACGCTGCGCGTCTTAAAGTTGTCTGTGAAGGGCTCCCTGTTTAAACGCGGCTGCCAGTCGTGAACTGGGCCCTTCGTCACACAGCATTATGATTTTTTATAAGAGAAACAAAATTACAAAAGAAAACCCTTGGATATTGACTCGATAGGAACGGCCTACTCGGAATCACTGTCCGAATAGTAATTATGTGGTGGTGTAGGAGCATTTCTGCTTCCGTCCGTTCACAGTCCATCTCGTTTTCACGACGCTATTGTTTCCTCTCACGATCTCTTCTCAACCTTTCTCCAATCTCGCAGGTTGCTTTGTGGTAATCCAAAGAGTAAGGCAATATATACAGAGCAATAGTTATAAAAGGGGGGGCACATAGGTATCCAGACTCTTTAAAGCATAAATAGGGATCACTTCACTGACATGTGAGCAAGCCACGGTACAACTGTGAGACACGCAGCACTCGCCAGCCACAACGTAACAATAATAATTTCCGGAACGTGCTGTTACGTTGTCATTCATTTTACCCACTGTCTTTCTTTCATTCATATGTTACGTAGGCACGTACCTTTTATCTTCGGCAATCTCATTCTCTAACCAGGCCTCAGGAGCTAACCAGCGTAACACTGTCCACCACCCCTTTCGTTATTCCGGCACATTGTTGACATCCGTGAGTAACAACAACGTACTAAACTGGAAGGTGGTCTACGCATGCGTGGAATTCGCGGACAAACAAAGATCAAGATCTAAATGAAGATCTCTTTAGTTAATTTAAAGCACAACAATTTGTTTAGTTTGAATGTTTGTGTTTTGAGGTGTGACTGGAGTACTACAGTCTTCAGTAGTATAAGCCTGGAGGAGATTCTTAATGCAATGCCTATGTTTTAGCTGTCTCTCTACTGCCATCTAGTGCTTCTTCTTCTAATTCATTCGCGGACAAACAAAGATCAAGATCCAAATGAAGATTATATATAGAGATTAGAATAAATTCCCAGTGTGCTTCTTTCATCTCATTCAATGTATCTTACATCTAGGTTGTCTGCACTTAGTCGTATCAGCTGAACGAGATCATCAAGATGTTCCACATGAACTCTGATTAATTTAAATTCTTGTACATTCAGATATTTCCAGTTGCTAAAACTGTCCGACACCATGGCTCTCACCTGTCTTTGTGTAACCTCTGGCTCCCAGGATGTGCAAAGGACAACATTTGCTCTCTCCACTCTTTGTTCATTGGTCCACTGATTATCAAGCCGCTTTTGTGCATTCTCCTTACTTACACCATCTCTGCTCATTATGCGGGCAATTGCCTAATGAAGCAAAAATAAATAATGAAAGTTTAAAAAAAAAAACAGGCTACCTGAACTTTCCTACAACTCTGTAGTGGGAAAAAAAAATGTTGACCTACCTCGCCTTCTGGGATGATTGTTACCCAGACCTCATGGACCATATCAGTCCAACCAGCCTCCAGTAGAACTGCTGCATCCAGCACACACACAGACTTACCTGACAAGAAAAACGATGACAAATGGCTTTAACTTAACAACCACAGAGAGAAAGAAAACACAGGAGTCATGTTATTACTCAGGGCTGGAACACGAATATTTAAAATCAACACCTCATGGTAAATTAGGCCCTTAATCTCAATGGGCACAGCTGGAAGTTTGGTTGTGCTTCCTAGTGATGAGCAAACCCTGCGGAGTTTGCTTTGCCTGGACTTTCGTAAAAACATGGAAATATTCCGGAATTTCAACAAACTTTGCTATTTGCACTGAAGTCAGTGGGGAAGAAGAAACTCAACTAGTTTTTTTTGAATGGAATAAAATGGTGCAATACCTCACTGTAACGGCTCTGTTTATTTTTAGCAAAGTTATTCTGATGTGTATTTGTGAGTGGGTTAGTTGTATGTTATAATAGTAACTATTATTATCATTATTATTATTTATAAAGCTTCTGTAAAAAGCCAGACATCCACTGGGGACAAAAAAAGATCTGTCTGTCTGTGGAACACTAATGTTGACATCACCCAGTGCAGTAACCAAGGCCAAAGTTAAATGCTGCCCAAACCCCCACATGCTCCTGGGCCACTTGATCTTACTTTAAACAGTTCACATGGTGGCTAGGGAAGTGAGCACCAACTATGCGGGACCGATTGTTACAGCCAAAAATGTGATTTGAGCTGTGAGGATGTGTGCCATTATGCCTACCTGAGATAAAAAGTATACTCCAAGTCTTTTCCTTAACTCCTATCACTACCCATACAGCCTGTGACGAAAGTATTCAGCATTACATACCCCGGGTCTATCCTGGTCACTACCTGATAGGTACTACATAACAAAGAGTCTTAAAACTTAATCTAGCAGTGAAGACATAACATACAATGAAACAATGCACAAAAATGAAGTATTTTCAAAATGCTTTACTCTCATTATGGTCAGCTAAGGCAGGGGCTCCCAAACTTTTGGACGTCAAGTACCACCTGAGGTTAAGTGAGTTGCGTTGCGTACCACCCGCACCTTGTTGAAAGGGAGGGAGAGCTGTAAGGGGGGGCGGAGTTTGGGTCCAAACCGCCCCGAAATCTGAATAAAAGTTAAAGAATTGGAAGAAATTATGCATAAAATTAATGATATAAATTGATAAATTCCGCCCCGAAACTAAATCCTGCCTTCGGCCTGTATGTGACACAGTTATCGAAGATGAAATGGTATCGGATTAGATTTGGTGACTACGATGCAATACAGCGGCAGTGCACATATAACAAACGTGAGCGGTTTCTGTGAGGCAAAGTTACTGAAGACTAAATAGTGTCGGCGTTGTGCTTTCATCTAATTACCAAAAGCTCAAACAGTGAAGAAGTAGAAGTTGACTTCCGCGAAACGGAATTATGGTAGCGTTAAATGAACTAAATACTGATTCGAATAATAGGTTTTATTTATTCAGATGACGAAATTTCACACCACACTAAATTTGGGAATCCACATATTATTGTATTTAAACAGTTTCATTGGTTTTTGCTCACAACAGGCTTGTCATAAAGGGTTTCGCACAGATAAATTAAATTTCAGGGACCGCGATGCGTACCACCTGAAAAGGCTCCACGTACCACCGTTTGGGAACCGCTGAGCTAAGGTACCCCCTCAAATAAAAATACTGACATTTTATTTATTTTATATGCATGCAGGGTATAAATCCAGCTGAGGTGCTGATCGGGTAGTGACGTATACACCATAAATTATTTACTCATGTGCAAAGCAGATCAGGCAGCGCTGTAAAGTGTGTGATGTACGCTTATGGGATGCATGTGTGAAAGTTCTGCTCATGTACTACGCAAATTAGGCAGGTAGCGCAGACTGGGTGACGACACCCCACATCCAACATTGCTGTTACAGCTCTGACGTCATGCTGGAATTACAAGGCATCATGGACCACTAGGGGAACAGAATTTGTCTAAGCCTACTACACAGCAGATTTGTAGGGAAAAATTCAGTGAAGGAGGACACAGGCAAATTTTGACAATCAACACTAGTACTGTCCAAAACAATAAAAAAACGACAGTGAATCAACAGGTCAGAGGAAAATAAAAATAGAAAAGACACGCATGGTTTTGAATTATTTTTTTCTTTACACTTACGATCCAGAGCTTAAAATGATAAGTGGAAGCTTTTTAAACAAAATCCAAAGGCAACACTTTAACCATGGATGCCCCAGTCATTACCAGTAATTAAAACACCTATTGAACATACCCTGAGATGCAGCCTCCAATATTTTCTTTGTAGAAAGCTTTGCTATTTCGGGCCACACAATATCAGTCAAACACTTCAGTTTCTCCTGAATAATAAAATGAAAGTAAAGAAATGAATAATACATTGGCAAAAAATGAAAGAAGGATTTCTCAAAGTATAAGATGATGTACACGATCTAAAATGAAATGAAAAAAACTCTGCTGTATTCCATCAAGTTTGTGAGAGCACTGTCATGAGACAGGTCAACACGAGACTGACACCAACCATCTAACCATTTTCTAAATCCATAGTGTGTGCGTGTTCCGATTTGTTTTAATTAAAGGTTACAGAAAATGTGCTTAAAATGGCAACATTGAACACAAGGTAGACGTCAACCCTGACTGTTTTTCATATCGTGTGCTTCACGGGGTCACCATCATTCTCAAGTAACATGGGAGGCAGCTAAAGGGCTTGAGTAAGGGCAGTTCCGAGTCCATTCATGGGAGATTCCACCTGGTCCTTTTGACGTCACTTCCGGGACCGAGCCTATGGAAGGAGTCCATGCCGGCTCCGGCCCCTGTGATATCACGTCCGGGCTCGAACCTATGGCTGAAGACCTTCATGAGCTCGGCCCCTTTGATCTCACTTCCTGTCTTCCCCTTTAAAAGCCTCCACCTTTTCCCTATTCCCTCAGTTCTGTTTTGGACTCAGTTTTCTGAACATCAGTGCTGTATACATTTTTACAACTTTGCAACCAGGATACCAATTACATGGGTGGCTGCCCCAAAACTTTCTATGTCTCCGAGTCAAGTTTGTGACAATGTGCATTATAAGAACATTGACAAATGAGATGAGATGATTCAGTCCTTCAAGCGTGTTTGCTTAGTCAATAGATAAGCTGTCCCAATATCTCATATGTGCACTTTGTAAAAGTAGTGAAGTTTTCTGCTTCAACTCCATGTCTCAGTAGGCTGTTCCAGATTCCCACAACTCTTTGTGTGAAGAAGTGCTTCCTGACTTCAGTCCTACATGCACTTTCCCTTAACTTCCACTGGTGGATTCACTGTTTAGCTAAAAGATTTTGACTTAATGGATGTCTTTGAAAATTTTGAAGACCTGTGTTAGGTCCCCACCCAGTCTCCTCTGCTCAGACTAAGCAGGTTAAACTCTCTGTTGCAGAAATACATGTCCTCCCCTCCGCACAGCTTCAAATGTTGCCATGTCCTGCTTGTAGCATAGTGACCAGAATTGCATACAGTACTCTAGCTGTGCTCTCACCAGTGCAGGACATAGTCTGAGCAAAATGTCCCTTAACTTCAGCTTTTACAATATAACCTAACATTTTATTGCCTGTTTATTTGCTTTTATGTATTGCTTAGATCAGTGGTCTCAAACCTCAGTCCTGGAGGGTCGCAGTGGCTGCAGGTTTTCATTGTAAGCCTTTTCATTAGTTTCACATTACTTTAACATGGCATTGCTTCATTTTAGTTTGATGCTTTGTATGCTCTGTATATTCAATTAATCATCATTATCATTCAAAGTGACTCAGAAATCCATACTAACCCCTACTTTCTCTGCTATTCTTTTTTCGGTTTTCTGTGGTGGCGATCTGCGCCACCACCACTTGATCAAAGCAGCATGATGTCCCTACATTGACGGATTAAATGCCAGAAGTCCACATGACCGTCATCATTAAGTTCTTCCATTTGAACCCTAAATACAATGAGGACTGATTGAGGTCATTTATGTTAGGTAGAATACCTAGAGGGGGCTGGGTGGTCTCGTGGCCTCAGAACCCCTACAGATTTTTTTTTTCTCTCCAGACGTCTTGAGTTTTTTTCTGTCATCCTTGGCCATTACTTACTTTTATTCTATGTTAATTAGGCCTTCCTAATTGTATTTTCTCATTTATTTTTCCTTTTTTCTCTTTCTTCATCATGTAAAGCACTTTGAGCTACATCATTTGTATGAAAATGTGCTATAGAAATAAATGTTGTTGCTTTCTTAATTAGTGACCTGCTTTTGCTGCTAATTAACTTCTTTTGAATTCTTTTTTTTAAATTCATCTGTGGCAGAGCGACGGGCGCTGAGCAGGCTCCTGTCAATAATGGAAAATCCACTGCATCCACTGAACAGGATCATCTCCAGATAGAGGAACAGCTTCAGCGACAGACTGAGGAGACCCCACACTATGCGACTCTTCAATTCCACCAGGGGGGTAAACATTAAATTATACAAAGTTATTGTCTATCTGTTATACCTTCATTGTTATCATTCTTTAATTTAATATTGTTTTTATCAGTATGCTGCTGCTGGGGTATGTGAATTTCCCCTTGGGATTAATAAAGTATCTATCTGTTTTAATTGACTTGTTCTTGAAGACTCAGACCCCTTAATTGTTTCTTTTTCCTTAATTAGCAGTCAAACAATAATGAGACATAAAATGAGCCAAAACATGGGCAGCAAACTGTGACCATCATACAATACCTGAAAATAAATAAAGATGAAGGTCTCAGGAATGCTGATCTGCTCAGGTCCACAAAACATTCCAACAGTGCTCTTAGAAAAGGCAAAATCAACAATTTTGGAAATGTATCCCATTGCACAATGAGAGCAGCAACAAGCCATGGAATTAAAGAGCGGGTTTAATTAACAACAAGAATCGGCTTCTAATTAAGCAACTGGTTGGAGTTTGAAACCCTGGCTTAGTTGGTCTTCTGTTAGTTGACTCACTTCACATTTCATTTCTGTTTGGGTGCCATTTAAGGAAAGAAATGAAGCAATTCAGAGCAACGATGAAGAAATTCAGGGGAACAAATCTTAAAAAACAAGTCAATTAAAAAGAAAGGAAAATAATTTAATTAGCAGCAAAAACTGGTCACGAATTAAAAAAAGGGTTAGCCACGGTGGCCCTCCAGGACTGGAGGTTGAGACCACTGACTTAGATGATGAAAATTTTTTGTCAACATAAACCGCCAAGTCCTTTTCAGAGGTTGCCTTCTGTATGACAGGGTCTCCCATCTTGTATTTATAATTAACATGCCTTTTGCCCACATGTAGCACTTTGAACTTTTCTAAAGTGAACTGCACTGTCCAAGTGCTTTCCCAGTTCTGAAATTTCTTTCCGAGTTGTGATTGCTGCCTCCTCAGTGTCTGCCATTCACCCAGTTTTAGAGTCATCTGAAAACTTTCTTCTCAAGTTTACTAACAATACCAAAGTCTATGCTATCAATATAAATCAGAAAAAGCATTATGAATACTTAATTTTAGGTACGGTAAAATAATTGACAGAAGATAGAAGAATCAAAAGAAACTCTATTTGCCTCACTTGTGCCATGGCAACAGGATATTCCTAAGGTCTGGGTCATGGGGGTCTGAGGGCTCTCCTGGCAACACTGGGGACAGGGTGAGAGCCACCGCTGAACAGGGCGCTGGAGCTGCTGCATTCACATGCATTAGCATTTACATTTAAATATGTTTAAGGATTTTTCTAGTAAGGAAGACATACATTTTGAGGCAAAGTAGTTATAACCCATTAGTCATGGAAAACTTGTTTTTTGAATGGAATTTCACTGCCTCAAGAATTCTTCCTTTCATTAGGGAAGTGTAACAAGACAACCACCATTTCTATCAGACCTCAAGTTGCAAGTGGAATTAGAGTTCTAACCTCCATCGTGATATTTAAAAAGGAAATGTTAAAAAAAAAAAGTTAATATACTGTATATTTTAAAAATTTTAAGTATTTTCATTTGACACTTTTTTTTTTTAAGTCTTAAAAACCAAACTATATTGTCACCCACCATAGCCCCTGAAAAGTTTCAAGACTCCTCACCTTATTCCCAAACACTTTTTTTCCAAGTAAAGATCTGTTGATCGTACCATCTTCATTTAAGATATCTGGAACAAAGAAGTTCAGTCACGTCAGAGCTTAACTGCAGGGTTTAAACAACAATGAGTACTATGTGCTCACAGCCTCTTAGACATGTAATACTTGAAGAAGCCCAAAAGAACTAAGCACAGATTACGCACCATTACCGAACACCTCTTTTACTTTGTGATAGGTGGGTCCTCCTGGATTATAGGTTTCGTGTCCCAGGCGGTCGCTGTCGATGTGGGCGGCCCCCAGAGCTTCTAGGCGCTTTGCAATGGAAGTCTTGCCGCTCCCACTACCTCCTGTCAGGCCAATCACATAGGGAAAGAGTGGAATGTTTGGATTTTTCTAAAAAGAAAGTGGAAACATGAACAGGAAATTTTAAATCAGATTCTTTGGTTGTATTCATGTTATGAATTCAGTGATCACTATTTATTCACCCTTGTGGTAAAAGAGTGCCACAACTGTAAAGGTAAAGACAATGAAGGATTTGTAACGGGTGTGCTTCATACACACCCAGTTATAGGCTGTCCCACTATGTCCATCAAGACCTCTTGGGCACATCGGACATCAAAGAAGAAGCATTTAAGCCCTGCCAATGCCTCAAAGCCTGCATACCACACGGTGCTGGAAACACCCTTAAGCTGCGATTGTCAATCCTGGAGATTCTTATGCACACCTTTTAGAGCACGGGTGTCAAACTCCAGGCCTGGAGGGCCGCAGTGGGTCCAGGTTTTCTTTCTATCCCTTTTCCTAATCAGTGTCCAGTTTTCACTGCTAATTAACTTCCTTTCCCTCTATTTTAATAGCCCTGTTTTTAAGGATTAAGTCTTCTGAATTGATTCTTTTCTTCATAAAATGGCAGCCAAACAGAAATGAGATGTGAAACAAGCCGACAGATGACCAGCTACTCTGGGGCTTCAAACTCCTACCAGTTCCTTAATGAGAAGTTGATTCTTGCTGTTAATTAAACCCGTTATTCAATTCCATGGCTTGTTGCTGCTCTCATTCTGCCACAGCAGACATTTCCAAAACTGTTGATATTCTGTTTATTTCTAAGAACTCCTAAAATGTTCTGGTAACCTGAGGGATCAACCTCACTGAGACCTTCATTTTTATTTTCAGATTTAGTTTGATGGGTACAGGTGATCTGGTCATGTCCTGCTTGTTTTATGTCTCATTACTGTCCGGCTGCTAATTAAGGAAAAAACAACTAAGGGGCCTGAGTCAAGCTAATTAAAGCTAAGGCTAAAGAAGTTAATTAACATCAAAAACTGGTCACTAATGAAGAAGATGGTTAGAATGAAAACCTGCAGCCACTGTGGCCCTTCAGGACTGGAGTTCGACACCCCTGTTTTAGAGTCTCCACACCTTTTACTGAATGCTGTCAACCTGAAAAACTGCCAGGTGAACCAGAAAGCCACGGGTAAGCTAAGCTCAATAACTTTCTGGAGTGGTTAACAAATACTGTATACAGTGGAATCAGAACCTATCAAGACTAGGAGTGTGTGATAGGTATTGTCTACGATAATATCTTAATTGATGTTTTAACGATGCATGAGTTGGAATTATTGGGTATGCCACTTACTTTGCAAAAAACAATCAAAAACACGCCTTGAGAGTCCATGCATTCACTGTCTCGCGTAACCTAACAGGACAGACCACTGTGTGTGTATAATGCGAGCGCACAGGCATGCATGGTCAGTTAAAGTAGCATAGCTGCCTAAAAATGAGTGAGCAAATGGCACCAGGCAATAAAACAGCCTAGCAATCTACATCATTAGATTTAGTTGTAAGATGTGGATCATCCTCACTTGCGTGGAGGTGGTTTGGCTTTGAAAAGAGAGATTTTGCTCAAAAGACGGCAATCTGCATACTATGTCAGAAATCGGTCGCCATTAAAGACAGCTCGACAAACTAACTTGTTTCACCATCTGAGAACTAGCAACCACTAAGAATATGAAGAATAGTAGGATAAGTGCACAGTAATCTATTAGAAAAGATGTTCTCACAAGACAAAGGTTTTGGAACAGTTGTAGTGCTGAATTCAATAACTGTGACCAAGAGCTTCACCTCACCTTAGGTGGCGCCAACAGTGTGCCAAGCAGACGACTACGGAGACTGGACGAACTGATCTTTTCTTCCTCAGTGTCGCTATGGTGGGCATCTTTGATGAGCTTAATCTCATAGATGACCAATTCAGGGTGTCCCTATCACAAAAGAAGAGTTTTTTTTTTTTGTTAACCTTCTGATCTCCGGGACACTTTCTCAAAATAAAGTATAGAAACATGATGGTCACACTAAATTTTTAGTACTGTTCTGTATGCCAATCACCCTTATGTGATATTTATTAAAAAATGGAAGCAAATGACAATGAGAATAAAAAACTATGACATAGCCTTAAAGTTTTGATGCAATAAGCAACAGCACTTGCTTCTGACATACAGTGCATCCGGAAAGTATTCACAGCGCATCACTTTTTCCACATTTTGTTATGTTAAAGCCTTATTCCAAAATGGATTAAATTCATTTTTTTCCTTAGAATTCTACACACAGCACCCCATAATGACAACGTGAAAAAAGTTTATTTGAGGTTTCTGCAAATTTATTAAAAATAAAAAAATTGAGACAGCACATGTACATAAGTATTCACAGCCTTTGCCATGAAGCTCAAAATTGAGCTCTGGTGCATCCTGTTTCCCCTGATCATCCTTGAGATGTTTCTGCAGCTTAATTGGAGTCCACCTGTGGTAAATTCAGTAGATTGGACATGATTTGGAAAGGCACACACCTGTCTATAGAAGGTCCCACAGTTGACAGTTCATGTCAGAGCACAAACCAAGCATGAAGTCAAAGGAATTGTCTGTAGACCTCCGAGACAGGATTGTCTCAAGGCACAAATCTGGTGAAGGTTACAGAAACATTTCTGCTGCTTTGAAGGTCCCAATGAGCACAGTGGCCTCCATCATCCATAAGTGGAAGAAGTTCGAAACCACCAGGACTCTTCCTAGAGCTAGCCGGCCATCTAAACTGAGCAATCAGGGGAGAAGGGCCTTAGTCAGGAAGGTGACCAAGAACCCGATGGTCACTCTGTCAGAGCTCCAGAGGTCCTCTGTGGAGAGAGGAGAACCTTCCAGAAGGACAACCATCTCTGCAGCAATCCACCAATCAGGCCTGTATGGTAGAGTGGCCAGAGGGAAGCCACTCCTTAGTAAAGGGCACATGACAGCCTGCCTGGAGTTTTCCAAAAGGCACCTGAAGGACTCTCAGACCATGAGAAACAAAATTCAAAATTGGTCTGATGAGACAAAGATTGAACTCTTTGGTGTGAATGCCAGGCGTCACGTTTGGAGGAAACCAGGCACCGCTCATCACCAGGCCAATACCATCCCTACAGTGAAGCATGGTGGTGGCAGCATCACGCTGTGGGGATGTTTTTCAGCGGCAGGAACTGGGAGACTAGTCAGGATAAAGGGAAAGATGACTACCACAATGTACAGAGACATCCTGGATGAAAACCTGCTCCAGAGCGCTCTTGACCTCAGACTGGGGCGACGGTTTATCTTTCAGCAGAACAACGACCCTAAGCACACAGCCAAGATATCAAAGGAGTGGCTTCAGGACAACTCTGTGAACGTCCTTGAGTGGCCCAGCCAGAGCCCAGACTTGAATCTGATTGAACATCTCTGGAGAGATCTTAAAATGGCTGTGCACCGACGCTTCCCATCCAACCTGATGGAGCTTGAGAGGTGCTGCAAAGAGGAAATGGCAAAACTGGCCAAGGATAGGTGTGCCAAGCTTGTGGCATCATATTCAAAAAGGCTTGAGGCTGTAATTGCTGCCAAAGGTGCATCGACAAAGTATTGAGCAAAGGCTGTGAATACTTATGTACATGTGATTTCTCAGTTTTTTTATTTTTAATAAATTTGCAAAAACCTCAAGTAAACTTTTTTCACGTTGTCATTATGGGGTGTTGTGTGTAGAATTCTGAGGAAAAAAATGAATTTAATCCATTTTGGAATAAGACTGTAACAAAACAAAATGTGGAAAAAGTGATGCGCTGTGAATACTTTCTGGATGCACTGTACATGTAAAGCCACAATACAAATGCACTGTTCGATGAACTTAACATTACTTGTGCTGCTACTGACACATTTAATTATTCTTGCTCTATTAAGATTTAAATTGTTCTTCTACTGTGTTTCACTCGCCTTCTCTTCAGTTCTATTCTATAGTACTTTACTAGGCTGTAATGCATTTTGCTAGGATTACATTTTCTACTCTCTTTTTGTTCACTGCTTGGCCCCCTTTGTGGGTTTCTTCGCTGACCACAATACACTGGAGATCAGGATAGGTGATGGATGGACCGTAGGGGTCGGACAGTGGTGCAATCTCATAGCGGAGGGCTGGCTTGACATCTTGTAGGAACTCGAGGAGTTTTTCCATGCGGAGGGCATAAGGTTCAATCAGCTCCTTCAGGACTTTGTCTGCAGGGTAGACAAGAAAATAATTAGCAATTTGAGTTCCTGCTACACAGACAGGCTGAAGAACCTGACACCAAATGTACAAGGAAACAAAGTCAGAAGTCACCAAAGATGTTGTTCTTGTGCTAAATATGTCAAACCAGCAAAGCTTTTGTTTACACAACAACAGTGCTGGTGAAAGTTAAGTCAACACATGTTTAGGAAACTCTTTATAGAGGCAAATTAACACAAGAAACAGATGGCACGCTTCAGGAGCAGGTGAGGCACATTGGTCTGGTCTGTGAGACAACTATCAGGCACAGTTCAATAAGGGCTATGAATCGCAAACAAAAAACCAGGAGGAAAAGCCCCAGGGCTGAACACCAGAGATGGACTACAAAGCTAAAAGGTCTTAAAATCATTTGGGGGTGCACCGCGCAGTAGGGTCTGATAAGCCATTTCCTCACTAAATGAATGGAATAGCAGCACTTGCAAATCTTGAGTTCAGACTCCCATGATGTCGCATTTCCTGAAGAGGCAGAGGTCTTTCAGGATACACAAAGCCTGAAAAGTAGGAACACCCAGTTTTAGGGTATTGCCCATTTGGAGAGTGTTAAATGGCTGGTTCCCACCTCAGATCACATCTACAGTATTTGGGATGTGAGGTGCGTCCTGTGCTGGAAACTTGCTGAATGAAATTTTCTTTCCATTGCTATTCTGTATTTGTCTATTGAACCTAACATGAACTAATGGTGCACAGGTGAATGGGAGTTAAATAAAACCTTCTTCTTCTACTTCTTCTGGTTGCTCCCGTTAGGGGTCGCCACAGCTGACCATCTTGTTCCATATCTTTCTATCCTCTACATCTTGTTCTGTCACACCCAGAACAATCCTAATTCTGTCCATCTTTGTCACACCCAATGCAAATCTTAGCATCTTTAGCTCTGCCACCTCCAGCTCTGTCACCAGCTTTCAGGTCAGTGCCATAGTCTCCAGCCCATATAACACAGCTGGTCTTACTACCGTCCTGTAGACCTTCCTTTTCACTCTTGCTGATACCCGTCTGTCACAAATCACTCCTGACACTCTTCTCCACCCATTCCACCCTGCCTGCACTCTCTTCTTCACTTCTCTTCCACAATCCCCATTACTCTGTACTGTTGATCCCAAGTATTTAAACTCATCCACCTTCGCCAACTCTACTCCTTGCATCCTCACCATTCCACTGACCTCCCTCCCATTTACACACATGTATTCTGTCGTGGTGGTCCTACTGACCTTCATTCCTCTCCTCTCTAGAGCAGATCTCCACCTCTCCAAGGTCTCCTCAACCTGCTCCCTACTCTCATTACAGATCACAATGTCATCAGCAAACATCACAGTCCACGGGGACTCCTGTCTAATCTCGTCTGTCAACCTGTCCATCACCACTGCAAATACGAAAGGGCTCAGAGCCGATCCCTGATGTAATCCCACCTCCGTCACTCCTACCACAGACCTCACCACGGTCACACTTCCTCATACATATCCTGTACATACTTCTCTGTCACTCCCGACTTCCTCATTCAATACCACAGCTCCCCTCGAGGCCCCCTGTCATTTGCTTTCTCCAGGTCCACAAAGACGCAATGCAACTCGTTCTGTCCTTCTTTCTACTTCTCCATCAACATCCTCAGAGCAAACTTCACATCTGTGGTGTTCTTTCTTGGTATGACACCACACTGCTGCTCACTAATCCTCACCTCACTTCTTAACTGAGCTTCCACTACTCTTTCCCATAACTTCATGCTGTGGCTCGTCAGTTTTATCCCCTGTAGTTACGACAGCTCTGTATATCCCCCTTAATTCTTAAATATGGGCACCAGTACACTTCTCCACTCCTCAGGCATCCTCTCACTTTCCAAGGGTCCATTAAACAATCAGGTTAGAAACTCCACTGCCATCTCTCCTAAACATCTCCATGTTTCCACAGGTTTATCATCTGGACCAAAGCACTATATTAGTGTAAAGAATAATTATTATTATAGGACTAATTCACCTAACCTGTACATCTTCGGACAGTGGGATTCCCACCATTCTCTTCTGGTGTTTTTTTTTTTTTTTTTCCTACAATAATAACAATGCTGAGCCAAATGAGAATATCTGCAACGGTCACTAGAATATGAAGAATTTGCCGAGATGTCTGACCGTTAGCTTAGCCCAGTGTTTCCCAACCTCGGTCCTGTGGCCCCCCTGTGGCTGCAGGTTTTTGTTCCAACCAGCTTCTGTTTTTAATTGGACTCCTGGGCTAATTACGTGATGTTATTTCCCAAGTTCTGTGTTTTTGGGAACAATATAGAAATTAGAAAACTAAGTTTGGTTAAAAAAAAAAAATATAAACATTTTACAGTACTGTATATATATATTATATATATTATATATACAGTACAGTACAGGCCAAAAGTTTGGACACACCTCCTCATTCAATGTGTTTTCTTTATTTTCATGACCATTTACAGCACTCCATCACTCTCCTTCTTGGTCAAATAGCCCTTACACAGCCTGGAGGTGTGTTTGGGGTCATTGGCCTGTTGAAAAATAAATGATCGTCCAACTAACCTGACTTCTGCACAACACAACTGCTGGTCCCAACCCCATTGATAAAGCAAGAAATTCCACTAAATAACCCTGATAAGGCACACCTGTGAAGTGAAAACCATTTCAGGTGACTACCTGTTGAAGCTCATCGAGAGAATGCCAAGAGTGTGCAAAGCAGTAATCAGAGCAAAGGGTGGCTATTTTGAAGAAACTAGAATATAAAACATGTTTTCAGTTATTTCACCTTTTTTTGTTAAGTACATAACTCCACTTGTGTTCATTCATAGTTTTGATGCCTTCAGTCATGAAAATAAAGAAAACACATTGAATGAGGAGGTGTGTCCAAACTTTTGGCCTGTACTGTGTATATATATATATATATATATATATTAAAATGTACCAAGCAATTATATCGGAATAATGTAATTTGTATTCTTTTTAACAATATTTTCATCTTGATTTTCATTCTACTTTACTAGGTCTTCTAATTGTTTAATTAATCCATTATTTACTAATTAGGGCACAGGTGTCAAAGTCCAGGCCTGGAGGGCCGCAGTGGCTGCAAGTTTTCATTCGAACCCTTTTCCTAATCAGTGTCCAGTTTTCATTGCTAATTAACTCCTTTTCCCTCTGTTTTAATAGCCCTGTTTTAAGGATTAAGTCTTCTGAATTGATTCTTTTCTTCATTAAATGACAGCCAAACAGAAATGAGACATGAAACGATCCAACAGATAGATGAACTCATTCAAACATCAATGAGTTCCTTAATGAGAAGCTGATTCTTGCTGCTAATCAAACCCGTTATTCAATTCAATGGCTTGTTGTTGCTCTCTTTTTGCCACAGCAGACATTTCCAAAACTGTTGATATTCTGTTTTTTTTCTAAGAACTCCTAAAATGTTTTGGTAACCTAAGGGATCAACCTTACTGAGACCTTCATCTTTATTTTCAGATTTAGTTTGATGGGTACAGGTAAGCCGGTCATGTCCTGCTTGTTTTATATCTCATTACTGTCTGGCTGCTAATTAAGGAAAAAAACAACTAAGGGGTCCGAGTCAAGCTAATTAAAGCTAAGGCTAAACAAGTTAATTAGCATCAAAAACTGGTCACTAATTAAGAAGATGGTTAGAATGAAAACCTGCAGCCACTGCGGCCCTCCAGGACTGGAGTTCGACACCCCTGAATTAGTGGGTCTGACACTAAAGTACTTGCAGCCTTTGATTATTCCGTGTTGTTTGCTCTGCTCATTTTTACTTGTCATTAATAAGATACAATGAAGGGGAAAAACTGCACAGAGAAAATATAAAAATATAATGAAATCAACAAAAGAGAGTTCAGCATTTAAATCTAGTAAAAGCAGAAATATTTCAAAATGTCTTATAAATGCAAAAATCAAGCTGCTGTGCTTTTCTGAATGTAAAAAGAAAGATAATCCCAGCTAATTAAATGAGATCAATGCTATCAGGTGTTGTCACCGATTAGGAATCTGGTTGGAACAAAAGGGGGGCCACAGGACCGAGGTTGGGAAACGCTGCTGTAGACCTTCTCTTAAATAAATAAGAGTTAAATAAAATAAAATAAATTAAATTAAATAAAGCCATTGGCTGTTAAACCTGCATGATACAGGCACCACAAATCAGAAATACTTGAATTAAATATGTGTGCCCTGTAGTGGTATTGCCTCCAGTGAGGATCTGTGCCCACTGCCACTCACTGCAGATCTGGCTCCACATCACTTAAATTAGACTAAACGGGTAAGGAAACAGTTTAATTAATTTACTCTTAGCAAAAAACTTTAGACACTCTGGGTGACTTTTGTTCCACTTACTTTTTAGCAAGGCACTATCTGAAAGTCCAATCAAAAAGCGCTTCTCTGTCATCAGACATGACACGGTAAGGAGAGTGCGGTGAGCTCCATGAAGTCTATCAAAAGTTCCCCCAACAACCACATCACTGTACGTCTCCAAGAGTTCCGTTTTTTGAGGCTCATTTTCTTCCCCAATGATTTCCACCTCAGGTGCGAGCAGAACAGACTTCAGGTGGGGTTTACAAGCGTAACAGCACATGGCATACTTCTCCAAGCAACTCTGCACTAGGCTGACCTGACTGGCATCTGAAACACTGAAGTCTGTAAGAACCACATCGGGAGTATGAGACAAAATTTGGGCTGTGGGGAAAGGGTTGGTGGACAGACCTTGATTTCGGACATTGGTCAAAAGGACCCGTATGTCCAAATGGGCACACACGTCTGCCGCTCTGGAATAAAGTTTTGTTATAAGACTTGAGAGGTTGTGAGATGGGGGGACAAAGACTGGTCTGGCTGGCACTATACTGGACAGATTTAAGCCTGGGTGCAGATGAACGTAGAGAGTCTGCTCCACAAACTGGGCGGCTGATGTCAGAACAGGTGCGATCCGCAGGGGTAGAGTATGCAGTGGGGATGTGAGGACGAGTATGCCAGTCCTAAACATGGACATGTTGCACAGCTCTGTTGTGCCTGTGAAAGAGGGAGAGGGAACAAATAAACTTTCTACAGCACTGCAGAATGTGAAGGCATTTTACCTTAAAATTAATACAGGGTGACGCAGAAAAACGGGAACTTTTGAAATGCGTAGTGGCAGCCATGTACAGTACAGTTGGCAGCACTGCGGAACAGGGACCTTGAGCTGTAAACAATCTCGCCATTTAGTAATTTAGTAATCAATTGCAAGGCAATCAATGGCAGCTGTGCGAGAATTGTTCGGTAACCGTGTCATCTCAAGATTCGGTTGACATTCCCTGGCCCTCAAGATCACCGGATTTGTCCATTTGTGATTTTTTCTTGTGGGGCTACCTTAAGAGTCGGGTCTATGCGACTATGGCCAAGGACACTGAATGAAATGAAACAAAGAATTCAAGACGAAATTCGTGGTATCCCAGCCGAGATGTTGCAGCGATCAATGGGGAACCTCAACGGCAGATTGGAAGAATGCATACGTACAGGAGGACGCCATCTACAGGACGTAATTTTCAGACATTGATAATTTGGATTACTGTCTCTTAAAAGGCAAGTTCTAGTGGTTCAATTGCTGTCAATACAATTTTTTTGTTGCATTTCTTCTATTTTTATTGGGTTTTTCAAAAGTTCCCGTTTTTCTGTGTCACTAGCAAAACAATCAAATCTTAAAACGTCAATGGTGGACCCATAAAGATTATTAGTAACCATCTGTCTGGAAAAATTATAATGAGCACTAAGCAGAGATATGACATGGAGCAACAAAATGTTACAATACATAGACAAGTATTTAACATCTGCAAATAGCTAAACAGAAGAAAGATGGAAACAGTGTAAAACTCCATAACACATTTCACGCATGCAACAACTTCAACGTGGGCTCCAAAAGATTAAAAATAAATAATTAGGCAACCCTGTACCTTTCAAACATAATGATCACTCCCATTAGAGCAAAATGTTCAATCAGCCGTGCAAAAAAAGGCCATATGGATGCAACCCAATACACCACAGTGTGAACAATCTTGTAATTTTGAATCAAATTATGAGAAGGACTTAGGAGTCGTATTGGACTTGTCACGATCAACTGCCAGACAATATTCAGAAAGTGTTCATTAAGAAGGCTAACAGAATGTCAGGTTATATAGCGCCTTGATGTGTAGAGCACAAGTCCAAGGAAGTTCTACTCAAGCTTTATATCACACTCATCTGGAGTCCTGTATGCAGTTTGGGTCTCCAGGCTACAAAAAGGACATAGCAGCACAAGAAAAGGCCCAGAGAAGAGCGACGAGGCTGATTCAGGGGCTACAGGGGATGAGTTATGAGGAAAGATTACAAGAGCTGAGCCTTTACAGTTAAATTAACATGACTGAAGTGTTTAAATTATGAAGGGAATTAGTCCAGTGGATCGAGATGGTGACTTCAAAATGAGTTAATCAAGAACACGGGGACACAGAAACTGTCAAGGGTAAATTTTGCACAAACATTAGGAAGTTTTTCTTCACACTAAGAACCACAGAGACGTGGAATAAAAGACCAAGAAGTGCGGTGGACGGTTGGACTTTAAGAACTCGATTTAAGTGGATAGGACCGGCAAGCTCTGATGGGCTGGATGGCCTGTTCTTGCCCAGATTATTGTTCTAAAAAATCACCCCAAATGAATACCTGTAGCAAAGGGTTTCCTCATCACCTTTTTGGAAGATAATTTATATAAATGACTAAAACCTCTTTAGCTTACAGAGGACATTCTGACATGCAGTCATGCAATCACAATACAGTAAAATCACTTTCAATACTTGCAATACCAGCACACGTCCAACTGTGCTGCACATGACAGTGGTGTTGGAACACCTCATGATATTTGACATTCTCCACTTGATTTTTAAACCTTTCCCTTGCACTTTACAGCAATCGGTAACTCACAGTTTTTCTTAACAAAAGTGGTAATTCAACAACATAAGAAAACACATTCTTCGTTTATCATGGCACTGCAGAGTTGAATCAAGTGATAGTGATGACAAAGTAAAATGGTCATAAAAACATTGACACAGATAGTGAAACTAATGCATACAGCACCAAATGACCCAACTGCCATGATATGCTGCGCAATCCATGTGGCAAAAAGGCAAAATGATTACAATCGAGTGGAAGAACAAGGAAGATGTTAGCCTCCTGAGCACTGCTCATAACGTGGCAACTGTCAATGATCCTGTCAGGGGGAAACGTGGAGCTCACTAAGCCATTTTCTGTGGTAGCTTACAACAGTACAATGGGCATGTCCATCGGGCGGATCAGACACAGACACATTCGACCCTCTTCCCATGCAAGAAAAAGAGAAAACATTAGAAGAACAGTGCGCAAAACAAACACACTTCTACTGTCCCAATTATGACGTTGGGCTGTGTGCTGGTGACGGTTTCAAAATATATCACTCAAAGGACATTTACTAAATCTGCATCAGTACGGGCGAGCAAACTACAGCATTTATAACGACATTTTGAGATTTACATGTTTTGATTACATGCAATAACATGTATTGTTGCTGGAAAAAATAAATCAATGTTTTCGCTGATTTTTTCAGGAGTAAGCATATTGCTGAGGTTAAAAAAAATTAATTATTTAAGACAAGGTAAATAAACTGTACCGATTAATTTTGAAACTACTTCACTCCTTAACCAGTGCCATTAGTCAAGTAACAAAGTGACATTTCATACTTCTCTTTCTTTAAAATGATTACATCCTCGTGCCAGATCCCAACAATTGATTTTTCTCAGCATTACTATAGCTTTTTTGAAGCATTTTCACTGGAGGGGGTATACCCAATGAATACAATACAATACACTTTATTTTTGTGACAAAAGCCTTGACTCTCTAGGAGGACAAGAAACCCGGTTAAAAAAAAAACCCTTGTAGGGAAAAAAAATAGAAGAAACCTCGGGAATGGCAGTTCAGAAAGAGACTCCTCTCCAGGTAGGATGGGCATGCAGTGGGTGTCAAAAAAAAAGGGGGTAAAATACAATACAATACAATACACAGAACAAAAGTAATCCTCAATACAATATAGCACTGCAATAGAAATATTACAAGTACAGAGCAGAATTGAACAGTAGATGATATCACATAATCAGATTTGGATTTGTTCAGAATCCTGGAGACCTCAGCCATCAAGCTGTCTCCCCCTATTGGTCATTCCACAGCTAAACAGCACTAGGCCAGCCAATCTGATGAAAGGATCCCTCTTCCTGACAATTCCTGTGATCCTCCATCAGAGGTGACTTTATCTTAGGCTGGCAAAACAACATGGCAATAGGGCAGTTGCACCAAGTGCCACATTCGAGTACTGAGAAGAGAAACAGAATATCTATTCTCTTCCAAATGATAATGATCGCTTTAAGGTTCGAACCCTTGCTGATCCCAGTGTGCAGTTGGGCTTTCCTTCTCACAGTCCAAAACACATTCAGTTTGGGTTTTCTGGCTTTGCTAAAATGCCCCTACTGTGCAGTGTGTGTGTGTGTGTGTGTTTTCACCCTGCGATAAACTGGAACCCCGTCCAGGTGTTGCTCCTTCCATGTGCCCAATTCTGGCTGGGATGGGCTCCAATGACCCGGTTTAGGATAAACACGTTTGGAAAATTGTCAGGTGAAGTATTTATTTATTTATTAACAATATGCTTGTTTCCCAATTTTCTCTTTTAGTAATATTCATGTGAGAAATATGCTTGAAAGGAAACACAAAAAAGTTTACTTTTTAATTATATGGACGTTGGTATTTGACTCCGCTGTCATTACGATCATAATCCTCTTCAAGGGTCCCAGTACTGTACCAATTTTCTAATTGGGATCCTCAGATTAAAAAGTTTAAGAGCCCCCACTCTATGATAATAAGGTCTACCTGACCTGAACTATTTATAACGGCATTATTAAACTAATGAAAGTGCAGAACGACTAATAAAAACTGGTGGATATTGACCTGCTGGGACAACCCGCGGTGTTAACGACCTAACTCGCCCCACCACATCTCGAAGCAGATGACATCATACTAAACGGTGCGCAAGTATGTAACTATTTAAACGTCACCGGGACACGAGAAAAGCCCGTCACAAAAAGCTTAGTTTCGTTACCTTTTTTTCACTCGGAAGCTGAGCAACTCGCCCCGCCTTAATTCTGCAAAGGTACGCCAACACTCGTTATTGTCATTGCTGGCGCAGCTAATTCTCGAAGTAGCGAGGGGTACTCGTAACTTCTCGTTTAGCTGATATCAGCTTGTTAAACAACACACGGGCCGCATTTCAATTCCCATATAACGTATTACAGACCGCGGCCCGTACTTCGTGTAAGAATTCACGCGACTCCACCCCCACTTACAGACTCATCTGACTTCAAGACAGTAGTGGATTGGCTCAGTCATGCGTCACATGACTCAGAGGTTACGCGCGTGACGAAAAAGTGTTGCATTCTGGGAAATGTATTTTTTTTTTTTTTCGAAGGTGAGAAACGCTTTCAAAACTGCTAGGTCTGTGAACACTTAACATGAAATCATTAACAAAGAAAGAGGAGTTTCCGTCGGGTTAATTCAGGATGTAATCAAACAAAATTCGTTCATTTTAAGCTTTGACCGAAACTTCGCTTTGTATTTTAGGTGCTAGGACTGTTACTCATACACTGGTACTTTTGTTTCATTGAGTGCGTATTCCTAATATTTGACAACTCTTTAAAGCGCACGGATGTGTTTTAAATTTGCTTTGATAAGAATGGTCATGAGTGTATTTAACTAATTTTATAACTTTTCTAGTGAAACGTATCAGCTTATTCGCATTTTTCAAGACTGTGTTTTTGGTCATCATCATGGAGAAAGTTACGTGTGTTGATTGGTCACAAAGCTGGATGTTGGGGGGGGGTTCTAGGGAGTGAGTGACAGTGACATCCCAGGGACGGTTTTAGCTTAATTTGGGGGTCTCGGGGTGTGCAGTCAAAATTGTCAAAAGTGTTGTCGCAAGGAACCCCCTTGGAGTTCCGAGTGTGCTAATATTTGTATCAGGAACAGATGAGGGTTTGGGGGGGCTTTGGGTTTCGAGCGTGCTGATTTACATATTCTATATACGAAGTTCGGCGACTCTGACTTTTATGTTGTCTTTAGGCAATCAAACGTCCAGGGAAACTGTCTGGAGTGCAGATGTGGTTTTGTACAGGTATGAATGCAGCCTCGGGTTTTGGGGGGCATAAAGTTTCCTAGGGGTATATCCCCTCCCAGAACCCCCCAACATTCAGTTTTGTGGACAATGAGCACAGTTAACTCCATGATGATGAACTAAAAACACATATCAACCAAGTCTTTTAACATAAGTTTTTGCTAGCGAAGACCATAGATATAATGGGGGGTTACTGGGTTGCCAGGCTGAGCAGGTCCTCCAGGAGATTTCCCATATGTTTCATCTGAAAGTGACTCGAATTTGACTCTTGGGTGTCATTCCTGTTGGTTCTTTCTTTAGAGGCACCCTAGAAGTGTCATGACTGGCTTTCCCACCCACCTTAAGTGGCCCCTCTCAATCCGAAACAGTAGTAACTTGACTCCGGGGTCTTTCTGGATTGCATATGACAGCCCAGGTAGTCATCAACCGAGATGTGTCAGTGCAATGAGGACACACACACTGCAGAGTTTGGTGTAAAAGTGCATAGTGCTTTTAATTCATCAGTGCTCCCTGAATAATAAATAAAGTGCAGTGCAGATCCTAGTAAACCAAAGTCCTTAATAATTATCCATCCATCCATCCTTTTCCGCTTATCCGAGGTCAGGTCGCAGGGGCAGCAGCTTGAGCAGAGATACCCAGACTTCCCTCTCCCCGGCCACTTCTTCTAACTTTTCCAGGGGAATCCCGAGGTGTTCCCTGGCCAGCTGAGAGACATAGTCCTTCCAGCGTGTCTTGGGTCTTCCCCGGGGCCTCCTCCCAGTTAGACATGCCTGGAATACCTCACCAGAGAGGCGTCCAGGAGGCATCCTGATCAGATGATCGAGCCACCTCATCTGACTCCTCTCGATGAGGAGGAGCAGCGGCTCTACTCTGAGCTCCCCGCCGGGTGACTGAGCTTCTCACCCTGTCTTTAAGGGAAAGGCCAGACACCCTGCGGAGGAAACTCATTTTGGCTGCCTGTATTCGCGATCTCGTTCTTTTGGACACTACCCATAGCTCATGAGCATAGGTGAGGGTAGGAACGTAGATCGACTGGTAAATTGAAAGCTTTGCCTTACGGCTCAGCTCCTTTTTCACCACGACAGACCAATGCAGAGCCCGCATCAATGTGGACGTTGCACTGATCCGCCTGTCAAGCTGTTTTGTCCTGTGGGACTCTGGAGGCAGCTGATAGGTACTGGCAGGCCAAGCAGAATGCAGTTTCGGTAGTTGCTGAGGCAAAAACTCAGGCATGGGAGGAGTTAGGGGAGGCCATGGCATGGAGAACGACTTTTGAAAAGCTTCGAGGAGATTCTGGTCCACCATCTGGCGTCTCAGGAGGGGGAAGCAGTGCAGTGTCAACACTGTATATGCTGGGGTTGGTGCGCTGCTGACCTCGACTCCGGACGTTGTGGGTCGGTGGGGGGAGTACTTCAAAGACCTCCTCAATCCCACTAACATGCCTTCCAATGAGGAAGCAGAGCCTGGGGACTCGGGGGTGGATGAGATACACCCGGAGTTCCTCAAGGCTCTGGATGTTGTAGGACTGTCATGTTTGACACACCTCTGCAACATCACATGGACATCAGGAACAGTGCCTCTGGATTGGCAGACCGGGGTGGTGGTCCCCCTCTTTAAGAAGGGGGACCGGAGGGTGTGTTCCAACTACAGAGGGATCACACTCTTCAGCCTCCCAGGAAAAGTCTATTCGGGGGTTCTGGAGAGGAGGGTCAATCAGACAGTCAAACCTCGGATTCAGGAGGAACAGTGTGGTTTTCGTCCTGGTCGCAGAACAGTGGACCAGCTCTAAACCCTTAGCAGAATCCTGGAGGGTGCATGGGAGTTTGCCCAACCAGTTTATATGTGTTTTGTGGACTTGGAAAAGGCGTTCGACCGTGTCCCTTGGGGGATCCTGTGGGGGGTGCTCCAGGAGTATGGGGTACTGGACCCCCTGATAAGAGCTGTTCAGTCCCTGTACAACCGGTGTCAGAGCTTGGTCTGCATTGCCGGCAGTAAGTCAAACCCATTTCCAGTGAGAGTTGGACTCTGCCAGGGCTGCCCTTTGTCAACGATTCTGTTTATAACTTTTATGGACAGAATTTCTAGGCACAGCCAGGGTGTTGAGGGGGTCCGGTTTGGTGGACTCAGGATTGGGTCACTGCTTTTTGCAGATGATGTTGTTCTGTTTGCTTCATCAGGCCGTGATCTTCAGCTCTCTCTGGATCAGTTCGCAGCTGAGTGTGAAGCGGCTGGGATGGGAATCAGCACCTCCAAATCCGAGACAGTGGTCCTCAGCCGGAAAAGGGTGGAGTGCCCTCTTAGGGTTGGGAGCGAGATCCTGCCCCAAGTGGAGGAGTTCAGGTATCTTGGGGTCTTGTTCACGAGTGAGGGAAGAATGGAGCGGGAGATCGACAGGCGGATCGGTGCGGTTTCGGTGTGTAGTATTGTTGTAATTACCGTTTGAGTTAGACATAGTCATTAGGCGCAATGTTAACACTGATTCCGTTTAATTGTGCAAATTAAGATACGCTAACGGTAAGACCTGTGTGTGTGGGTGTGTGGAGCAGTCCGCTCAACCACAGCCACTAGATGGCGCTTGCATTCGCCTTACTTCTCACTGTGTGTGCAGCAAACGCCGCCGCACAACGACGACGTCATGCTGACGACACAGACGAAGAGACACAACGTACAATTGAAGTAATCGTCGCGTGGCTCAAAGGACGTGCAAGTGACACACGTCAGTAATGAATGGCAAGGCTTGAAATTTCTACTAACAACATTGTCTATCTGGACGATATTTATTTCAAGAGAAAAATTACGGTCCACGTTCAGTGCACGGGGTCATTTTTAAGAGTCAGCTGACGCCTCTACAAGTTCACCAATATATACAACTGCTTGGGGGGTCTTCAGCTTGTTTTCTTTTCTTTTCTTTTTTTTTGTCCGAAAGACCGCACGCAGCTAGTACTGTAAATGAAAGGTACTTCTTCTCCATCACTTGGGGGAAAGTGCACCACCTGCCTCCCTAAACTGCACTGCATGTAATTTTTTTTTGTTAGATGTGGACTATAATTTCAAATTTAGAGGTGATAATTCATGTACTTACCTGCAGAGATCGAGGTTGACGGGACAGGATAAAAAGTCATCCGGGGGCTCCTTTCATTACCTAATCTGCGGATACAATTAATACAGTGGCTTGCAAAAGTATTCGACCCCCTTGAACTTTTTCACATTTTGTCACATTACAGCCACAAACATGAATCAATTTTATTGGAATTCCACGTGAAAGACCAATACAAAGTGGTGTACACGTGAGAAGTGGAACGAAAATCATACATGATTCCAAACATTTTCTACAAATAAATAACTGAAAAGTGGGGTGTGCGTAATTATTCAGCCCCCTAAGTCAATACTTTGTAGAACCACCTTTTGCTGCAATTACAGCTGCCAGTCTTTTAGGGTATGTCTCTTCCAGCTTTGCACATCTAGAGACTGAAATCCTTGCCCATTCTTCTTTGCCAAACAGGTCCAGCTCAGTCAGATTAGATGGACAGAGTTTGTGAACAGCAGTTTTCAGATCTTGCCACAGATTCTCGATTGGATTTAGATCTGGACTTTGACTGGGCTATTCTAACACATGGATATGCTTTGTTTTAAACCATTCCATTGTTGCCCTGGCTTTATGTTTAGGGTCGTTGTCCTGCTGGAAGGTGAACCTCTGCCCCAGTCTCAATTCTTTTGCAGACTCCAAGAGGTTTTCTTCCAAGATTGCCCTGTATTTGGCTCCATCCATCTTCCCATCAACTCTGACCAGCTTCCCTGTCCCTGCTGAAGAGAAGCACCCCCAGAGCATGATGCTGCCACCACCATATTTGACAGTAGGGATGGTGTGTTCAGAGTGATGTGCAGTGTTAGTTTTCCGCCACACATAGCGTTTTGCATTTTGGCCAAAAAGTTCCACTTTGGTCTCATCTGACCAGAGCACCTTCTTCCACATGTTTGCTGTGTCCCCCACATGGCTTGTGGCAAACTGCAAACGGGACTTCTTATGGTTTTCTGTTAACAATGGCTTTCTTCTTGCCACTCTTCCATAAAGGCCAACTTTGTGCAGTGCACGACTAATAGTTGTCCTATGGACAGATTCCCCCACCTGAGCTGTAGATCTCTGCAGCTCGTCCAGAGTCACCATGGGCCTCTTGGCTGCATTTCTGATCAGCGCTCTCCTTGTTCGGCCTGTGAGTTTAGGTGGACGGCCTTGTCTTGGTAGGTTTACAGTTGTGCCAAACTCCTTCCATTTCTGAATGATCGCTTGAACAGTGCTCCGTGGGATGTTCAAGGCTTTGGAAATCTTTTTGTAGCCTAAGCCTGCTTTAAATTTCTCAATAACTTTATCCATGACCTGTCTGGTGTGTTCTTTGGACTTCATGGTGTTGTTGCTCCCAATATTCTCTTAGACAACCTCTGAGGCCGTCACAGAGCAGCTGTATTTGTACTGACATTAGATTACACACAGGTGCACTCTATTTAGTCATTAGCACTCATCAGGCAATGTCTATGGGCAACTGACTGCACTCAGACCAAAGGGGGCTGAATAATTGCGCACACCCCACTTTGCAGTTATTTGTAAAAAATGTTTGGAATCATGTATGATTTTCATTCCACTTCTCAAGTGTACACCACTTTGTATTGGTCTTTCACGTGGAATTCCAATAAAATTGATTCATGTTTGTGGCTGTAATGTGACAAAATGTGGAAAAGTTCAAGGGGGCCGAATACTTTTGCAAGCCACTGTATATATAAAAGCCAAATGCCACTGACTCACTCATCATGAAATCTCCCGAACCATGAGGACTTGGGACTTGAATTTTTTTGCTGTTGTTTATTTTTTGTTGTTTATTTCACCTTATAAAATTTCTTGTATTTGAAATGTGTTAGTTTTCGCATACCCCTTGGGGTCAGAGCGCAGGGTCAGCCATTGTACAGCACCCCTGGAGCAATTGAAGGTTAAGGGCCTTGCTCAAGGGCCCAGCAGAGTAGGATCTCTTTTGGCAGTGACATGAATTCGAACCGGCAACCTTCGGGATACCAGTGCAAATCCTTAGCCTCCGTTACCCTTGTCCCATTGGTGCTCGCTAAGAAACGGTTTTAAAAATGTTGTGGTTCGAAGCGCGAAATTTCTCATACATTTTTAGACCCGTTTGTATGTCTGTCCGCTTTTCACGGCTGCGGTGAGGTGGGCGAGGCCCTCCTCACTTACGCGTCTGCCTCGGGACATAACCCTTAACTCCGGTTAGTTAGCGAACGAGAGAACTACTTAACGGATTTAGCTCGTTTTTTTTCTATAATTTGCTTGAACATTCCGGTTGATTTTGCGACTCCTCTCATTGCGCTAAGAATCATAGTTCGCTTGCAGGAGCGATATATTCACGCTAATCCGAGTGAGAGGCTTCGGGCCGAGGGGATGTGGAAGAGTGACGTCAGGAGTAGAGAGCTGGGCGGGGCCTCCTCACAGTCCTGTTTCACTAATACGCGGGCGAAGCCGCGGTGCATGGCTAGTCTATTATAAAAAAAAAAAGAGTTTTCTACTTTTGTGCTTCTCGGGAGTTTCATTTGGTTTGACATCTTTGCCTGTTTTCTCGACTTTGATTCTTGTCTGTCATTAGGATTTGGTAGTTAGGTTTTAATTAATTTGTCTTGCTTATACAGGGTGGCGCCGGGAAACGGGACATTTTGGAACTGGGTGTTAGCGACCATGGGGCGTCGCCATTTGTTTGGGACCAGTGCGACCTCGTTTAGACCCCCCTTGCCATTAGTTGTAATGGAGCAGTGGAGTGGTACGCAACGAGCGTTCGCTGTGAAAGCCTTTTCTAAGAATAGTGATCGTGTGACTGATGCGCAAACGGGCGTCATTACAAGTTGGGACGTCACGATCGTGTCCCGTCTGCTCATGCGATTACAACATGGGTGCATAATTTCGAAGAAACGGGTTGAGCCTTTAAAAAAGGGAGTCCCCAGGTGGAGCCACTTCGCATACTGCCGGACATCGGATGGCAGCAATTCGAAGATTGTTCGGAAGGCGCGTCATTTCACGCAAAAGGTGACATTCCATGGCCTCCGAGATCCAAAGATATCACTGTGATTTTTTTTCAGTGGGGACACCTTAAAAGCCATATGTACCGCACAACCATTGCTGAACTAAACAGGAGGACTGAAAAGGAAATCGCTGGCATTCCTCTTGACTTGTTACGTCGAACAATGCAGGCTGTCAGAATGTGTACGGAGAAATGGACAACTGCACCTTCATGATGTTTCTTCAAGACATAAAACTATTGATTGCCAGCATTAATTGCATATCCTGTACATTTCATCATTAAATGTATTTTGTAATGTGTTTATTTGTGCATTGAACGTCAGTTGAACATTTCCCGTTTCCTTGCGCCACCCTGTATTTTTTATACGTGTGTGTAACCACAAGGGGCGCCATTGAGCCCCAAACCACAGACACAGTTTAAAGATACATCTTAGGACGCCCTGGGACACCTCATCAGTGATGCTCCCTGAGGTCATCGGGTGTTTTGGGTCTCGCAACATCAGACCCCCACCTAACTCAGGTGACCCCGCCAGGGTTGATCAGACAGTGGCTTGTGCCTCAGCAGCAAGAGCCCTCGATTTGCACCACCTGGAGGCCCTCGCTGCATCCTCTATGGTGGGAATTATGGCCCTCATTTTTGCAGCTCCTGTGATGCCAAGAAGTCTGTCGACTTTGTATAATGAGCGACCACCTCAATGAGCTCAACCCAGCTCCTGGTGCTTGGACCACTTTCGTTCTCGAGCCTCTTCAATGTGCTCCACCCAAGGGACTTTTCACCTCCACAATGACCACCTGCTTTGAAGAGACAGATGTTAACACCATGTAACTCCTCAAAGAAGTTGGCATAATGTGGTCGGGGAACGTGAGCTGCCTACTTAAAGTCTACCTAAAGTCTACCATTACCCTGTTGTTAGCCATGGCTTTAGAGATGGCCTCTGCTACTGACTCGAGCATCTGGTCGTGTCACCAGCCACTGAGGGCTATTGTGCAGCTACCAAGGATGAGCTCCAGTGAGCCCTTTCCAGTGCCGAGGGGACATACTGGAGACTTACTCTTGCCCATGCCATTTAGCAAGGCTTCATTTCAAACAAACTGCAGACTTTCAGATCGAGAAACCCACCCCTGAGAGACAGAAACACATGCGTTTAAGCATCATCAGGAACCAGCCTTCTGAAAATGTTGATGTAAATCCTGTATCAGGGAAAGAGCGCTTAGGCCTTCACCAGGGACACTCAAGGGCCTTGAGATGGGCGTCATGCTGTCATTCTTGTTGGGCTGAAATTAGCAAAGAAAGCGGCTTCAGTTTATTTAGTCTGGATGGTGAAAAGCTACGCAGCTCTCAACATCTTATATGTCAGAGTGTCGGGCCGGCTCTGGAGCAGCTATCACCCTAGACAGTCTTCCACTTGGTAGGCATTTTAGATAAATACGTAAATAGAGTGAAAGACACTATATAACAGATAGATATGAAAGGCACAATATGATAGGTATGAAAGGCACTATATGATAGATATGAAAGGCACTATATAATAGATAGATTGATATGAAAAACACTATATAATTGATAGAGTGAAAGGCACTATATAATAGATAGAGAGATAGATAGGAAAGGCACTATATAATTAATAGATAGATAGATAGATAGATAGATAGATAGATAGAGATAGCTGCGGTGGGCTGGCACCCTGCCCGGGGTTTGTTTCCTGCCTTGCATCCTGTGTTGGCTGGGATTGGCTCCAGCAGACTCGCGTGACCCTGTAGTTAGGATACAGAGGGTTGGATAATGGATGGATGGATAGATAGAGATAGGAAAGGCACTATATAATAGATAGATAGATAGTCGTTTTCTCACCTTGACGAAGTCTCGCACTGCCACCTTGTGCAATCCTCCACATTCATTTAAAGTACACGCACAAGTATTGACAGTGCACAGCTTTCGTAGCAGCAGCGTCCTCAAGCGCATGCGTCGCGCAGCGTTAAATCCATCCCCTTTATTGAAAGCTGAGCCTGAGGTAAGCATATAAAGATCTGGCTTTCCAATTATTTTACCATCCAGGGTCGAGGACAGTCGTCACCCGTCCCTTACAAAAGTGAGGGAACAGCACAGATTGACCACAATTGTGGGAGCCTCCAAGTGGACAATCAGTTACTAGCAGTTATCATCCAATCCAGCGTTTTAAAGCACTCCCTTTTTTCCCCCGTTTTAGTGAAACTTAAGCAGTTTAAGTCCAGTTAACATTCTGAAATGGGACAAAGGTAGACGCTAAACTGTTGGAGGTTAAGTTACCAAAAACTGAAAAATAATGTAATTTTTATTAGTACAGAAAGGTTTTTTTCTTTTACTTCAAAGAGCAAGTAATGGGTGATCAGCTGACAGCTTTTCTGCAGCAGCGGAAGTTAGTTCAATTCGAATCAGAATCAGAATTCACTTTATTGGCCGGGTACACTAATGCGTATAGGAATTTGTCATGATGGTGTGGGTGCAACATGCAAGGTCAACACGGAATACAAAAGATACACCTATAAAGATAAAATCTAAAATGATAAAATATGATGCAGTATAGAAGGGGCAACACAAAAACAAATAAATAAAGTGATAGTAGGACGGAAATGGCCAGGCAGTTGGATATAATGGAAATAGTACGGGGGCGGCGATGACATTGGTTTCCCAGGACGTCGCTCTTGAACCCCCACTTGCTAGCAGTGGCAGAGATGCAGAATAGGAGATGGACCTGAATGGTGGAAGTTCAATTCTAGCAAGCAAAGCCAAGATGAGCTCACCGTGGGCTTTCTGCGCAAAAGTACAAGATGCCTTTCAAAACGGAACTGCAGCGCCATGTTCCATTTTTTTTCAATGCCCTGAACTTATTACTTTTTTACTTAAATGTTCTCAAACAACTTCCAAGCTATCTTTAACTAGAATAATGTTTTTTGTTTTTTTTTCTTGAGTTAGCATAATTAAATGCCAAGACGGAAACCGCAATCTCTCGGTTTGAGTGGGCTCTCCAAAGACCCTCCTCCGTGACTGGAGTGTTCAGAGGTCTGTCAGCTGTTCATCCTGGAAGAGAAACTTGCTTGCAGCCTTGATGTACTGGGATCCATCCTGGAAGGACAGCTTGAGCCTGTTGAAGGGCATTGAGGTGTTGGTGTAGTAGCGCAAGGCGGGGGTCTCGGCAGCAATGGCTTCCAGAAATACCTGCAGGACGCAGAAAAAGAGAGGGTTGTGAGTGAATGTGTGTGTGTGTGTGTGCATATGTGTGTGTGTGCATATAAGTGTGTGTATATATGTGTACGCGTGTGTATATTTATGTGTGTGTGTGTACGTGTGTGTGCACCGCCACCGGATGCCTGACAATGGTAAACTCCCGGCAGGGATAAAGGGAGGCTAATTCAAAGAAAATGACGTGTGTGCAGAAACTGAAGGGACCTCTCATATGACACCGCACACATGAAGAGTGCCAGCTCAGAGCAGCGCCGCTATACTTTACATTATTTAAATGGGCGGAGCTAAGCATGCGTTTGAGGCGGTGACGTGCGGTGAGGTTCATGGCTGGTAACTCCTTCAAAGTCAGATTTACAAATATATGAACCCAAAAGAGTCGCTTATTCACTATTCAGTTGGCGCATGCACGCTGACTACTGGTTGTGTTTCATATCTCATCAGCATTCTTTACACACACTCAGGTGAGGTTCATATTGGACTAAGAAACAACGTTACATTTCTAGAGGAGAGAGAGAGCGGAGAGAGCGCATTTGCTCCTCACTCTCCATGTGTTCTAAATTTGCCGTTGCAATTTCACAATTCATACTCATACAATACAATTAACTTATCGAGTGGTGTACAAATAAATAGATTTCAGTTTTGACCTTAATTGAAATATTTAGTTGTTTTTAAAAGCTTTTAGTTCTGATGTTTAAATCAATTTCAATACAGACTGTTCAACAAAAGAAAACAAGAAAAACAAAAGAATATTTTATTTAAGGTCAAAATTAAGTTTTTAAATATTTAATTTTTTTTTCTTAGTCTGAGCCCATTTTTTTTAAATTGAAAACCGTTTATGGTGTTACCTTTAATTGTAAATGAAGTCCATGTGCCTATCTTTCTCCACGAAAGTATCTGTCACTTTCTTGTCCTCCTTATTTTTCTTTAGTGCTAAAAGTCTTAATCTTCCATTTCGGCAGTCAGTCAGAATAAAAAAACAAACGGACCGCTGCAGTGCACTTGACTTTCTGATATCGCTAACTTACTGGCGCCGAGCATCTGCGTAGAAGAACAGTAGGGAGGAGCACCTGTTGGGCTCACATACGCTCCCTTCAGGACGGCACGGTACTGTCTGCCTCATCTTGTGCCTTTTCACTGCGGTTTTATGTCCGATCAGCAACACTAAATATACCCACACACATTCATTAAAGATATTAGAAAGTCAGGGTGTATAATAAACGTGTCTGCACACATTATATTGGCGACATACAGAGAGACAGCGACAGGCACGCGCTAATCGCATGCATTAGCCCCATGTGTGAGGGAGAGCGCAGTCCGAGGTGAGGGGAGGCTCATCGCTGCCGCACCTCACGTCTCCCCTGTAGAGAACAGGGAATGCGCCAGTTCAGCGATTTTAACTATAAAAATGATCAAAGTTATTGGAATAATACAGAAAACAAATTTATAGCACAGACCAGTGTATAAATTTATCTTATGCTATAATTATTAGTTTTTTTACTTTTCATGAGAGCCTCACCTGCCTCCCCTGACTGCACGTCCCTGGCTTGAGGGGTAAAAACAGGAAGGAAAAAATAAAAAGGCAGATGAGTGACGATACCCAGCAACATGGTGACAACAATTAAGATCTCACCTCAGGGTCTCAGGGTCAGCTCCCTCCTCTTACCTAGGACTGGACTAAGAGGCTCGATGAGTGTAATGCTAATCTGGAGGAACTCAATCGTCCCGTGTACAGAGCACAGTGGGGGTCTTAGTTGCATTTACTGATCAACATGCAACACCTCGGCAGTCCCTGGCGTCATGTTTAGGGAGTGGAGTCTAACGCACCTGGAAAATCTCAGAACAGAATTATATCAAAACTCCACTCCTAGTGCTGTTATTTGTATGATGTCATTTCTGAGGACCCAATTACCCCAAATGTAATCAGCTATAATATTATCGCATTGTACTGAAATACAATCTTCCTTTGTTGTCTGTCAGCAGAGATATGATTGTCCAGCAGGTAATATCATTACACTTATAGTTTGGGACTGCTGCATTCAGCAGTATAACAAATACAATCCATCCATTATCCAACCCGCTATATCCTAACTACAGGGTCATGGGGGTCTGCTGGAGCCAATCCCAGCCAGCACAGGGCACAAGGCAGGAAACAAACCCCGGGCAGGGTGCCAGTCCACTGCAGGGCACGCACACACACACACCAGAGACAATTTAGAATCGCCAATGAACCTAACCTGCATGTCTTTGGACTGTGCAAACTCCACACAGGGAAGCGAACCCGGGTCTCCTAACTGCAAGGCAGCAGCGCTACTCACTGCGCCACCGTGCCGCCCCAAATACAATTTTCACAAATTTGGTGGCATATAGTATCACCCACCTTAATAAAAGGAGAAATGTCTTTGTGTTTATGTGTATGAGTTGGGTCTAACTGCAGCCCACAGTAGGTGTGACGTTGGTCACGGAATGGCCACAATCAGCCACAAACCACCCACTGAGTCAGATATCCCTCTCACAACCCTAATCTTAACAATAGAGTATCTGGGCATTTGATGGGCATTTTGAGACTGACGTTGTGGGTGTTATGTGATATTAGGGCACACATCACTGACCTCATACGTAATGCAGGCTGCAATAACACTCTGTTGGTCTGTATTTCCATCTGGTTGCTAGGTCTCTGTCATTCCCAAAGACAGCGCATCACAAACATTTTTAGTAATAAGATGCATTTCGTGTGTCACTCCAACAGATAGTGTATCACAAACAGTAACACAGCTTTTACAAATCCAATACCCAATGGCATATAACACAGACAAATGCATTGCACTGTCATTCCAACAGGTGATATATCACAAACATTAAGGCTGCTTTTATGAATCATTCTCAGAGATGGAGCCACACAAACATTAACACTACAGTTGCAAATCCCATACCAAATGGCATATAACAGAGATATATGTATTGCATTTGTCATTCCAACAGATGGCGAATAAGAAACATTCATAATGCTTTTACAAACTCCATATACCAAATGGTATATAAGAGAAATTCCAACAGGTGGTGCATCGCAAACATTTTTTATTAATAAAACACATTGCATGTGTCATTCCAACAGATGTTGCATCACAAACATTCACAACGCTTTTACGATTTCCATACCAATAGTCATATAACAGAGACATATGCATTGCATTTATCATTCCAACAGATGGGGCATCACAAACATTTTAGTAATAAAAATGTCACTGTGAAAGCTGATATACAAAATCAAAATGGACTGACTGACTGGTGGAGTTGCATGTCACCACTGACCTGAACGACAATCTCGGTGTCCTGCATGTCATCCTGGAATATTCTCTGGCAGTGCCGGATGTAGGCCTGGTAGAGGGCCTTGGTTTTGGCATCAATCTTTTGCAGCTCGCTCTCTTTGGGGCTGGTCTTCTGCTGGTTTGCCATAAAATTGGTGTTGACTGGACCACATTCAATGAGGCTGATGCTGCAAGTGCACAAGGGGGGGGGGGGAGGTATCAGCAGACCAGACACATGATGAGCGAGGGGTGCATAACAGCCCTGTACTGATTGGTACCACATCTCCTTACAGGTCAAATAGCTACAGCTCGCCATACTTACTGAATGTTGAAGTGGTGAAGCTGGATTGCCAAGCTCTCACAGAGGCCTTCGACGGCAAACTTGCTGGCACAGTAGACGTCATTGAATGGGAATCCTGTAGAGACGGGAGAGACAGAGGACAAGGAGGGGAAAAAACATAAATAGATAAAGTCAGATGTTTACACTTTGTTAATATTTGGTAGCATTGCCTTTAAATTGTGTAACTTGAGCCAAACGTTTAGAAAGGCACTATATAATGATATACATGGATAGATATGAAAGGCACTATGTAATAGACAGAAAGATAGATAGACAGACATTTAAGGCACTATAGATAGATAGATAGATAGATAGATAGATAGATAGATAGATAGATATGAAAGGCACTATATAATAGATAGATAATAATAATTATTATTTACACTTTCTCACTACTCAAAGCATTCTCCATGCAGGGAGGACCCGGGAAGTGAACCCACAATCTTCTTACTGTAAGTCAGCTGCACTACTACTACACCACAATGAAACAGATAGATATGAAAGACACTAGATAGATAGACATGTAAGGCACTATATAATAGATGGATATAAAAGGGGCTGTATACAGTAAAATAGATGGATGGATGTGAAAGGCGCTATATCAGATGTGATGAATGCTGCAGAAGGTTGCAGGGCTGAAATGCTGGGTGTCATGATTAGGTTTAATTTTAGGGCTTGTGCTCACTTCTAATTAAAGTTTATATATTTTATCCTCTTTTATGTCATTCTCAGGTTTTCCTAATGCTGCCAAATTTTGGATCCGTCTTTAGGGTCGCGGCCTGCGGTTCATTGGTGCGACAAGATAAAAGGTCAGCTGGGCGCTCATTGCTTTATCCGGTCTACCTTAAAAGGTAAACGCCTCTTATTTGCTGCTCTTCGGGCTTTTCTTGGTTTTGACTTCTTGCCTGTTTTTGACTTCGACTCTTGCCTCTCGTCTGGGTTTTGCTCGATATTTGTATTACTGTACTTGTTTTGCTTTCCTTTGACGCGTATCTCACCGGTTCCTCTCTGATCAAGTTCTCTTGTCTCTTCTAAGGCAGGACACTAGCCGCGTTATTCATTAACCCCCTCAATGCACATTTTGAAACCGCGAAACAAAAAAACGGTAACTTACACACGTGAATTTCCAAAAAAAGCCCCCAAAATTTGCTAAAAATGCATACACTCGTTTAAGGTGATTTTTTTTCAGGTGATTCGACAAAGCAATCATCCGCAAGACTGCAATAGAAACTCTTTTTTTTTTTTGCATTTAGGTCACATTACACGAATAAAGCCAACATCACGAGCGCTAGCGGGTGAACCAACACAAATGTCCCTGGTCATTAATCTGCCGTCAACGACCGCCTGCAGAACAACAGATGCCCCGCCTCTCCTGTAAAGACAATCCCGATAACCATTACACCACACACCTCTGAGGTATTTTGTGTACCCCGTAGCTGCGCTGGGACATCTGCCCTGCTTCTTCCACACCAGGTAAAGTGGCGTATCGCCTCATTAGCTTGGTGCATATGGCCTGACACACCTGGGATCGCTGGTTTGCCTCTCACCAACAGTCTCGGTAACAACCCCACACTCCGCACAGGTAGCCGGTTTATAAAGCGCGACAGCTATGTGCTCCTCGATCGGGACTGCTGCTACAGCAGGGGGCACAATGGGGGCCTACTGCGCTGCATAATTCTATGAATGTTGTGCTACCTACCCTAACATTTTGTACCCACAGTCGATTTCAAAGATATTCCTAATAGTGGTGACCTCTGCCAACTATAGGGAGTTCGCCTTCCCTCTATTATATTCACTCACTCCCATCACCTTCTAACACGGCGATTGTAGACCAATCTGAAATAACAGAACAAACATCTGTCATATCGGTCGCCATTTTTAATCCCAGGTGATTCCTCAATGGAAACACAAACAATTTGCTTTTGTGTTTTGTTGACTTTTGAGAAGTGTCCCTTCTATTTTGCACATAACTAACATCACTTTCACCATGAAACTTCTGGTGTAGACCTATGGTGCAGCTCTGTACTTGGATGCTTCTCTTAATGTTTGTGATGCACCATCTGTTAGAATGACAAATGCAATGGACTTATTACTGCAAATGTCTGTGATGCACCATCTGTTGGACTGACAAATGCAATGCATTTTAGTACTGAAAATGTTTGTAATGCAGCCATCCGATGGAATGACACATGAAATGAATTTTATGACTGCAAATGTTTGTGATGCACCACCTGTTGGAATTAC
>JANRMT010062850.1:25529551-25567675 GCA_026402145.1 Polypterus bichir lapradei | reverse complement strand
ATAGATAGATAGATAGATAGATAGATAGATAGATAGATAGATAGATAATTAGAAAGGCACTATATGATAGATAAATAGGAAAGGCACTATATAACAGATAGATAGATAGATAGATAGCTATGGCACCCTAAAGACAAGAAACTGGGAATGGCACAATACAGAACATTAATTAAATTAAATTAAAAATTTGAAAGGCAGTATATGATAGATAAATAGGAAAGGCACTATATAACAGATAGATAGATAGATAGATAGATAGATAGATAGAGTGAAAGGCACTATATGATAGATAGATAGATAATGTGAAAGGCACTATATGATAGATAAATAGGAAAGGCACTATATAATAGACAGACAGATAGATAGATAGACAGATAGATAGATAGATAGACAGATGTGAAAGGCACTATATAACAGATAGATAGATAGATAGATAGATAGATAGATGTGAAAGGCACTATATAACAGATATATAGATAGATGTGAAAGGCACTATATGATAGATAGATAGATAGATAGATAGATAGATAGATAGATAGATAATGTGAAAGGCACTATATGATAGATAAATAGGAAAGGCACTATATAACAGATAGATAGATAGATAGATAGATAGATAGATATGAAAGGCACCATATAATAGATAGATAGATAGATAGATAGATAGATAGATGTGAAAGGCACTATATAACAGATAGATAGATAGATAGATAGATGAAAGGCACTATATAACAGATAGATAGATAGATAGATAGATAGATGTGAAAGGCACTATATAACAGATAGATAGATAGATAGATAGATAGATAGATAGATAGATAGATAGATAGATAGATATGACAAGAAACTGGGAATGGCACAATACACAACATTAATTAAATGCCTTTGAGTCTGTAACAGTTTCTGGAAGCACTAGTGTTCACAGTGAAAGGCGCTTTATCAAAACACCTTTTATATGAAATTCCTCTGAAGTACTTTGAATTACCTTAAAAAGTACATTGAGCTGACAGAGTAATAAGGCTCTGTATAAAATAGAACTCAAATGTTGAACTGTTTACCAACTCTGAAGCTGTAATACTACAAAGTCATTTCATCCTGCACCCCATATAAATCAGTCGGTGTCTATTGTTAAAGGCGACTTTAGTCAAATGGCTGCTGTTTCTAAATGTGTAATGTGCTTAAGTGTTCTGTAGTTTTTTGCCGTGGTGCTCTCTTTGTGTTTTCTACTCATTCAAATGACATTTGTGTATTTGAATGCATTCTTGTTTATCATGGTGCAGGAAAGCAGCCAAAAATTAGATGCTGGTTGGACACGCAGGTCAGAATTTCGCTGTACTCTGTACACGTGACCAGGCCACTGTATCTACTGGTCTTTTTATTTAACCATAAATAAGCAAAATGACTGCTTGGAGCCTTACAGCCACTAGGGGGCCCTGTACAGATTGTTCAGGATAAACTGCATACAGTATACCGTAGTGTTGTTGGAGGATGTAACAGTGGGGACCCCTAAACAGCAGTATCATTTAAAGCCCCAAAATGGCCCTGTGAAGTATAATATAAAAAGCAAAGTGAGTTGTTGTTTGATGTTTTCAGATCTGTCATTTTGCTATACTAGTGCTTACTGGGGAATAAACATTACACCATATTGGGAAACCAATGTTAGGCCATGGAGAAACTGAGCTTTTCCTGAATAAATCAGGAGTCAGGTATTCTCTCTCACGTGCACATCCACATGTGGCCAGTTAACTGAGTGCACAAATCTATGGGATGAGGGATAGGAAAATGGGGTCTTCTTGCTCACACAGACACAGGGAGAATATAGAAATGTCACACAGGTCACGATGAGTGTGGGATTCACGTGAAGGTGTCTGGAGCAGCGAGGTTGCAGTGCAGAGCACCACTCCTCTCTACCTCCAGTACGCTACTGCGGACGGCTCTGGAAGGTGCTACACACAGCGATCAGAAGGAGATCACACAAACCTCACCTGCATATGAGGTGTACCAGGAAAGAGCCACTGCTGTCCAAAAAGAACATCAGAGATAGGCTAAAGATTTTCATTGAACAACTAGTGATAGAGCAGGTCTTTTGGAGCAATGTGCTATGGGCACATGAATCAAACATAAGAGTTGTTTGGGCACAGCAATACCAGAGATGTTGGGCGCAAACCAAAAAGAACTTCACACCAACTGTGAAGACTGGTGGCAGTAATGTTCCAGTTTGAGTCTGCTTTGCAGCTTGCAGTCATTGAATTCCACATCATATCAAAGCAATGATGTACTGCGCTGAGATGTGGGGCAGCAAAGGGAGCCGCAGGGGAAGAAGTTAGACGTGGCCAGAAATGAGAATGTTGGGATGGATATGTGGAGTTACAATAAAAGAGCAGAATATGAAATGAGACCATCAGTGGTCCAACAAAAGTGGAAGAGATATCTACGAAGATTCAGGAAAGTAGGCTAAAGTGGTATGGACATGTGATGAGGGCAAAAGAGTGATGGGAGTGGAGGTCCAGGGGAAGAGAAAGCGAGGGAGGCCAAAGCTGAAGTGGATGGATAAAGTAAAAGAAGATCTGAAGGTAAAGGGCTAGACTGAGGAGGAGCAGGACTGAGCTGTTTGGAGTAGGTTGATCAAGCACATTGCCCCCTCACGGAAGTGGGAAAAGATGAAGAGGAAAAAGAAGAAGAAGATAAAAGTGTGCTTGAAGAGAATGAGAGGCCACCAGTCTGGAAGTTGAATGGATCTTTCAACAAGATAATAATCCAAACCACAAGGAATGGCTCAAAAACAAGAAACATGGACTGGCCTAGTCAAAGCCCCGATTTGAATCCCAGTGAGATGTTGTGAAACTGGGAGGACATGCAAGAAAAACCCACAAACATCTTGCAACTGAAGGAATTTGGCATGGTGGAGGGATCACAAACGTCACCGAGTCGATGTCAGGGACTGCAAACCGCCTACAAGAAGTCATTTCAGCTAAAGGGGACACTATCAGCTCCTGTGGCCAAAGGTGGACTTTTCTTACATCTATTGATATATTTGCTGCATAAATGATTAAAAAGACAAATGTTCCTTGTGTTTTAATTCAACTATATATCACCTTTATCTGTAAGCACCGTTTACATGAAGATCTACCATTTGCCTGTACAGTTATGTTAAAGAAAAAAAACCAATTTCCCTGGGGTGCACTTATTTTTTCACACGCCTGTATGCGAAGCATAATCATAATGGTAGCCAATGAATAAGCTGTTGCTGGGCAGGACTGGCCAATGAATGAAGAGGGAGGAGGGTCTTTGATTCAAAAGCACTTTCACGTCTGCATGCCGTTTATTCACAAAGTCATTTTCCTGAAACGGAATTTTTACCCAAAATACATCTGTTTGGGACGCTGTGTGCGTTCGAATGCCTTCCTGACACATCGATGGTGTGAGACGAGTAACTGGAGATTTTTTTTTCCCATGGACGTTTTATATAGTTTGCTGTTGTTTAGTGTGGGCTCCCACTAAAGCCCGTTGCACCAGGAATTTTTTGTTTCTCTAATAAACGTTTATCTCGGTCATCATAACAAATAATGCGGGGTAAACAGCAGATAACAAAATGTCATTTTTGGTGGGAGTATTCCTCTAAACACTGACTGGCAGACTGACTGACCCTTCCCAAAACCTGGCACCGATTTGAGACCTGGTAACGCTTTGTGTCTAGAACATTCCCAATTGGAGGTTTGAACATAAACAGGTTGAGTCTGGGTCTTATAAACCCCCTCACCCTACCCCACCATGCCACCCAAGTTCAGGCCACTAGAAACATGAACAGGATGAAACCTGTGAAGCATCACCTCACCTGCCGGGGAACATGAGACAGGTACAAGCTGCCACATTGCGCTATTAAAGATGAGTTCCCAAAATTTGGAGATGTCCAAGCGAGGTACACTGATTCAACAACATCTTCTCAGATGGCACATCCTGGAGGCTGGAGTACAAGGGGGGCACCATGGGGGACTGTCACAGGCTCATCATGCCTTCCGCAGGTTCCACACAGCTTGTGGGTAATACTTCACAAATATTCTGGAGGCGATCTCGTAGGTGTCCCCCACTGGCTCAACGGGATACTTGCGCCGACTGGTCACAAAGGCGTTCTCCTCTTGGAAGACAGCACGATTGAATGCCTCCTCCTTGAAAGGAACCCCTTGGTCAATGCACTTAATCAGAGTGCTGATAAAGAGCCCCCAACGCTGGGCGTAGTAATCCATGACAAGACCGCCCCACTCTTTGTTGGCATAGTCCAGGATATTCCCATTGGGGCCCCAGAGTGTGATCTGATTGCGAGCGTTGAACTCGTACAGGTCAGCCTCTTTCTCCTCCAGTGCCATAGCCCTCGCCCGTTCCAACCAGACGCCAAGCAGGAAGTGCCCCTCACTAGACAGGAGGTTGTCCAATTCAGGCAAAATGTCATAAAGCAGGACTCCACCCGCAGTCATCAGCTCAGTCAACTGGCGATTGGCAAAGTGAGTAGTGATTTCGTGGTAGTAGTCGCTCACGAGGAGCTGCAGGGCTTCCCTTGTGACATCTACAAGATCATGTCTGAAGGTCTCCGAAGAAGATGCCAGAGACTTGGCCTCCAGGTAGAGCAGCCGCCAGGCCTCGTACAGGTGGCTACGATTATACCAGATGTTTGTGTCCATTCGAAGGGACGGCCGGCGCACCAGTGGGCTGCGGTTGTGGTTTCGGTAGAAAGGGATGGTGCAGTTGTAGACGCTCTGGAAGAGGAGGCGCCAGGCGGCTGCCACGTTCTCACTGCTGCTGGCATAGCGGCGCGTTGCGTAAGCAGATACCCACTTCAGAAGGTTGACAGGCTCCTTCCGCCAGGCCAGTTCGCTCATCAGCTCATACAGCACAGCATTCTGCTCGATGCCTTCAGGTGCCAAGCCAGTCCCCACCATGGTGGAGTTAGGGAAATGGAGGGCATCAAACGGACCTTGGTTAATACTCTCGACTGTCCCGAAGAGGCCGGTGTTCCCGCCGAAGTTGTGCAGCATGCACCAGATGAAGGGCTGGCCGTAGAAGGATTTGGTGGAGATATAGATAGGCGTGGACTCTGCAAACAAGTCAAGCACGATCATTCTGCCCAGGGGTACACCAAGCAGCAGAGCTTTGATCTGAGGAGGCTTCCAGAAATCTGGCTGATGGACAAAAAGCCAACCTTGCATGAGCCAGACAGCTTGAGGATCAACTGCAGAACAGAAGAAATAAAAGAAAAACACACATTTTGTTAGCTGCTGAAGTGAACCCTTGTGAAATTACTTTGAAAGGCACTACGGTCAAGGCCAAAAGTTCTGAGAATGACACAAATATGAATTTTCACAAAGTTTGCTGCCTCAGTTTTTATGATGGCAATTTGCATCGACTCCAGAATGTTCTGAAGAGCGATGAGATGAATTGCAATTAATGACAAAGTTCCTCTATGCCTAGTCTACTTTCCTGGATCTTCTTAGATGTCTCTCCCACCTTTGCTGGACCACTGATGGTCTCATTTCATATTCTGCTCTTTTTTTGTAACTCTACATATCCATCCTAACATTCTCATTTCCGGCCACTAACTTCTTCACCTGTGGCTCCCTTTGCTGCCCCACGTCTCAGCGCATGAAAATGAACTTCAGCCCAAAAAACCATTGCATGTCAGCACTGCCACAAAAGAACCAGCTGACGTCATTTCAGTGATTCTCTCGTTAACACAAGTGACAGTGTTGAGGAAGACGAGGCTGGAGGTCACACAGTCATACTGATTGAGTTAGGATAGAGAGGTGAAGAAGACTTCAGGATGCACAAGAAAGTCCAGCAAGTGCCAGGACCGTCTCCTAAAGTTGACTCAGCTGCAGGCAACACCAGTGCAGAGCTTCGTTAGGAATGGCGGCAGTCAGGTGTGAGTGAGGAGAAGACTTGTGGAGGATGGCCTGGTGGGTGTCAAGAAAGGCAGCAAAGAAGCCAAGAAAAACATCAGGGACAGACTGATATTCTGGGATTGGACTGTTGAGGACTGCCGGGGTCAAGTCGTTTTCTCCAATAAATCCCCTTTCTGGGGCATCCCGAAAAAAGAAGAGAAGGTGAGCGTTGCTGCCATCAGTCCTGTGTCATGCCAACAGTAAAGCATCCTGAGACAATTCATGTGTGGGCTTGCTTCTCAGCCAAAGCAGTGGTCTCACTCACAATTTGGCCTAAGAACACAGCCATGAATAAAGAAGGGGACCAAAACATCCACCGAGTGCAACTTCTCCCAACCATCCAAGAACAGTTTGGTGACCAATGTGATGGCAAATGTGAGAACTAAGTGGCCCGAGGAAGAAAACATTGAAGTTTGAGGTCCATGGTCAGGAAACTCCCCAGACCTTAATCTCATTGAGAACTTGTGGTCAAGAGGCAGGCGGACAAACAAAAACCAACCAATTCTGACAAACTCCAAGCATTGATTCTGCAAGAGTGGGATTCCATCAGTCAGGATTGGGCCCAGAAGTTGATGGACAGCCTGTCAGGGTGAATTGCAGAGGTCTTGAAAAAGAAAAAAGGGCCAACACTGCAAATGTGGACTAATGTCATTGTCAATAAAAGCCTTTGAAACTTCTGAAATGCTTGTAATTCTACTTCAGTACACCAGAGAAACATCTGACACAAAGATCTGAAAACACTGAAGCAGAAAACTTTGTGAAAACCAAAACTTGGGTCATTCTTAAAACTTTTGGCCACAACTGTATTTAGTGGTTAATGAATTGAGTTTGGTAGAACTTTTATTCCTCTATGGCTGTCTAGAAGAATTTGCTGTGTCACTTGAAACCTCCAGAGTGCAGCAAAGGACCACATTAAAATCACACCAATGTCCACAGTGGCTGATTTTGATTTTCCAGACTAGGGGCACAAACGTTCCGGAAAATGGGTAGAAATGGGATTTTGGGGCTCAAAGGTAACCACCAATATCAGGTGACACACACAATTGAAAGGTGTTTCCAGCTGCAGGACTACTACAGGTTTACCATCAAGGGGGTGTAACTGGACAACAAGGGGGTTGATGGGTGAGACTCACAATGTTCATCCTTTTCAAATCAGTGGCTAAACAGATGGACTGTAAACAATAACGGCCGATGACTCAAAGTGTGTCTGTGCAGGAGAGACAAATCGCCATTTTGTGACTGCGGACATTCAGCATTAAACTACAGTCAACTGCTTTCTGCTGCTCAGAAAGCCTTCAATGAACTGTGACCTTTTACGGACAAACGTAAAACTTCTACTCACAGTTGTTTCTTGGGTGGAACAGAAGTCATGAGACTCTACATTGTTAGTTTGATTTAAAATCATAGGTTAGCATAAATGCATACATTCATTTGCTTTTTAATAAATGTGTACACCTTTCTGGTCACATGTTTTCACTCTTTCATTATGGGATTGTAATTGATTGATGGGCAAAAATGGCAAAGTGTGCAGAAAAGGAAGGGGTGTGAATTCCCACTTTATAGACTTTTTTTTTACTTTCTCATATACAAAGTATAGGGCAAGTATTATAATCGTCCAAAAATTCGATGTCGAGATTTTGATGAATCTCAATGTTTTAGACCTACCTGAGTCCGACAATACCATTTTTTGGAATTATGTCTGTCTGTGTGTGTGTGTGTGTATGTGTGTAAACACGATAACTTAAGTACGCTTTCACTTGGGTACCCCTTCACTCAGTCACTCGACTTCTCATCAGGATGGTGGTGTAGAGAATTGAGCAGCACGTCTTCATGGTGTGAACCTATTGGGTCACCAATTCGTTGTCAGAATCAGCTGGATGATCGCGAGTTAACGGAAAGGGGACTTCCAGCAAGATGGAGCAACGTGTCACACATTGGCAAGGAGCAGGGCAGAAAATGGCAACAGGGTCATTTCAATGGTGCTTTGGCCACCACCAGACTTTTTCCTTTGGGGTCTGCTCAAAGGAAAAGTCTTATCAGAACAAGCCTCGCACTTTGGAAGATTTGAATGAAAACATCCAACGTGAAATATTCACGGGACGCTTGCTGATACGTTCAGAAATATGGAGCGCATGAAATGTGTCTGGCAGAAAACAGAAACCACTTCCGGCATTGCATGTAATGCAATCGATTACACATACGTCAAGGTATAAGGTGTATTTTGGTTCAGATTGCTTCATGTTAACGGGAGTTACAACAGAATAATCGGGACCTCTTTTGAGTGAATCTCCCTGTATTTCTGCAGTCAAAATACCTCAGCTGAGTCACCAGAATGACCAGGTCATTATTATATGGGTAACATCCAAACCCCATGTGCAGAACATATTAAAGGACATCAGTGAAGCTGTCCACGTGCAGGCCTAACAATGTACTTTAACGATGGAGTTTCCACAGAAATACCATAGATGAAATCGAATAGTGTTGAAATGCCATCAAAAGCAGTTGTATTAAAGTAATAATATTGTTATTAATGTATTATTATTACTGTATTGCAATAATTATTATTAATTTATGTGAATTATGTATAGGGTTAGTCAAAATTATAAGGTACATTGGAACCTCGGGTACGAACGTCTCTGAACACGTACAAATCGGGTAACTTTTGCATCTGTTCACGACCACACACTTGGGTGACGAACAAGCCAGTTTCCCATTTGGTTCGTACGTGCCGGTGACTTCCGCACGTGTTCAGTCTCTCCCTGTACAGTACATTGTTCTCGGTCAGACGTGCATCGCGCAGAGGGACTTTACCTCAAAACTGTAATCTCCTCTCCACCCAGCTTCCTGCTCACTTCCTTCATGCCAGAACTCGACTCATGCAAGGTTAGTTTTCTTGGTTGTTTATGGTTAGTTTTTGTATAAATTACGGATTTTTCAAATGTTAATTTTTTTCCCTGTGCTTAAAACTCATTAAAACAAGTGTTTACAGCGAGCTGTTCATAAGGCTGTAGCGTGAACTTTTGCAATGTTAGTTTTCTCTGTTCAAGGTTTTCTCAGTGTTATTCAATGTTTTTACATTTAGTTTACTATTACACTGTGCATTCTATGGTATAATTAACTATTTTTGTGCTTAAAAATCTTTAAAAAAAATATTTACATACAGTTTATACAGTCTGGAACGGATTAATTGTATTTACATACAATCCTATGGGGGAAATTACTTCGGGTCACGAACAAATCGGGTTGCGACCAGAGTTTTAGAATGAATTACGGTTGTGACCCGAGGTTCCACTGTATAAAGGTGTATTTTAGTTCAGATTGCTTCATGCTAATGGGAGTTACAACAGAATATTTGGGGCCTCTTTTGAGTGATGCTTAGTCACCAGAATGACCAAGTAATTATTACATGGGTAACATCCGAACCCCATGTGCAGACCATATTAAAGGACATCAGTGAAGCTGTCCACGTGCTGGCCTCACTTCTGAATCAAGACAAGCTGCCTAAACCCGAACTTTCAATTCTGGTACGTGTCACTAACAAAGTGCTTTAACGATGGAGTTTCCACAGAAATACCATAGATGAAATAGAATAGTGTTGAAATGCCATCGTAAACAGTTGTATTAAAGTAATAATATTGTAAAATTATATTAACACTAATGGATTATTTTTATCTCGACCACACCTTTCCAAGTCGATGGACAGGTCGTGGTTGACCATTGCCATGGCCTCCACACTCCACTGATTTGACACCCTGTGATTTCTGGTTAAGGGGTATGGTGAAAGAGCATGTGTGTATGGCAGGAAAGTTCATGATATCAATAACCTGAAGGACAGAATACGGACTGTGATACTTATGTACATGTGATTTCTCAGTTTTTTTATTTTTAATAAATTTGCAAAAACCTCAAGTAAACATTTTTCACGTTGTCATTATGGGGTGTTGTGTGTAGAATTCTGAGGAAAAAAATGAATTTAATCCATTTTGGAATAAGGCTGTAACATAACAAAATGTGGAAAAAGTGATGCGCTGTGAATACTTTCCGGATGCACTGTATTATCTATTCCCCGCAAAATGTGTGTCTGGACTTTAAACGGTACTGTCGCTCGTTTGTTTTTTGTGTGTTGAACGTGATGGCGAACAGGTTGAGATATTCCTGTAAATCATCTTGCACACAGGAAGTATGTTTTGTGAATAAATTTTTTCCACCATTCAAATGTTAACATAATTTTGACTTACCCTGTATTATGCTAATGTTAGGTTAGGTTAGCTTAGGTGAGGTTGCATCAAGGCACCACCCTGGGAGCTGCTGGCGTACGTCTAGGTTTTCAGTGCATGCTGCACACAGATGCTGCTTTGTATCATTCATCAGCACGGTGAAAATGACATCAGACACAGAGTCACGGCCCCGTCTCCTTAATAAACATCAATGTGCTTAACAATGTGGACCACTAGGGGGCGTGTGGGGCACAAGTTCAAGGCACACACATTTTTTTTATCTTTTTCACTCGTGGGAAATGCCTTTCCCACAAGCACAACACAGTTCAGCACAGCAAAAGCACACAGCACTCTTCTTCTGTCTTTCCTTCTCCACTCCTCCTGACAAACGTTATGTATTGAAATAAATGTAATAATGTTCGGCAGTACTCCTTGGCAGCAGGGGGTGCCGCAGTGGGGTTTAAAAATATCTTTGTATAAGTGGTTGCAAAAACTCTTAGTAAAAAAACGACTGTGCAGTTAACATGATTTCTGCCCTCAGTGTCTATCATTGAATATCTGCCATCATCAGCCTCAAATTACTGGACATAATAGCAAGATTTGTCTTCTCCCATCCGACTCTGGCTCTTAGACTAGTGGCTGCCGGCTCCTTTAATAAAACACCCGGAAGTGCTCCAGGTGCTCACTGACACAGTTCTGGCATCACTTCCGGGTATGTTGGAAGTGCTGCAATTAAGGGCTCAGTACCTCCCCAGGCGTCCTCTGGCGGTGGCCACGGGCCCCAGCAGGGTTGAGCTTTCATGCTCCAAACCCATGGTATTGCTGCACACCAGGGGGGCTGCCATCTAGTGCTCCAGGGGAGGTAATGTTTTGGATAGGCTCTCTTCCCGGACCTTCCATTAAAGGGGCGTCCCGCCACCACAACAACTAAATAGACTAACGCCGTACTGGTCTGAACCATATGCCGCCAATAGGGGAGACACGACAGTAGAGTAAAATATCACGTCTTCAAAAATAGCCTAGCACTTCCAACTGTCTATCGGAACAAATGTGTCGTTGTGTGTGAAGGGGCTCCCAAAAAGCTCATGCTGCAAAAAGTGTGAAAATTGCAAAGCAGGCACCCACTCTAAGTAAGCTGGGTGGACAACATGAGGACTTAGGTAGGCAAACACTAACACAATATCCGGTTAGAGGTGTTGCGCATCTCTAAGTGGGCTTTCTGGATTCTTCCTTCCTCGGCCTCAACACAGACCCCTGTCAGACAGAAGAGCCTTCCTTACCTGCTGTCATGGAAGAAAACACCGCCTTGCTAACTGCAGACAGGTAAACAGGATCAGACGACGCAGGGACCATCTCATTAAAAGTGTCTGCACTATAAATGTGATCTGTCCCAAATTTTAGGTGCTGCTGTTTGAGGAACAGCTTGCCAATGTTCAGGAACAAGGGGTCCCGAGGGTCCAGGAGATAGGAACATGAGTAGTTACAATCAAAGTGGCTCCATGGTCCTAGCTGTGTCACATTTGCCTGTGGGAACAGCCTGAAGGAAAACAAGAAAAAAACATTTTAGGGAAACCTCAGGTGAAACAGTTCGCCCTCCCCAAAATCTCACTCAAACCAGGAAAGGGACTTTATGCAACTTACTTGGTAATGGCTGCTGGCACGTGACCAGCAAAGGCAGGCAAGACTGGAATCATCCCCAGAGACCGCATTCTGTCCAGGATCTTCTTCTGCAGCAAATAAATCAGTTGACAGAAGACTCAGTAATATGGTGGATTCAGAAAGACTTAATTTTCTGAACACTTTATCGTGTTAAAGATTTCATTTTAAATGGATAAATGTGTCATTTTTGTTCGTCAATCTACACTCAATATCCCATAATGCCAAAATGAAAACATGCTTGCAGTGGTTTGCAAAATTATTCATCTTTAAATCGTTTAATTTACTAGTTTCTCAAATCCCATCATAACTAAAGTAGCATGTTAAATGCTTTGTTTTGTATGTGTTCTTCTATGTGCTCTGTGTGTGTGAATCACTATGTGCTTCTTAAATGGGCTTTCTCTTCATCTGACAGGACACAGAATCCATTACATTTGTGATATTACATCTCTCTGAATAATTAAAATACTGAGATGTATACGTGATACAATTTTCACGATGATAGGAGTTAAAGCATGTTATTAAATATAGGAACACAGTGGCGCAGTGATAGTGACAAGCTTGCGCCCCGTCTAGAGATTGTTCCTGCCTCCTGCAAGATGCTTGCTACGCCGTGCGCGACCTTTGATGAAATAATTTATTGCAGCAGTCCTGTCTCTTTCAAACGTACTAACCTCCAATTCCTGTCCTTCCTTTTCTTTCTCCAAGTAACCAATCGCCACACAATCAGCTCTGTAATACAGTGGGATGCAAAAGTTTGGGCAACCTTGTTAATAGTCATTATTTTCCTGTATAAATCGTTGGTTGTTACGATAAAAAATGTCAGTTAAATATATCATATAGGAGACACACACAGTGATATTTGAGAAGTGAAATGAAGTTTATTGGATTTACAGAAAGTGTGCAATAATTGTTCAAACAAAATCAGGCAGGTGCATAAATTTGGGCACCATTGTCATTTTATTGATTAACTAATTATTGGAACTCAAATTGGCTTGGTAAGCTCAGTGACCCCTGACCTACATACACAGGTGAATCCTATAATGAGAGAGAGTATTTAAGGGGGTCAATTGTAAGTTTCCCTCCTCCTTTAATTTTCTCTGAAGAGTAGCAACATGGGGGTCACAAAACAACTCTCAAATGACCTGAAGACAAAGATTGTTCACCATCATGGTTTAGGGGAAGGATACAGAAAGCTGTCCCAGAGATTTAAGCTGTCTGTTTCCACAGTTAGGAACATATTGAGGAAATGGAAGACCACAGGCTCAGTTCAAGTTAAGGCTCGAAGTGGCAGACCAAGAAAGATTTCGGATAGACAGAAGCGACGAATGGTGAGAACAGTCAGAGTCAACCCACAGACCAGCACCAAAGACCTACAACATCATCTTGCAGCAGATGGAGTCACTGTGCATCGTTCAACCATTCGGCGCACTTTACACACGGAGATGCTGTATGCGAGAGTGATGCAGAGGAAGCCTTTTCTCCGCCCACAGCACAAACAGAGCCGCGTGAGGTATGCTGAAGCACATTTGGACAAGCCAGCTTCATTTTGGAATAAGGTGCTGTGGACTGATGAAACTAAAATTGAGTTATTTGGTCATAACAAGGGGCGTTATGCATGGAGGAAAAAGAACACAGCATTCCAAGAAAAGCACCTGCTACCTACAGTAGAATATGGTGGTGGTTCCATCATGCTGTGGGGCTGTGTGGCCGGTGCAGGGACTGGGAATCTTGTCAAAGTTGAGGGACGCATGGATTCCACTCAGTATCAGCAGATTCTGGAGACCAATGTCCAGGGATCAGTGACAAAGCTGAAGCTGCGCCGGGGCTGGATCTTTCAACAAGACAACGACCCGAAACACTGCTCAAAATCCACTAAGGCATTCATGCAGAGGAACAAGTACAACGTTCTGGAATGGCCATCTCAGTCCCCAGACCTGAATATAATTGAAAATCTGTGGTGTGAGTTAGAGAGCTGTCCATGCTCGGAAGCTATCAAACCTGAATGAACTAGAGATGTTTTGTAAAGAGGAATGGTCCAAAATACCTTCAACCACAATCCAGACTCTCATTGGAACCTACAGGAAGCGTTTAGAGGCTGTAATTTCTGCAAAAGGCGGATCTACTAAATATTGATTTCATTTCTTTTTTGTGGTGCCCAAATTTATGCACCTGCCTGATTTTGTTTGAACAATTATTGCACACTTTCTGTAAATCCAATAAACTTCATTTCACTTCTCAAATATCACTGTGTGTGTCTCCTATATGATATATTTAACTGACATTTTTTATCGTAACAACCAACGATTTATACAGGAAAATAATGACTATTAACAAGGTTGCCCAAACTTTTGCATCCCACTGTAGCTGTTAAGCCATCTGTAACTTTAGAACGCAGATTCTTCAAAACTTTTAAGGAACACTGAAATATCTTCATAGTACGTGTTTAATTATTCCATCCATCTATCCATCCAGGGTCACGCCAGCCCCAGCAAGCATACAGCTCGAGGCAGAAACAATCCCTGAACGGGGCCCCAGCTCATCACTAGCACTGCAACACCGTGTCCTCACATGTTTAATTATTAACAATATAGATTAATTAAATGATGTTTACATTTTATCTGTATAATGTAATAAGCATATTTTGCTGCATTTCATCTTATAAATGATATTGTCATCATATGTAAATACGCTCTTTATAAAGTGGCTCAGGTTGTGCAATATTATAACTGTATCACAAGTTTACAGTGAGGTGATTGTGCTTATAAGTACAAACAGTTCTACAAGGAGCACTTGATGGACTGATTGAGTGCGTTTAGAGTTCTTGGGATGAAACTGTTTCTGAACCGCGAGGGTCGTACAGGAAAGGCTCTGAAGCGTTTGTCGTATGAGAGCAGCTCAATAGACTGTGCACATGGCTGAGGCAGCGTGTGCTTGATGCTGTATACTGATAATTCTCTTTGCGATCAGCTGCTGTAGAGCTGTGATTCCACACTCAGATACAATGGGATAAATACTTGAGAGTAACAACGCTAAAGCAGCTATGGTATTTGGAATTATTATAGGTTAATTACAATCAGATGCCTTAAACTAATAAACAATACGCGGTTAATTTCAGTGTATTTGATAAAGCCGCATCAAGGACATGGATCTAAAAAAGAAAAGGAAACCATACTGGAACAAAAGCACTGCTTTGACGCTGGGTGACGTCAGTTTGCAAAACCGAGTGGAGAACTTGCGTACGCCAAGCATTTAGCTGGCATGAAAATGTGCATGGCTTTACGCCAAGTTTATGTTTAATACATCGCGATTTGAGCGTGGAAATGGGAGTATGCAACATTTTTGTGCATACGCACCATTTATACATGAGGCCCCTGATCTGGCTCCGTGCGACTTCTGGCTCTTCCCAAAAGTCAAAATGACCACGAAAGGTAAATGTTTCCTGCGGTTGGCTGGCGCCCTGCCCAGGGTTTGTTTCCTGCCTTGCGCCCTGTGTTGGCTGGGACTGGCTCCAGAAGACTCCCGTGACCCTGTAGTTAGGATGTAGCGGGTTGGATGATGGATGGTAAATGTTTCGAATCGATTAGGACATTGAGGCAGCCACGTCAGCGCAACTAAAGACACTCACGAAAGAGGACTTCCAGAACTGCTTCAGAAAGTGGCGAGAACAATAGGATAAGTGTGTTCAAAGCAAGGGGGAGTATTTTGAGGGGGGTTCATGGCAATTTGTCTCCCACTGTAATATTTTTCTTTCAGTTTAAACATTCACCATATTTTTTTGATCACACCTCATGTTTCTGGTAGTTTTTTTTTTGTGAATACCCCTGTCTGAGTATGTATTTATGTAGTGTCTTGAGATGGGAAAATTACTTCTTTTTAATTTGCAGTTCATCCGGCCCTGATGAAAGGTTAGTCCCTGTTGGCCTGATAGACAACAATATGAATATTCATTGTTAGAAGTTCAAATACTGGATACTGTGGCTTTTCTGACCCTCTGGACTGTGTCACTTATAATTAAGGGTTGATTACCTGACCTACATATTATATTCCTATAGATATGTTTAACATGTTGGAAGCCTTCTGCTCAGGTATAAACTTGTGCTCAAGTTATAATGTTAAAAATGTTTGTATCTATAGCTAAGAAAACTACTTGTGTAACAGAGGTTGGGTGAATTAAAAAAGTTCTTGAAAAATCACCTCACTGTTCCTTATGTAGTATCTTTATTAAATTGCAGCTGATTTAGTATAATTCTGATGTTTTTTTTTAATTGTTTTCTGTCCTGACATGCAGAGTGTATTGTGGGACCTTCTATATACATCTGTCTGTCTTTTTAAACAATGTCCAATCTACTCAGTTTGCCACATTTAAAGGAGAATTAAAGCAAACACGATGCACCTGAGCACAACCTGGAGGACCCCAGCAAAAGGTCTGAAGATTTCTAGGAATGGATATTTAATACATTTGCAAAAACTTTCTGAAAAATGTCTTCACTTTGTTATTATGGGTAAGTGAGTGCAGACTGATGGGCAAAAATGGCAAATTTATCTATTTAAAATTAAACCTACAACACGATAAAGTGTGCAGAAAGTTAAAGGGGCTGTAATACTTTCTGAATTCACTGTAGCGAGATGTGTGACAGGACTCCATCCTCCCACGCTTTGCTCCCTTAATCTTACCTGCAGGGATGCTTGCTTCTTATGCCAGTTTTGTGGTAAAGGTCCACCCCACGAATGTAAATTTGCCATTCGCCCCCAGGCCAGAAAGGCCGGGCCAGTGAAGAATGCGTCTATGTCCGACTGATTAAGACCCAGGGACAGGTACACCTGGAGGGGGAAGAAGAGCTGTTTAGGGTGATTGTAACAACATGTCAATAACTAAAATCACACAACTTCAAACTTTATATATACAGTCATATGAAAAAGTTTGGGAACCCCTCTCAGCCTGCATAATAATTTAATCTCCTTTTAACAAAAAAAGATAACAGTGGTATGTCTTTCATTTCCTAGGAACATCAGAGTACTGGGGAGTTTCCGAACAAAGATTTTTAATGACGCAGTATTTAGTTGTATGAAATTAAATCTAATATGAAAAACTGGCTGTGCACAAATGTGGGTCCCCTTGTAATTCTGCTGATTTGAATGTCTGTCACTGCTCAGTGCTGATTACTTGGTTGGATGAGCTCGTTAAGCCTTGAACTTCATAGACAGGAGTGTCCAATCACGAGTGGTAAAAGGTATTTAAGGTGGTCAGTCGCAAGTTGTGCTTCCCTTTGACTCTCCTCTGAAGAGTGACAGACAGCATGGGATCCTCAAAGCAACTCTCAAAAGATCTGGAAACAAAGATTGTTGAGTCTCCTGGTTTAGGGGAAGGCGACAAAAAGCCATCTCAGAGGTTTAAACTGTCAGTTTCAACTGTAAGGAGTGGAGTCAGAAAATGGAAGGCCACAGGCACAGTTGCTGTTAAATCAACTCAGGTCTGGCAGGCCAAGAGAAATACAGGAGCGGCACAAACGCAGGATTGTGAGAATGGATACAGACAACACACAGATCACCTCCAGAGACCTGCAAGAACATCTTACTGCAGATGGTGTATCTGTACATCGTTCTACAATTCAACACAATTTGCACAAAGAACATCTGTATGGCAGGGTGATGAGAAAGAAGCCCTTTCTGCACTCGCACCACAAACAGAGTCACTTGTTGTATTCAAATGCTCATTTAGACAAGCCAGATTCATTTTGGAGCAAAGTGCTTTGGACTGATGAGACAAAAATTGAATTATTTGGTCAGAACAAAAAGCGCTTTGCATGGTGGAAGAAGAACACCACATTCCAAGAAAAACACTTGCTACCTCCTGTCAAATTTGGTGGAGGTTCCATCATGCTGTGGGGCTGTGTGGCTAGTTCAGGGACTGGGGCCCTTGTTAAAGTCGAGGGTCAGATGAATTCAACCCAATATCAACAAATTCTTCAGGATAATGTTCAAACATCAGTCACAAAGTTGAAGTTACTCAGGGGTTGGATATTCCAACAAGACAATGACCCAAAACACAGTTCGAAATCTACAAAGGCATTCATGCAGAAGGAGAAGTACAATGTTCTGGAATGGCCGTCACAGTCCCCTGACTTGAATATCATTTGAAGCAGGCTGTCCATGCTCAGCAGCCATCAAACTGAACTGAACTGGAGAGATTCTGTATGGAAGAATAATCAAAAATACCTCCATCCAGAATCCAGACACTCATCAAAGGCTATAGGAGGACAGCGTCTAGAGGCTGTTATATTTGAAAAGGAGGCTCAACTAAGTATTAATGTCATATCTTGGTTGGGGTGCCCACATTTATGCTCCTGTCTAATTTTGTTATGATGCATATTGCATATTTTCTGTTAATCCAATAAACTTAATATCACTGCTGAAATCCTACTGTTTCCATAAGGCATGTCAGATATTAAAAGGATGTTGCTACTTTGAAAGCTCAGCCAATGATAAACAAAAATCCAAAGAATTAAAATGGGTTCCCAAATTTTTTCATATGACTGTATATATATAAAAGTCAATGTATTTGTGTGTATGTATATTCCAGCATCACTTCCGAAAGGCTGGAGCGATTTTCATGAAACTTGTTACAAATGTTTCTCACTGGTCAACTGAAAATACAGGAGGGTGAAATCAACCCTAACCCACCCCCTTCTAGGTAGGGTGGGGGTGATCTTGCGGTGTTGTATGCATGTTATCATCCAGTTAACACTTGGAACGACCACCAGAGGGCGAAATGGAGGTGACTGCCAGCATTCTTTATGTTTGAGCTCCACTGTGCCTGCCTGTGTGAAATTAAATAGAGTTAGATAGATAGATAGATACTGTAGATAGATACTTTATTAATCCCAAGGGGAAATTAAAAAAGAAAAAAAAAATCCGGTTCTGAGCGTCAACGGGATGATAACATACATACAAGACCACAAGACAAGCACATTAGTGAGTCTTCATTTTTTGTTAATTTATTTTTATTTTCAAAGTTGTATTTTTTTTTTATATTTTTCTCAAACAATTTAAAAAAAAAAACAAAAAAAACATTTTATTTTCTTCCTGGGCAACACCAGGTATTTCAGTATTTATATAAATGGCATTTATATGTAGCTCACAGTGGGAGTGCACCTTTTGTGCTGTTTGAGATTCTTAGTGAGACAGCTTTTTTGTGGTAATAAATCTTTTTATTCAAAATGACTCTGTGCTTGCGCTCATTACTAGCTGGGGTTTGACGGTGATATCCTCCTCTAGTGGGCAAGTTTGGAAGTGCTTTTAAGACTATGTGCTTTCACAACAAACTGCCTGTGTGAGTCTGGACGATGAGTGAGCTTGTGTTAAGTAAAGCGGCTTTCATTTTTAATTAGAAAAAGGAATTATAAAAAATAATTGGAAATTGCTGCTTAGCAAACAACAGGCTTGTTATCTTAACAGCAAAATCTGTCCATTTTACTTGTAAACTTGTCAAGCATGTTTGCCTTGTACCTCCTTGATTTTATGAACATTTGATGGATTTGCAGCTTTTTTAAAAGTCTGTACTGTGTTTACTATTTCTTTATGTGTGTCATAAAGTAGAAGTTTTGGTAAGAAACACCTTCACCGTCACTTCCCCTACCTCTTCATATCTTAAATCATTCTTGAGGAAGATGGAAGACTTAAGTGTCAACTTAAGTGAAAAATTAAAGAAAACATACTAAGTAATTGCAACACAAACACTGATTTGATCAGTTTTAACGCGAAAAGATGCCAACGAAAGAAGAGAAGAAGCGGGCCGCTAGGGTGGAGAAAGGAAGAGCTGCTCAGGAAGCAGCAAGCGCATCAACCTCTGAACAAATGAGTGCTAACGTACAGAGAGAGTCTGAAAACTAGGAATGCTCAAGTTAAGTGTATTCACTGCATGCTATCGTGCAGTGCGCCGTTACTGGTGTTAATGTAAAAATGAACAGATAACACCTGTACAAAAGTCGGAGCACGCTGTTTGTTGCGTCATCGCGCTCACAGGTTATGTATGCGTGAGCGTGCGCACGTGTTGTTTTCTGTGTCTGGTACGCGGAAGGCGCTGTACTTTCGGGAGTCTGCACGCACTCGGATTTATTCCATTGTTTGTTGACTTTGTGTTTGTCTGTTTGATGTAAGTCACGCTTTGCTGTTTATTTTAATAGAAATAATTTTCTGCAAGTAATGGTAAAGCTCGTAACGTTGTTTTGCTGACAAGTTCAGACAGCCCTTTGTGTCAAGGTGGGCTAAGGAAGTATTAGCTGCCATTTAACTTAGGGATCCATCTTGTCAAATACGTGACAATAAAAATCCGCCGCAACACGATTTAGATCTCTGCTGTACTTTTAAAGACGGCAGTTCGTTTTGCACAATGCAACGGGTGACCCGGTGTGCCAGGTTTGCCAGTGGATTTCACTAGGATATTCAAGTTTGGCTTTTTAACAAGGGTACATTTCTTGTCTGAAAAGTGGCCTGATTTGGATTTAACTCTTTAGATGCACGTTAAAGCCCACAGTTCATTGGTGTAGATAAGCGATCGAGTGTGCCAGGTTTACCACAGAATTAAATTAGTGAACCCGCATTGAACTGGGTAAACTTCACACGCAGTAAATATGTGAAATATGAATTCCTTTCGTAACTTGTGCGAATAACAAGCTGCGGGCTAGAAAGTAAATGGCTAACTAATGTAATTTCCTTTTACTATAAATTAGTGCATTGGTTAGCGGTGCTGCTTCGCGGATTTAACGATCTGGGCTTGAATGCATAGCCTGATTTTATAAACTTGTCAATATTCATTTCTGTGGACTGTAACTGTATGAGGAAAACATCAGACTGTTCAGTGATATGTCCCGTTTCCAGAAAATAATGTACAGTAGCACGCGATGGCATTTGGTGCGCATCTGAAAGTATGCGGCGCACACGCAATATTGGCAGGTGCGACTTTAAAGAACCTGGTGCGCAGGCTATTGTAAGTGGTGGGCACAAGATAGTAAGTTGTACGCACCAAATTGTTTCCCAGGAAGAAACAAAACACCATATCTCCTCAGGTGCTCCGTACGAGTGTGCAGACGAATACCTGTAAACTAAACCCTTACCCTCCCACAAGCCTACTCTTAACCATACTGTAATGGGGTATGCGATGGGAATTTCGCGACTGGCGTTCTGGGCATTACCTGACGTAGGTATTGCATGCTGCTGTTAAACCCAACTCTAACCATCCCACAATCCTTTAATAAATAAAAGCCCATCCCTCTGCTTTTTTTATATCACCACGCTACAAGCGCTGGAAGTGACGTCAAACTGAAGCGCCACAGCCTTGGTAAGGTCGTAATTAGGAAGCCCCGAAGCACACTTTTGTAATATTTTAATCTAAGTTTATCGCGTACGTACGTGAAAGTATCTTGTACGTACGAGATATTTTCACGTACGTACGAGATAAGGGTTATCCCATAATTTTTTTTTCACTGTGCGGTTCAGAGCTTCCGTAGTACAGCGTTAACGTATTTCGTAAGTTTTATTTAGAACCTTTTGTCAAGGAAAGCACGTCATAGCGCTGTGTTAATTTCTGCTGCCATCTACTGACCCTTTTGGGCATTACCTGTTTAGCGTTCTCTGAGCCTTTATTTTGTGAGTTATTTTATGTTATTGTATTTGTTCCGTTTCAGAAACCACACATAAATATTTGTCTTCAAATAAATGTTAAGTTCTACAAAGCCATTGCAACTATTCTTTCCTTTGCATCGTTCAGCAGTTAATTGAGATCTTCCTACCTTAATTCTGGTCTGCCTCATCCTTCTTATCGAGGATTAGGATTTGGTGCCACAGACGCACACCAGTTTGACGCACACACTGTTTAACAACACCAGTAAGTCTAAAGTTTAATTACAAAAAAGCCAAAGTTAACACTTTAATGTAGAGCATAAGGCTAGTGGGTTAATGTAAGGTTAGCGTTAATGTCGTTTAAAGAGATAAAGAAAAAAAAATTAGTATCGGAATCACTGATCCAGTGACATGAAATCTGTGATCAGTAATGGCTGATCCAGTAACATGAAATTGGTATTGGCCGATCCAGTGATATGATATCGGTATCAGAATCAGCCCATACAGTGACACATTGGTGACCGGTATCAGCTGATCCAGTGACATGATATCAGTGATCGATATTCAGCTCTCAAAAATCTGATCAGGGCATCCCCAGTGCCGCTCTTCAGGATTGGAGTCTGACTATGCCTGCTTTACTCAATATAAAAATTTCATACCAAATACTTTCACAAAATGCTTTCCAAAACAATTTAGATGAGAATATCAAGAAGAGAAATTGTGCTTACCTCTTGCCATATGGCCTCCTGTCCAGTGAAGGCTAGTGGCAGGTTGATGCCATTCAGGGCCATCCAGTCGATCTCTCTCTCCCAGCGGGGCCAGTCCCACCAGACAGTGGAGTAGCTCTGTGTGCACACATTCTGGTAGTACCTGAACCTGGGAACAGAAAATAACAAACATGCTGAAAAATGGTGAGCAAGCATCCATGTTGGATTTCACAACCGCTTCATCTGTTTTGTTTGAGTGCTTCCAGGTTAGAAAGACCAAGCTTATGTAACTTTTACATTTAACACTGCTTGAGGCCCACTTGAGTTTGGGTTTTAATGCTGCTTTGACATTACTAAGTCTACATCACAGGTTTAATGGCAGACATTAATGTGGAATTCAAAGCCAGCTTTCTTAGAAATAAAGTATAGAGTTTTTTCACAGATAATATTATTTAATATTTATGTTACAATTTTTTATCTTATGGTCTTCCACAGCTGCATCTCTGATGTCCTGCACACTTTGCTAGACAGGGCTGTACACCAGTGGCTCTCAGGTTCAGTCCTGGGGACACCAGGTTTTCCACCCTGCCCATGTCTGCTTTTAACTGGTTTGAAGGAACTCCTGGATGGATGGGTGACCGAACTGGGAAGGTTGGTGGAACCTGTACCAGCATGTTTTTTTTTTTCCAAGTCACAGAACAAAAAAGGTCAGCTCATGAAACAATAAAATGATTTAAAGGTTAAAAAAAAAAAAAGACTCACTGGATTGTGAAACCAGCCGGAACAAAAAATCTGCAGCCATGAAGCTCGAGCACCATGGCTGCTGGGGGCCACCGCCATTCCGCATATGGAGATCATTAGGGCCTGGTGGGGAACAGGCTGTGACTGCAGAACTGAGAGGTCCGAAAGGGCTAATGGCCACCATATTCTCAGTTTCTTCGATCACCCCACCCTCCCTCACTCATCTTTTCATATGAGAGTGAAAGCGAAGTGACCCGGGACCTCGCACAGGAGCAAACCTCTCAAATGACGTCAACTGACTTGCCACCATTAGCACTGATACTCTCAGTTGAAGTATGATCATCACTAACTTTATATGTGTTACTGAAATGTACGTATGTATTATGCACAGGGGTGATTTGCACTCAGGTCTTGTAACTCCTGTACAAGAAGGATGTCAGCTGAGCTTCTAATGACGTCCACTGCAGATTAATAATTAAGGGTATGAAACCAACTGATTCTGAATCGATAAGCTTATAAGCTTAAAAACTTAAAGCTTAAGCTTAAAAACAATGCCACTCTCAAGGGCAACAGTCACCTAAGGGAGGCTCAGCGGCTAACAGCAACAGTCCTGACTCATCTCTCAAAGTGGAGGGTCTTGTCCCAAGGACAATTCAGGCTGCACATAAGCCTCACAGTAGTTCATCCGTGGGTGAGCTCTGGGGGTTGTTGCTGCAAAAAGGCTCCTCTCATAAATCACATATGGCTCCCATTGACTAACATTACAGAGTTGTTTATGAGATTTCGGATTGTTTTCCTAACTATTGCCAGCTGTTGTCACAAACACGGTTATCTGAAGGAGCCTGACTGACCAAACAGGAAATCAGTTAATGTTTGTGGAAACTGCCAGAGAGGCCATGTGTCTCTATGCTTCTCATTTAACACTGAAGGTACTGACCTGCATGAGGACCACTCAGTTCCAACAGGCTCTGCCTACTAAACTGGTGAGCACTGCCTCACCAGGGCTCTTCTTCACTGCGGTCACAAAAACTCTGTGTTTCCTTTAGAAGCAAAAGCTCCCTAATTGGAATAAGTTCTTTTAAATTGCGGCATGTTAAGTAACTGAAAAATATGGAGATATGATATTAAAAAGCGATATCCCTCCCATAGTGATACTGCGGTAACAATCACATAAGAATGAATAACATAGCTTTCTTTAATGATGATTTACGCTGCATTACAAACGGAGGAAGCTATAGCAGACAATACGCAAGGTGGGAACATGATGTATACAGTCTGCCATTTTCCGTTGCTGCGCTGAAAGGATTTTCAGGACGGATGACGATAACATCATCCGGCCGTCAGCTTTGAAGGGTTTGGCTGTTGTCCAAGCCTTTTTATACTGGTCTGCTCCACGTGCAGGCTCTCTCTGGTCTCCAGACAAGGAAAGGAAAGAACTCAATTTCATCTCAAAAATAGTACAATGCCTTCGCAGTTGTCCCCTTCATTCTTCAAACTGTTAACCTAGTGGTTTCTAAATGCAGGTAGCCTAGCCCACATGTGCCAAACTTGGCTTGCACATGTTAATGAATCCATAAAATAATTTCTTATACAGAGCACAGTGACATTAAACTTACATTTGTGTTACACTCTGTTAGGACACGCTGGAAGGGACTTTATCCAATGTACCCAACACTGGTGGTGTCCTTGCACCATTTAACCAGCTTGTCAACCCTTACATTGGGCTTTTGACCCAGCAACTCAAACCCTTTTAAGTTCTGTGTATTTTTAGTTTACGCCATATACAGGCATATCCAGGTCGGAGTGTGAGATGCTCTCATATCTTACAGTTCTTACAAAGTCAGAATGGATTACATGGAATGTAGTGGTTGTTTTGTTTTGCATGGACACGTTATGTGACAGTCATAATTTCCTCTAATATCACTGGTCAACAAGCATTTTGCTACTGGGAGTCTTTCACCTTTACTTTAACAGGTTTCATTTGCTGACTCCAAATCTGAAAACCGTTTTCGTCCGGCACGTCCCGTTTTTTAGTTATGATGTTCCAGGTCTTGGACAACTAGGGTGACTGGACAGTAAATGCGGATAACCATTTTGATAAATACCGGTAATTCCACTTGGGATGCCGTTGAGATAAATGATTTTGCCACACGTTACTAACAGCTGTGAGTTGTTTACCTTGTTATTATTAATTTTTTTTTAAAATTATTAATTAGCAGAAAAAATATTTGTTACTGATTACCAAGTCTTATACGACTCTAAAGCATAATGACACAACTCAGACATGACACTGCAATAGGTGGTCGGTTTTACTGTTAAATATAACATTGCATTTCAGGACATTTCGTTCGTTAGATTTACCATTACTTTGAAAATTCTGTCAAGGCGATGGACAGAAACAGCAATACATTTTAGAAATAAGTTTGGTCTTGAGAAAAGTGAAGATAAAATTAAGGAAGATGTTTTTGTTGTTCCTGAAATCCGTGAACTGATGTTTGACGATGAGTTCAAAAGGAAACTGAAGCCAACTGAATCAGCAGCATGGGAAACATTCGTGCGGGTTGTCCAGAATTTTCTTGGCAGTCACAGAGCAGAGAATTATGCTGAGCTTGTGGAGAACCTGCTGAAAGCGTATCAGCTTATGGATTCCAGAATGTCACTGAAGACGCATTTTTTACATTCTCATCTCAACTTTTTTTCACCAAATCTGGGCGATGTCAGCGATGAGCATGGGATATCAAGATATAAAGGTGATAAAAAACTGATATCGGGGAAAATTCACTCCAAGCATGATGGGTGACTACTGTTGGTTCTTGCAAAGGGAGATGGATGTGCAGTACAAGTGCAACATTTTTGGGCACGCTGACCTCACTTTTATATTGAGGTAAATTGACACAAATATACTTTAACGTGTCTCTGGTATTGTCTTCTGGTTTGTTTTCACAATAAACACATCAAAACAATTTTGGTGGGACAGAGTCCAAACTCCAGATACCATGTTGATATATTATACAGTGGTACCTTGAGATACGAGTGTCCCAACGTATGAGTTTTTTGAGATACGAGCCGTCATTATGTTGATTTTTTGTCTTGAGTTACGAGCCAAAATTCGAAATACGAGCCATCTATTTAATGACACTTGCCTAACGCTTGACTTTATGGAAAAGAAACTAAAAGTACAGCGGCGCTATTTAATGACACTCGCCTAACTCATTTCAGAAACATTCTACAGGGAAGGACTAAACAAAGCTCCATGGACAGGTTTCTATTGAAACGCCCTGCGAATGAAAGTGATGAAAGCGCGGCAAAAAAGAAACAAAGGAGTGAAGAAGAAAATTAAGTTAAGCAAAAGTGAAGTGAAAGAAAAAAACATTACAATACACTAATCGGCTTCACCAATATCTGTTTATTTCTTAAGATTCTCTTTTATATATTTGGTTTTATTTTGTTTGTATACAATATTTATGCATTATAAATTCATTTTTCTTACGTTGAAAACATTTAACAGAAAATTGGGGTAGTCTTTTGGGGGCTGGCACGAATTAATCTCATTTCAATTCATTTCAATGGGGAAAATTGATTTGAGATACGAGCATTCTGACATACGAGCTTGGTCATGGAACGAATTAAACTCATATCTCAAGGTATCACTGTATTGATATTCAAAAGTGTCAAAACGGCAATGATGTGAATTTCAAAAGCCTGACATGCTAGCTTTATTCCGATTTCATATATGGAATCAGTGTAAAAAAACTTACTAAAGAGTTGCTCTAAAGTTCCCAGTAGCAAACAAAAATATTTTTTTTTGTAGACCAGTGTATTTGGCATTGTGATAAAACATTTTTTTCCAACATCCACATTGCGAGAATAATTTCATTCAGTATACTGAACCGACTGGTTCATCTCCCACTGCTACTGTGAAGTGCTTCCTGATGATGTCAGCTGGGCTCTCTTTCTCAGACACACCACGGTCTTCTGTGCAGCTCCACACTGATACAAATCCTGCCGACTACGCCAGTTTCTTTCTTGTGGGTTTACACCACAAGCCACACCAACACCCACTCTACTGTGCAGCTCCATATTGACAAACCAATCCTCCCCGCTGACAGTGCAAATCCTGCCGACTATGCCAACTGCTCTGTTCTGGGTTCACACATACACAGAGAGACAGACCCAGACACACCACATCCCTTCTCTGTTTGCAGATTTTTACTGTGGTAACTGCTGGCAGCCTGCTTCGAAACCCGCAACCTCTGGATTCTAATGGCCTTCTAAATTGGAGAGATTGCAGCTCAGGGTTGGCTGTAAAGGTCTACAGCCTTAATCAGCTTAAAAGGTGAAGGTACCGGGAAGCTGGATTCTTTCCTCGATCGCTGGAAGCAGGAATGACGTAACGGAATGAGCAAGAAAGCCGTCTTAATATAACGTACAATGGAAACGCTTGTAAGGGTATCGCTCACTTCTTTTGGGGAATTGTACCATAATATGATTGGCCAGCATTGAACTTTATACTCGATGCATTTCATGTATTGATGCACTTCAGTTCCTGCACTATTTATTGGATTCATATTTTGGTTTAAGAAGCTGTTTTGAGGATCTGCACAAATAAAGGATTTGAAGACATGGTTCTTGTGTTGACGAACTTACTAATTGATCGTTCCTCAGACTCAGCATAATGTCGCCCTCTGTGTTGTTTTCTTTTTTTTTTAAAGGGTGAGGAAATCAGTCGTTACAAGGCCCTGGACTTTGGACCACAAGGCTGGCTGATTCAGTTCCTTCTACCAACTCCGAGCAGGTTGCTGTAATTGTAAAAAATGCCTATAAAGGACTGTACTAAACCTTAAACTCATTAGTCACCTCAGGCGTGTCAAACTAAAAGCTGCAAGATCCCTCCATGAATGGGAAACAAGCATAGTGGGGAGACAACAAGTCCTATGCTTGTTATAAGCTCACTGCTTTCAACATGCCAAACTCTAATGAGACTACACTGTTTGGCTCCCATTGCCAAATGACCCAGTACTAGATGGCACCCCCCACTCCCAGTCCCAATAAACAATGACCACACAGTAAACACAACCAACAGCTATGCCAGTTTCACACGTCAATCTGCTCTCTCAGTCTGACTGTCCTTAAATGATGGCTTGAGGTTGTCACCACAGTAGGACTACTGAAGGAGGAGCAAATCATGTGAAGGTGGGATTCACTATCCATCTAAGTGATGGGTTCAGTAAAAGGCACCACCCGCTCAATAACAAGACCCATTCTTTTACTGAATGCGAGCCTACATATTATGCCTAATAATTGTATTTAAATATTCTGTGAAATTTTGGGGTTTTCTGAATGTCACAAGCCTGGATTAAGACCACCCACCCCACCAAGACCCTGGGTGACTTAGCCCCTTAACAGACAGGTGATCATACTTTTAGCAGTTCCGCACATGCAAACCCAGTAGTTTAATGCTGCATGTGCTTGACGCGCGAAGACTCAATCGTTTCATCAAGCAGAGAGCAGGGAGCAGGGATTGGCCCTCTTAGTTACTGCGGCACTTGAAGTCTACATTGTTTCATCAAGCATCATTTTGGTGCACTGAGATTCAATCCTTTTACCTACATTGGGGGGGTTTTGTGGACTTGCAGTATTCTGTTTGGTCATTTCAGCACATTGGGATTCGATCGTTTCAATGTACCCCTGGATTGGTGAAAAGGCTCCTTGCTGTCACACGGGCCCCTGGGTTGCGCACCCTGAATGCCTTAATGATGGATCTACCCCTGAGATGTAAGTTATGAGTCTTTTCTGGAGGTTCTGATACCTACATATTTTTATTTAATTTCAAAGCAGCTTTAAGGTAGGTGAGATATTTTTTGCACCTTCCTGCAACACTGTCTTGGGTACCGGGAGCCGAGTTGTTTCATGCTTTTATGGATGGATCGGCACCCCGGCTGAGATGGACCCCCGTTTCCTTGCCTGACTGAGAGTCTGATATAAAGGGTGGTCTGTATAATTTGTTGAGCATCTTGACTGGGATGATTGGCATTCCCCTTCTTGGTTGGAAGGGCAAAAAAGAAGAGAGGGGCAGTGGGAGGCTATTGCCACAGTACGCTGGGTGGAAAACAGGACAGTTGCAGGGCTGCATGGGATTTGTGGTTCCGTAAGGGGTTACATGTGCAGAAGCGATTAAAAAAGGCAAATAAAGTGTTAGGTTATATCGTGAAAAACGTTAAATATAAATCATGGGATGTTATGCTCAGACTATATAATGCACTAGTGCAGGGGTCCCCAACTCCGGTCCTGGAGGGCACCAGTGGCTGTAGGTTTTCATTCTAACTCCTTTCTTAAGTAGTGACCTCTTTTTGCCGCTAATTAACTTCTTTTGAATTAATTTTAATTGACTTGTTTTTTAAGATTTGTTCTCCTGAATTTCTTCATCGTTTCTCTGAATTGCTTCATTTCTTTCCTTAAATGGCACCCAAGCAGAAATGAAATGCGAAGTGAGTGAGCCAACAGAAGACCAACTAAGTCAGGGTCTCAAACTCCAACCAATTTCACTCTAACCAGTTGCTTAATGAGGTGCCGAGTCTTGTCGTTCATTAAACCCATTCTTTAACTCCATGGCTTGCTGCGGCTCTCATTGCGCAATTGCAGACATGTCCGACGTTGTGGATTTTCTCTTTTCTAAGAGCTCTGATAAAATGTTTTGTGGACATGAGCAGAGCAACATTCCTGAGACCCTCATCTTCCTTTATTTTCACATATTATATGATGGACACAGTTTGCTGGCCATGTTTTGGCTCATTTTGTGTCTCATTATTGTTTTGGCAGATAATTAAGGAAAAAGAAACAATTAAGGCGTCTGAGTCTTCAAGAACAAGTCCATTAAAAATTAATTAAAAAGAAGTTAATTAGCAGCCAAAACAGGTCACTGCTTAAGAAAAGGGTTAGAATGAAAATCTGCAGCCACTGGGGCCCTCCAGAGAAATTAGTTCACGCTTTTGTTTTTTGTCAGCCAGATTACCGTAACACACTTTTCTCAGGACCACTTAAAAAGACATCAATCGGTTACAACAAGTGCAGAATGCAGCTGCTAGAATCTTAACTAGGAAAAGAAAATCCAAGTATATCACGCCAGTCTTAGCGTCACTACACTGGTTACCTGTGTCATTTAGAATTGACTTTATAATACTGCTAATGGTTTACAAAGCCTTAAATAATCTGCTCCATCCTATATTTCAGAATGTCTTTCACCTTACACTCCAGATCGTAACTTTAGATCTTCAAATGAGCGTCTGCTTACCAAGAGCTAAACTTACAAGAAGTGGTGAGTTGGCCTCCTGCTGTTAGGTACCTAAAATCTGGAATAGCTGACTGATAGAATTTCGGCAGGCTAATACGGTGGAGCACTTTAAAAAAACTGCTTAAAACTCATTATTTGAACATGGCTTTCTCATCGCTTCATTTTAGTTTAATCCTGATATTATGAATATGCATGTAATTATCATCATCATTCATGGTGGCTCCACAATCCATACTAAGCCCTACTTTCTCTGATGTTCTTTTTCCAGTTTTCTATGGTGCTGATCTGCACTACCACCACCTGATCGAAGCACCGTGATGTCCCTACATTGATGAATTAAAGGCCAGAGGTCCACATGACCGTCATCATCAAGTTCTTCCATGTGAACCCTGAATACAATGAGGACTGATTGAGGTCATTGATGCCAAGAGGGGGCTGGGTGGTCTCGTGGCCTCGCAATCCCTGCAGATTTTATTTTTTTCCTCCAGCCGTCTGGAGTTTTTTTGGTTATTTCTGTCCTCCCTGGCCATCGGACGTTACTTTTATTCTATGTTAATTTTATTTTTTATATTTTGTCTTTTTTCGGCTTATCTTGTAAAGAACTTTGAGCGACATCACTTGTATGAAAATGTGCTATAGAAATAAATATTGTTGTTGCTGTTTCAGCCTAATCGCCGAGAGTAGAGACTGTCAACTGACAGACTAAAGGAGAAGTGAAACTTCATGTAGGGACTTATGGAGAGATCAGATACTAGAGGTATTGCGGGACCATGTAAGCCAAGACAGAGTTTTGAACTGGAACCTACCTGCAAATAGAGGCCAGTAAACTGAGTAAAGTAGAGGGGTATTGGAAGTGAAGCGAAGCTCATAGCACGCTACCTTCTTTAAGCACTGAAGAGATCAGATTGCAGTTGTTAGAAGCTCTGCCAGAAGGGAGCTGCAGTAGTCCAGCCAGAATTGAACTAAAGGCTGAAGCTGAGCTGAGATGCACAAGCAGTGAGGAAGTATGAAGTATTGTGAGTGACAAAATGTCTGCTAGGGGAAACATGTCGATTAAAACTTAAGGTTCCCAACAATTGTCTGTTACCCAAGCTCCATCCATCCAGTCATATGAATATTACAAAACTTTTTATAAGAACAGGCCATTCGGCCCACCAAAGCTTGCCAGCCCTATCTACTTAGTCCTTCCAAAATAACATCAAGTTTAGTTTTGAAGGTCCCTAACGTCTTAACAGTCTACCATGCAGGGATGTGCGGTCAGGGGAGGCTCACCTGTCATCATGAAAAGTAAAAAAACTAATAATGAGAACATTAAATAAATGTGTCCACTGGTCTGTGCTATAAATTTGTTTTCTGTATGATTCCAATAATTTTGAACATTTTTATAGTCAAAATCGCTGAATTTGTGCATTTCCTGTTCAAATACATGGAAGACACGCGAGGTGCAGCAGCGACGAGCCTCCCCTCACCTCGGACTGCGCTCTCCCTCCCTCACGGGGTTGATGCGTGCGATTGGCGCGTGCCTGTTGCTGTCTCTCTGTATGTCGCCAATATAATGTTTGCAGACACGTTTATTATACACCCTAAACTTTCTAATAGCTTTAATGAATGTGTGTGACATATTTAGTCTTGGTATTCAGATATAAAACCGCAGTGAAAAGGCACAAGGTGAGGCAGACAGTACCGTGCCGCCCTGAAGGGGGTGCATGTGAGCCCAACAGGTGCTCGTTGCTGCTGTTCTTCTACACAGAGGCACCAATAAGTTAGCTATATCAGAAAGTCAAGGGCACTGCAGCGCTCCATTTATTTTTATTTTTTGTTCCGACTGACTGCCAAAATGGAAGATTAAGACTTTTAAAACTAAAGGAAAATAAGGAGGATTTTTACAAGAGATTTTCGTGGCGTTTCGTGGACTTCATTTACAATTACAGGTAAAACCATAAACGACTTTCAATTTTATAAAAAATGGGATCAGACTAAGAAAAAAACAATCCAATATTTAAAAACTAAATTTTGACCTTAAATAAAATATTCTCTTGATTTTCTTGTAATCCTTTTGTTGAACAGTGTGTATTAAAATTGATTAAAGCATCAGAATTAAAATCTATTAAAAACACCTAAATATTTCAATTACGGTGAAAATTGAAATCCGTTTTTTTTATACACCACTCGATACTTTCATTTGTATTGAATGAGTTTGAATTGTGGAATTGCAACGGCAAATTTAGACCACATGGAGGGTGAGGAGCAAATGCGCTCTCTCTCGCTGCTAGAAATGTAACGTTCTTTCTTATCCAAATATGTACCTCACCTATGAGTGTATAAAGAATGCTGATGAGATATGAAACATAACCAGTAGTCAATGTGCATGCTGGCTGCCAGCTGATTAGTGAATAAGCGACTCTTTTGGGTTCATATATTTGTAAATCTGACTGTGAATGAGTCCGTGCCTCACCAGCCATGAACCTCACCGCACGTCACTGGATACGCCTCACTAAGCAATGAAACACAGACGATGCCCATAAAATGTTTAGGGGCCCCACAGGACCACCAGGTAACACCATAAACAGTTTTCAATTTTATAAAAAAAATGGGATCAGACTAAGAAAAAAAAAACAATCCAATACTTAAAAATTAAATTTTGACCTTTAGTAAAATAGTATTTTGTTTTTCTTGTTATCCTTTTGTTGAACAGTCTCTTAAAAATGTATTAAAGCGTCATAATTAAAAGCTTTTAAAAACAACTAAATAATTCAATCAAGGTCAAAACTGAAATCTGTTTTTTTATACACTACTCTATACTTTCATTTGTCTTGAATGAGTTTGAATTGTGGAATTGCAACGGCAAATTTAGAAGACATGTAGGGTGAGGAGTAAATGCGCTCTCTCCGCGCTCTCTCGCCACTATAAACGTAACGTTCTTTCTTAGCCAAATATGTGCCTTACCTATGAGTGTGTAAAGAATGCTGATGAGATATGAAACATAACCAGTATTCAGTGTGCATGCTGCCAGTGAATAAGTGACTCTTTTGGATTCATATAAATCAGAGTCAGTGCCTCACCAGCCATGAACCTCACTGCTACCATGCTTCTCTATGAAGAAAAACTTCCCAACATTTGTGCGCAAACTTACTCTTAACAAGTTTCCAACTGTGTCCCTGTGTCCTTGTTGAACTCATTTTAAACTAACAGTCTCAATCCACTCCACTAATTCCACTCATAATTTAAAACTTCAATCGTGTCACCCTCTTAATCTTCTCTTTCTTAAATGGTAAATGTTCATCTCCTTTAATCTTCCTTCATAACTCATTCCCTTCAGTCCTGGAGTCAGTCTACTCACTCTTATTTGGACTTCTTCTAGTGCTGCTATGTCTACTAAAATTGGGTTAAGTGTTATCTGGTCCTGGTGATTTGATAGATTTCAGCCAATTTAATCTAAGCAGTACTTCACTCTCTACAAGTTCCAGATCATCCTGTACCCCTTTGGTAGACCTTTCTCCTGCTGGGAAGTTATCCACTTCATTCTTTTCTAACACACTTGTCTACTTTGTGATTTCAGAGAGTAGATTCCTTATCACCACAACACTGGGTACAAGGTGAGAATGAATACTGGATGAGGCACCCTTTGATCACTGGGCACGTAAGTCACTCAAACTGAGCCAATTCAGACTTTCCATCCATCCATCTTTTAAACCAGAGTAGGATTGGGGGGAAGCTGGAGCCTACCCCAACAAGCATTGAGCACAAGGCAGGAACAGCCCCTTTCCAGCTTTAGACTTTCCAGCTAATTAGTATCCTTCCAGGTATGCAGATTCCACACAAGCAATGCCTGGACTGGGATACAGGACCAGGACTCTGGAGCCTGGTAGCACCAATGCCCTGCTAACCACTGAGTCACCATGCCCCCATCACTTGGTTTATTGCTCCAAATTACGGAGCTGAATTTAAATTATTCAGACGTAAACAGTATTGGGTCATAAGCGCCTTGTGGATGAGGAAGGCGCTATACAAATACAATGTATTATAATTATAGTGTACCACCTAGCTTATAGACAGCTTGGGACAGTTGTCCCTCACCCCTCTGTCCCGAAGAACTGGCAGACGCATTCTCCCTAATCCCGCTTACCTATTGGGAGAGCTGGCCTTTATCACTTCTGGAATCCGTGGCAGCGGCCGGGGCACTCGCAGCTGGTCACCCGACCAGGAAACATGACAGCCGCAGAACTCCTTCAGATAGCTGTAGACACCGTTCGCCGCCGCCACGCCGGTGTTTCCAGTTACGGAGACCTTGTCATCTTTGGTCGAGCTCAGCTCGTAAGTGTCCAGGTCGCCTTCAGCCCGCCCCAGCGCTCCGTCCACCGACACCACAAAGTCGGACGCCCGCTCCCCCAGAAGGCGGCGCAGTAACTCTGTAACCGCTCGCGTCTGCACCCCATCATCTACACGAGGCCGGAGGTGTGCTAAACTCGTCCAGCCGCTAATCGCCTCCGGGATACCCAGAGTCAGGAGGGTGATAGCAAGAAAGTGACAGCAGCGCGTCATCGTCACTCCAGACCCAGCCGGAGAGCTGGATGAGTGTCACATGAAAAAAAAACGGAAGAGCAAGCGGAGATTGACAGGTGTGGAGACCAACCAGAAGCCGACTTTTCGAGAGCGCAGCAAGACCAAGCCAAGCCAGGAAGGCGGACTTTCATGAAATTGACACATTGCTAGTCCAATCAGACGGGGGATAAGACAGGACTTTCACACTGGACGACCAATGACTACTTTCGAGCAGCTAAACAACTTTTCCTTTCTATAACAAATTTCAGATAAACTAATACACCGCGTCTATTCCTTTTGAAGCCTCACTTTTCACAATCAGTGAACGGGCAAGCTTATTTATTTGCGCAGTTTTTGTGGGGAATTAGCGATGGGAATTGAACCGACAACCTTAGGTTGTGCAGTCGTAGTTCTTTACCACTTCACCACACAGATTGTCGCGTTTGGCCGCTCAGTCCATCTAATGTTATTCTGTAAATACTGTTTAATGGAATCTCGCGACTCTTCTTTGGATAAGCGGGTTTAGAAAATGGATGAATGAGTATATGGAGAGTGTGTGTGTATGAAGAGCTTTCTCGAACCTGCGTATTCCAATTTAAGGTGGCGGGGACTGAAGTCTGTCCCCTTAGCACTGGAGCGCAAGACATGAACCAACAGTGGACTGGCAGCCACTCTAACGATGATCGCCATCGTAAGCTTACACAAATTGATTTTTCCCCCATTTGTTTCATAATCTAAACCAGACCTTTGACTTTCATGTATTTATCAAATATTTGGTATTTAATGTTTGATATCAGTTTGTATCCTGTGTTATAACGTCACATTTGCTTTTATTCTTATTGAATTCCACTGAATAGTTGGACTGGAAAGGCGCTATATAAATAAGACGTGTTTTTACCGTGGAGCTCATGCATGCACACAACGGCAGATCTGGAATCGCAGCTTAACCTGATTTGCAAATCCATATGAAGGAAAACAGATTGCCAGGAAGCAAACCGTCTAAACTCCTCAGGGACACGACTGGTTTGAGATTCAAATCTAGAAAGTGGATTAATGGGATAGCAGACGCTGCACTACTGCCCACTTGCCCAATTATTACCACTGACATACTTCAATAAAAGAAAAAGTGTCTGTGTGTCTGTCCAGTTGCTATGTCTCCGACATTCCAAAGTATAGCATGCAACAAGCATTTTGAGTACTACAATGCATTGCATTTGTCATTCCAACAGATGGTGCATCACAAACATTAGCACTGCTTTCAAGAATCCCATACAATATGGCTTATAACAGAAATATGTGAATTGCATTTGTCATTCCAACAGATGGCGCAATCACAAGCATTAACATTGCTTTTAAGAATCCCATATTATATGGCATATAACAGAAACATGTGAATTGCATTTGTCATTCCAACAGATGGCGCAATCACAAGCATTAACATTGCTTTTAAGAATCCCATATTATATGGCATATAACAGAAACATGTGAATTGCATTTTTCATTCCAACAGATGGTGCATCACAAACATTAGCACTTCTTTCAAGAATCCCATACAATGTGGCTTATAACAGAAATATGTGAATTGCATTTGTCATTCCAACAGATGGCACAATCACAAGCATTAACATTGCTTTTAAGAATCCCATATCATATGGCATATAACAGAAACATGTGAATTGCATTTTTCATTCCAACAGATGGTGCATCACAAACATTAGCACTGCTTTAAAGAATCCCATACAATGTGGCTTATAACAGAAATATGTGAATTGCATTTATCATTCCAACAGATGGCACAATCACAAGCATTAACATTGCTTTTAAGATTCCTATGCCATATAGAATATAACAGAGACATGTGCTTTACAATTGCCACTCCAACAGATGGTGCATCACAGACATTAGCACTGCTTTCAAGAATCCCATACAATATGGCATATACCGTATATACTCGTGGATAATTTCTCCCATGGATAAGTCGGGACTTGATTTTATCGTATAATTTCTGGTATTTTATTATGTTGGTTGTATAAGTCGAATGCGGAAAACTCATGCTTTTGGTCCAAGAGATTATGATATGCTAACGCCCACCTGAGAGAGTAACCATGGAGCACACTGTAGCAGCGTGTGCTCCTAACCTTTCTCTCTCTTGTGCCTACGTGACCACACGGTAATACCAAAACTATTCTGAAGCAACGTTTGTACTGTTTAGTGTTTTTGTATCTCACACACCTTTATCGTAAGAGCATCCCTTATCTACGATGGAGCATTCAATCAGAAGAAAATATGAAGCTGATTTTAAATTAAATGTCGTTGAAGTAGCGAAATAAATCGGTAATTGTGCTGCTGCAGCAAAATTCGGTGTGTCTGAGAAACTGGTGCGAGATTGGAGGAGGCAAGAAGATGTAAAATAAAACTGAAGTGTCACATTTTTGAATGGGCGTGTACAGTAAGTCGTGGTCTGATTTTAAGATCGACTTTTTCGGGTTTCAAAACCCTACTTATATGTGAGTATACATGTATACGGTAACAGAGACATGTGCATTGTATTTGTCATTCCAACAGGTGGCACAGCATAAACATTAACAATGCTTTTAAGAATCCCATACCATATAGCACATAACAGAAATGTGCATTATATTTGTCATTCCCACAGATGGTGCATCACAAATGTCAACGCTGCTTTAAAGAGTCCCATGCCATATGACATATAACAAAAACATGTGTGTTGCCTTTGTCATTCCTAAAGATGGCACATCACAATTAATAACATGCCTTTAAAGAATCCTACGCCATATGGCACATTTCAGACATATGTATTGCATGGTGGACTGCAAATGTTAATTCTACAGTCCATGTTGATTACTTAGATTTCAGCCTACCTGAGATGGGTAGCACAACTAGTCAATAATAAATCAAAAATTATTTAAATATTTAAGTAGTTGAATTTACTCAGTAATATTGCTTTTAATAAGTTGCCATCATTTTTTAAATAAACCAAACAAATAATTTTTGCAGTCTATATAATGTAATATTAATAAGTTTATTTCTTAATTATTGTTTTATTATAGGGTCTTTATTGTCCCCTGTACAGAGTCCAGTGAACTTCTTACTTGCATGTGCCAGTCAACATGGAGCATGTCACCACTCTGTGGCACCATAAGTGAGTAGAACTGCCTTAACTTGCTTGAAACATTTTTAGAACGCATTTATCATAACCAGGGCAGATTCTTACATTTTTGCTGCACTGATAACAATAATTCTTTTCATTTATATGCGCTTTACATAGTGCAGGGGTGTCGAACTCCAGGCCTGGAGGGCCGCAGTGGCTGCAGATTTTCATTCGGACCCTTTTTCCTAATCAGCAAGCAGTTTTCACTGCTAATGAACTCCTTTTCCCTTCATTCTAATAGCCC
>JANRMT010062850.1:25518063-25529541 GCA_026402145.1 Polypterus bichir lapradei | reverse complement strand
CAGTTTTCACTGCTAATGAACTCCTTTTCCCTTCATTCTAATAGCCCTGTTTTTAAAGATTCAGTCCTCTGAATTGATTTATTTCTTTATTAAATGGCAGCCAAACAGAAATGAGACATGAAACGAGCCAACAGGTGACCAGCTAAATTGGGGCTACAAACTCCAACCAGTTTCCTAATGCGAAGCTGTTAATTAAGCTCGTTATTGAAGATCATGACTTGTTGCTGCTCTCATTCTGCCACAGCAGACATTTTCAAAACTGCTGATTTTCTGTTTTGGTGACCTGAGAGATCAACCTTACTGAGACCTTCACCTTTCTTTATTTCCAGATATTGTGTGATGGGCACAGGGGAGCCTGTCATGTGGTGGCTCGTTTTGTGTCTCATTATTGTTTGGCTGCTAATTAAGGAAAAATAAAAAAACAACTAAGGGGCCTGAATCAAGTTAATTAAAACTAACGCAAAAGGACTTAATTAGCAGCAAAAACTGATCACTAATGAAGAAGATGGTTAGAATGAAAACCTGCAGCCACTGCGGCCCTCCAGGACTGGAGTTCGACACCCCTGCTTTACAGGATAAAGAAAGTTAAAAAAGACAACATTTAAAAATAAAATTAGGCAATACTAATTAGCATAGAATAGAAGTAAGGTCCAATGGCCAGGGAAGGCAGAAAAAACAAAAAAGAACTCCAGACGGCTGGAGAGAAAATAAAATCTGCAGGGGTTCCGAGGCCATGAGACCACCCAGCCCCCCTAATATAAGTGATCTCAATCAGACCTCATGATTTTCAGGCTTGACATGGAAGAATTTGATAATGAGGGTCATGTGGACCTCTGGCCTTCAATCCATCAAAGGAGGGACTGCATGGTGCTTTGATCAGGTGGTGGTGGTGCAGATCGACACCACAGAAAACTGGAAAAAGAACAGCAGAGAAAGTAGGGGTTATTATGGATTGTGGAGCCACCATGAATGATGATGATATTTAAATGCTGTCATAAATACGAGACAGAGTCATATAAAGGTTTGGGGCAGCCTCCCGTATAAACTGGTATCCTGGCTGCAAAAGTAATGATCAGCAAATCATTACTGATGTGCACAAAACCGAGTCCAAAACAGAACTGAGGGACTAGGGAAAAGGTGCAGGTTTTTAAAGGGGAAGACAGGAAGTGAGATCATATGGATCGGGCTCATGGTCTTCAGCCATTGGTTCGAGTCTGGACGTGACATCACAGGGGCCGGCAAGGTCTTCCTCCATAGGCTCGGTTCCGGAAGTGACGTCAAAAGAGCCAGGTGGGATCTCCCGTGAATGGTCTACAGGAAAGGGAAAAAAAGAGTCAGTGCACTCTGCCACATCCCGGCATGCTTCGGAACTGCCCTTACTCAAGCCCTTTAGCTGCCTCCCATGCGCACGTGTGTGACAATGCATATACAGAATATCAGGATTAAACTAAAATGAAGCTATGAGAAAGCCATGTTGTTAGCAGTTTTTTTAAGTTGTCCACCATATTAGCCTGGCGAATTTCTATCGGTCAGCTATTCCAGATTTTAGGTGCAGAACAGCAGAAGGCCGCCTCACCACTTCTTTCAAGTTTAGCTCTTGGAATTCTAAGCAGGCACTCATTTGAAGATCTAAGGTTACGATTTGGAGTGTAAGGCGACAGGCATTTGGAGATATAGGACAGCAACCTTTGTAAACCACAGAGTCCACGTCACTGCACTGGGGCATTGGGATCCACCCACAGACCACCGGGTAAGCGCCCCCTGCTGGCCTCACCAACACCTCTTCCAACAGTAACCCAAGCTTTTCCTAGATGGTCTCCCATCCAAGTACAGGCCAGGCCCAAACCTGCTGAGCTTCGGAGGGTTTAGGTGACCTGTTCTCCAGTGCAGGTGGTATGGCGCCTGGCAAAGCTGCAAATGGCGCCCTGCCACCTTTTTTTTGCTATGATTGGAGTCATCACTGCCAGACCTGTACATTAAAACCTGGAGACACAAAGTGGGAGCCAGGGCTGGTGAGAGCGAAATATTAAGGGTTTGGATACAAAACAGTGAATTTGCAATATGAGAACGTTGAAGGGTGTTTGATTACTTATAGCAATGTCTGTTTACAAAAAGAACTCTCAGAAAAAATCCAGTATGCGTGAGGAGGGACATTTTGGAAAACAGGTAGACTGTATTAGCAGGCTTGATTTATTTATTGGTATTTATCATTTCCATCCATCCATCCAATCCGCTATATCCTAACTACAGGGTCACGGGGGTCTGCTTGAACCAATCCCAGCCAACACAGGAAACAAACCCCAGGGCAGGGCGCCAGCCCACTGCAGGGCACACACACCAAGCACACACTAGGGACAATTTAGGATCGCCAATGCACCTAACCTGAATGTCTTTGGGAAGAAACCGGAGTACCCGGAGGAAACCCACGCAGACACGGGGAGAACATGCAAACTCCACGCAGGGAGGACCCGCGAAGCGAACTCAGGTCTCCTAACTCTGAGGCAGCAGTACTACCCACTGCACCACCGTGCTGCCCTTATTTATCATTTCTCTAAGGAAACAACCTTTACTAAGGTATTGAAAGTTTCTATTTAAAGCACCAGCCAAACACGGACCTTATAAGAATTTTGACAATATTCCATAAACATATACGTTTCATTTAAAGTAAGTAAATAAGCTGACAAACGTAATGTAATCACAAAATTAATTGAAACTGAACTATAATGATTATATAGCTTTATAAACTGCTCAATTAAATTAAAGGAACACTTTGAAAATAAATCAGATCTCAATGGGGATAAAAATCCTGCTGGATGTCTCTACTGATATGGACTGACATGGTGATGTGTTAGGAACGAAAATATGGAAATGAAAATGATCAACCAACAGAGGGCTGAATTCAAAGACACCCTGAAAATCAAAGGGAAAAAATGATTCAGCAGGCAGGCAGGTAGGCGAGTCCATTTTGCTGAAATTTCATTGCAGCAACTCCAAATCACACGCAGTAGTTTGTATGGCCCCCATGTGTTTGTATGCAGGCCTGACAACGTCCCAATGAGATGACAGATGGTGTCCTGGGGGATCTCCTCCCAGATCTGGACCAGGGCATCACTGAGCACCTGGACAGTCTGAGGTGCAACCTGGCGGCGTCAGATGGACTGAAACATAATGTCCCACCCAGAGGTGTTCAATAGGATTGAGGTCAGGCAAGTGAGTGTGGGGGCCAGTCAATGGTATCAATTCCTTCATCCTCCAGGAACTGCCTGCATACTCTCGCCACTTGAGGCCGGGCATTGTAATGCACCAGGAGGAACCCAGGAGCCACCGCACCAGCATGGGGTCTGACAATGGGTCTCAGGATTTCATCCTGATACCTAATGGCAGTCAAGGTGCTGTTGTCTAGCCTGTAGAGGTATGTGCGTCCCTCCATGGATTTGCCTCCCCAGATAGACCATCACTGACCCACCACCAAACCAGTCATGCTGAACGATGTCACAGGCAGAATAATGTTCTCCCCTTTCACGTCTGTCACATGTGCTCAGGGTGAACCTGCTCTTATCTGTAAAAAGCACAGGGTGCTCGCCAGTGGTGGACCTGCCAATTCTGGTATTCTATGGCAAATGCCAATCGAGCTGCACAGAGCCCACTAGATAACGTCGGGCCCTCAGGCCACCCTCATGAAGTCTGTTTCTGATTGTTTGGTCAGAGACATTCACACCAGTGGCCTGCCTGCTGGAGGTCATTTTGTAGGCTCTGGCGGTACTCATCCTGTTCCTCCTTGCCCGGTGGGTCCTGCTGATGGGTTAAGGACCTTCTACGAGGGGCCCTGTCCAGCTCTCCTAGAGTAACTGCCTCTCTGTCTCCTGGAATCTCCTCCATGCCCTTGAGACTGTGCTGGGAGACACCGCAAACCTTCTGGCAATGACAGGCATGTATTAATGTGCCATCCTGGAGAAGTTGGACTACCTGTGCCAGCTCTGTAGGGTCCAGGTACCGCCTCATGCTACCAGTAGTGACACCGACCGTAGCCAAATGCAAAACGAGTGAAAAAACAGATGAGGAGGGAAAAATGTTCCTGTTTTGGGGGTCATCTCATTATTACCCCTCTAGTACACCAAAGCTGCTGAAACTGATTAACAACCCCCTCTGCTACTTAATTGACCAAATCAATAGCCCAGCAGTTTCATTGACTTGATACTCGGATTAAAAAATGTTCCTTTAATTTTTTTGAGCAGCATAATTCCAATTTGAAGGTCATCATTCGGTAACGAACAGACAGATTTAGTGTAAATGCAGATAATGGATTGTGACTATCCAATCAATGCACGACTTCAGAGGGTGTTTCCCGTGAGATACGGACTATGGAGAACTTTCTTTTTGAGCCAATCTCATACAACGGAGAAAGAAGGCGTGCTGAACATAAACCGCTAGGTGGCGATAGTGACCTATACATGTATAAGAAACTGGATTGTTGCAAGGCTTCCCGATGTTCATCCAGCTCGTTCAGATGCTACTTCTAAAGCCGTCCCGATAATAATAATAGTAATAATAATACATTTTATTTATATAGGGCCTTTCCCACGCTCAAAGCGTTTATCTCATTTATATATTTTTAAATCTCTCTTGGTTCCTGCGGCAGTTTATAAGACCAAACGCTTCCATGATCGATTTCAAACAGCTTAGGTCTTCATTATTTTTCACCTTTCTTCTTCTGTGTTGCTCCATTGTCCTGATTATTTAAATCTCTTTCTGATAAAACCATTTCTTATCACTTTGTGCTACTGGATGATCTCTTGGGTTTCGGGATGGCCCATGAGCGTCCTCCTTCGTCCACAAGGTGTGTCTTCTGTGAAATGTGCTTTATAAAAAATCAGTTAATAATACCGTTTATTAATTACTCTGACTTTCTGCCTGTTCATTGCGGTTTAGGGGTGACTCATCAGCGCCCCCTCTGAACACACAGTGCTTTCTGTAAAATGGGGTGTACTGCGTACTGTTAAATTAGTTCATTTAGCTTTTTATTAACTTTGGCATCCATTGTTTGAGTCTGGTGACGGCTCATGAGCGCCCCCTGTGTTCACATAGTGTTTGCTGTGAAATGTGGTATGTACAGTAAATAAGTTAACAAAGCTATTTTTTCTCACTTTAGACTCCTGGACTGTTATTTATGTTTGGAGCCAGCTGGTGCGTGTCCTCCTTTGGTCACTTGGGATGTGTCTGCTATGAAATGCGTTATATAAATCATTTAATAAAGTCAATTGTTATTATTTTTGCCTTCTGGGTAATCATTTGAGTTCTTATTTTGGACCCCGGGTAATTTGTGTTTGGTAATGGCTCTTGATCGCCCCCTCTGGACACGCAGTGCTTTTGCTGTAAGATGAGATCTATAGATCAGTTCATAAAGCTATTTGCTCTTAATTTATTTTATGTATATTTTTTTTCTTTAATTACATGGGCCTTCTGTGTGATTGATTTGGTTTATGGATGGCATAGGAGCGCCAATTCTGTTCACGTTGTGTTTGTTATGAAGTATTGTATATAAATTAATGCATAAAGCCGCTTCTTCCTACTTTGGACTCCTAGAATATTATTTCTACTTTGGAATGGCTCATAAGCGCCCTATCTTGACACACCACGTTTTGCTGTGAAATAAGATCTATAAATCAGCTCATAAAGCTATTTGCTATTAGTTTATTATATTTTTTTCTTTAATTAAATGGACCTTCTGGATGATTGATTTGGTTTATAGATGGCATAGGAGCGCCCCTTCTGTTCACACTGTGCTTGTTATGAAATATAGTATTTAAATTAATGGTCGACTAAAAATACTGTAGGGTGAAATCAACCCTATCCCACCCCCTTGATCTTTCGGTCTTGTATGCATGTTATCATCCAGTTGACACTCAGAACAACCACCAGAGGGCGAACTGGAGGTGCCTGCCAGCATTCATTATGTTTGAGCTCCACCGCGCCCGCCTGTTGCTTTTATAATTTAACTAGCCATGTGCGCCCAACTACATTGCGCATGTTAAAGTTGTCTGTGAAGGGCTCCCTGTTTAATCGCGGCTTCCAGTCGTGAACTGGGCCGTTCGTCGCACAGCATTATGATTTTTTATAAGGGAAACAAAATTACAAAAGAAAACCCTTGGACATTGATTCGATAGGAACGGCCTACTCGGAATCACTGTCCGAATCGTAATTATGTGGTGGTGTAGGAGCATTTCTGCTTCTGTCCGTTCACAGTCCGTCTCGTTTTCACGACGCTGTCGTTTCCTCTCACGATCTCTTCTCAACCTTTCTCCAATCTCGCAGGTTGCCTTGTGGCAATCCAAAGAGTAAGGCAATATACACGGAGCAATGGTTATAAAAGGGGGACACATAGGTATCCAGGCTCTTTAAAGCATAAATAGGGATCACTTCACTGACATGTGAGCAAGCCACGGTACAACTGTGAGACGCGCAGCACTCGCCGGCTACAACGTAACAATAATAATTTCCGGAACGTGCTGTTACGTTGTCATTCATTTTACCCACTGTCTTTCTTTCATTCATATGTTACGTAGGCACGTACCTTTTATCTTCAGCAATCTCATTCTCTAACCAGGCCTCAGGAGCTAACCAGCGTAACACTGTCCACCACCCCTTTCGTTATTCCGGCACATTGTTGACATCCGTGAGTAACAACAACGTACTAAACTGGAAGGTGGTCTACGCATGCGTGGAATTCGCAGACAAACAAAGATCAAGATCTAAATGAAGATCTCTTCAGTTAATTTAAAGCACAACAATTTGTTTAGTTTGAATGTTTGTGTTTTGAGGTGTGACTGGCGTACTACAGTCTTCAGTAGTATAAGCCTGGAGGAGATTCTTAATGCAATGCCTATGTTTTAGCTGTCTCTCTACTGCCATCTAGTGCTTCTTCTTGTAATTCATTCGCGGACAAACAAAGATCAAGATCCAAATGAAGATTATATATAGAGATAGAGTTGGCCGGTTCTGAGCGTCAACTGGATGATAACATACACACAAGACCGCAAGACAAGCACATTAGTGAGTCTTCATTCACAAACATTTGTAGTAATAAAATGCTTTGCATTTGTCGATTGAACAGATGGCACATCACAAACACTAATACTGCTTTTATGAATCCTACACCAAATGGCTCAAAACAGTGACATATACAGTGCATTAATCATTCCAACAGATGGCGCATCACAAATATTAACTCTGCTTTTATGAATCCCATACCAAATGGCTCAAAACAGTGACATATACAGTGCATTTGTCATTCCAACTGATGGTGCATCACAAACATTTGTAGTAATAAAATGCATTGCATTTGTCAGTTGAACAGATGGCACATCACAAACATTAACACTGATTTTATGAATCTCATACCAAAAGGCTGAAAACAGTGACATTTACATTGAATCTGTCATTCCAACAGATGGCACATCACAAATATTAACTCTTCTTTTATGACTCCCATACCATATGACATATAACAGTGACGTGCATTGTATTTTTTTATTTTTCATTGTATTATTTTAACATGTCTTAGACTTGTAGCAGAGCTAGTGGTCTGTAAATCTATAATAATAAAAGGCAAAGCCCTCACTCACTCACTGACTGACTGACTGACTGACTGACTGACTGACTGACTGACTGACTGACTCATCACTAATTCTCCATCTTCCCATGTAGGTAGAAAGCTGAAATTTGGCAGGCTCATTCCTTACAGCTTACTTACAAAAGTTAAGCAGGTTTCATTTTGAAATTCTACACGTAACGGTCATAACGGTCGATAACGGTCGACAACGTCCGCCATGTTGAACTTTCTCATTTATGGCCCCATCTTCACGAAATTTGGTAGGCGGCTTCCCTGCACTAACCGAAACCGATGTATGTACTTATTTCGATGGTATGACGCCACTGTTGGCCGCCATATTGAATTTTCCAAACGTCACTAATTCTCCAACTTCCCGTGTAGGTAGAAGGCTGAAATTTGGTAGGCCCATTCCTTACAGCTTACTTACAAAAGTTAAGCAGGTTTCATTTCGAAATTCTACGCGTAACAGTCATAACGATCAACAATGTCCGCCATATTGAACTTTCTTATTCATGGCCCCATCTTCACGAAATTTGGTAGGCAGCTTCCCTGCGCTAACCGAAACCAATGTACGTACTTATTTCGGTGGTATGACGCCACTGTCAGCCGCCATATTGAATTTTCCAACATCACTAATTCTCCAACTTCCCGTATAGGTAGAAGGCTGAAATTTGGCAGGCTCATTCCTTACAGCTTACTTACAAAAGTTAAGCAGGTTTCATTTCGAAATTCTACGCATAACGGTCATAACGTTCAACAACGTCCGCCATGTTGAACTTTCTTATTTATGGCCCCATCTTCTCAAAATTTGGTAGGCGGCTTCCCTGCACTAACCGAAACCAATGTACGTACTTATTTCAGTGGTATGATGCCACTGTCGGCCACCATATTGAACTTTTCAACAGTCTTTGTTACTTATGGGCCCATCTTCAAGAAATTTGGTACACGGGTTCCCAACGCTAACTGAATCCTACTTACGTACATATATACATCCATAGCCTGCAGCTTGGTCACCATGTGAGGCGGCGTTGGGTCCCCCATCCCAACGCCTCCCACATTGTTGGCTGCCTGCCTATATAAGGCCGTCCATCGCTCCAGTCTCTACATTCCCTTCATTGCTTCGCCACGGGATTCACGTCTCCCTGCTGATAACTACAGCCTTTTTGTTTAATCCACGGCTTCTCCGCTGTTTTATTGTTTGTTTATTACAATTATAGTTATTGTATAGGTATTTTACACTTACTTTACGTTACTCAGGTACCCATTTCCTTCATCATTCCAACCCCCATTACCATGTCTATCGAGGTAATCACCATCGATCAAAGAACTGTCACTTACCGAGTGGTTTCCTTGCCCGGAGATGGCACCTACCTTTTCCATTCTCTGTGTTACATATTGCACGGCCATATCAGGCTCACTCTTGATATCCGGAAGAACATTGTGTCTTATGTATTGAATGACTGGGACAGGTTCAACGTGTGGACTGATGACGGTACAGGAGATAATTATACTACACAGGAGCACTAGAAGAGTGAAATGCTTAAGCCCTTCACCTATGGTTCTGCATGTGAGTTGATGGCTGCCGCTGAATTGTTCAGTTGGTGCTTTCAAGTGTACCGAAATGGTCAAATATTTTACACCTTTCGACAACCGCCAATGCCTCTTAAACATCTTACATTCACAGGTGACGATTTCAGTAGTGGACACTTTGATGTTTATGAATGTTTAAACTCTCAAAAGCTGGATGTGAAGTTATCGATGAAACCGGTTGTAAGCTTACAACGCTTGACAGATGCCGAATGTCACTTCAACACAAGTCCTACAAATACTGTCGTAATTGAAACAAACCATGAACCTCAAACTGATTATGACAGCAGCAATCCAAGCTGTGAGATTTGAGACAAGATTACTGTTCACATGGCCAACTGTACGTTGCATGCTCAAGAGTAAGCTCAGCGCACAGCTTGGTCATGTTACAACCGGATGGCCGAACTCACAATGTGGTATACAAAGAGATCCTTAACAAATAATTATTGGCATATTTTCCCTCAGTTTAAAAAGGTTAAATTTTCTTCTTAATAAAAATTTTAATGCAGTACTTTGCTGCTGCGAAGCGCGGGTATTTTGCTAGTTAGTTAATAAAAGCCAGTTGTTCTAATTGTGGTCTCCATGATTATTATTTGTGCTAAGTGACGACTCATGAGCGCCCCGCTCTGTTCTCATAGTGTTTGCTGTGAAATTCTCCATACAGATTACTTAATACAGATGTTTGTTAGTACAGTGGCCTACTGGCTCATTATTTAGGTATATAGGTGGCTCAAGAGCGCCCCCTTAGTTCTCCAGGGTGTTTGCAGTGAAACACGCTGATTGAAGCATCCATTCATCTTAAAAATGTTTTCTGTAAACCAACAAAACCTCAAGAGCTGCAAATGACCTGGATAGTGTGACAGGAGGCCCCCTGAGGTGTGAGACGAGGCTTCTCCATTTCTGTCGTGTGGCAGGCGTGTCCCGTCTCAAAGGGAAAGGTGACACAAAGGGACAGGCTGTTCTTCTTGTGCTCATCTCCTGTTATTTCTTTCTGTCTTTCTTTAAAAAAAAAAAAAGTCTCCTTTCTCAAAAGCTACCGGCACATTAAATCACCTCAACACACCCATCCTCACACGCGATCGTTCATAACACGCAAGGGGAAACTTTATGACAATCAGTTCTGCTGACATGAAGTAATTACCTAATGAGGCCGCTTCGTTTTGTGTCATGGCACCCGCATCTCAGTGAGCCCCGGCTCAGCATCACCACTACACGCAGGAAGCCCATCTGAGCTGGGGAGCTGGGATTTTTCTAGCTAAGTTTGCAGGAAATTTCAGACCAAGACCTTTCTGAGTGCACAGTATTGCAACATGCGGCCACAAGCGATGCACTTCAGCGATTTCTGGGAAACGTTATGGCAGCTTCCTTCTGTCAGCCTTTCATTTAGGTTGGCTGTTACCACATTGTGGTTTTAGTATGAGTGTAAAAACACCCCCGGAATCAAAGTGGGGCAACTGATCGCTGGTTAAGGTTTGGTAGCACAACTCTTTATATAGTGAGATTCTGAAGAGAGAAGAGTCCCGTATATGCATTTTCAAACAAATCCATCCATCCTTCCATTATTAGGTTCAGGAGCACTGAATGTAAGGGGAACCCACCCTGGAAGGGGTGCCAGTCCACATATCACCTATGCCCATATATTCGATCTCTTTTCGCTGTTCCGTTATTTCACCGAGTAATAATTTCCGTTTGTTAGCGCTAATCCTTTTTTTGATACTTTTCGAATTTTACTACTTTCATAAGCTTTAACTTGCTCTGCGTGTGTATCGTGCCAACCTTTCTTCTTCACTTAGTCGTTGCTTCGTTTCCTTATTTTCAGATTATTGTTGTTCTTTTTGGCATTTTTTGGGGTATTCTTTTCTCTGCAACGCTTTTGGGTCTCTTTTCGACACGCTGCTCTTTCTTCTTTGCTTAGTCGTGGACATGTCATCTTTAACTTTGAAATATTTTTGGAGCTGCTCTTTCTTCTTCGCTTAGTCATTTTTTGAAGTTGTATCCAATAACTGAGAGGTTAGATGACCGTGATCTTGTTTGAAAATGGTTGTTAAGCAGAGCGTGACTTGCAAAGGTCACTGTCTCATGGGACTTGCTTCCAAAGGATGTCAGTATGACGTGACTTGACCGTGTCGCGGGACGTGAAAGTGCCTCTCTGTCTCTCTTCAAATCTGTCTCTCTTCAAAAGATCATGTCTTCTCGTCAAAAAGTCTCGTCCGAAGTTTTTTTTATAATATAGAGATATTATATTATATTATATTATATTATATTATATTATATTATATTAT
>JANRMT010062850.1:25493699-25516579 GCA_026402145.1 Polypterus bichir lapradei | reverse complement strand
ATATATATATATATATATATATATATATATATATATATATAATAAAAAAAATCTTGGGAGGAGAGACTTTTTTTCCTGCAACGAGACGTCATCTTTTGAAGAGCGACAGAGAGACACTTTCACGTCCCGCAAGACACTCAAGTCACGCCCTACTTACAGCCATTTTCAAACAAGACCACGGTCATCTAACCTCTCAGTTTTTGGAATGCTTTTGGCAGACACACGTCCTCAGCTCTTAACAATTTTACACATTCTAGATGACACGTCAACGACTAAGCGAAAAAGAAAGAGCATCGCATCGAAAAGAGACCCAAAAGCGTTGGAGAGAAAAGAATGCAAAAAAGAACAAAAAAAAAATCAATGTGCTAATTCTGAAAATAAGGAAAGTAATAATCAGCCCATCCCATGAAGACTAGACTTTGTGCCAGGAGATTTAACCATGCCCGGGGCCGGAAAAAGACAAAGTAGAATGTAGTAAAGAATTCAAAAACGTTGACGTGATACGCATGCAGAGCAGGTTAGAGATAATGGAAGTAGGAAAATTTGAAATTCTCAAAAAAATGAGAGTAAAGCTCGCATTAGCTCAAACAAGCAGAAAATATTACTCGGTGAAATAACGGAACAGTGAAAAGAGATCGAATAGTGTTTGAGGATGTCTGGGGGAGAAGAGAGACAAGGCAGTGAGACAAAAGGACAGCTGCTGTACAGGCTTTTAAACATTCAGAGCGCCACACGAGATGCAGATCACGCAGCATGGCTGCAGCAACAAGTCAGCAGCTGATCGAGCAAAGAGGAGGTAAAAAAAAACTGTATTTGTTCCCCATTGCATCACCGCTTAAGAGGGGTTTCGGAGGAGCGACCGCGTCTCCCACTTCACAGCAGCGGGTAGCGCTGGGGGGAGAGGGGTTTGGGAAGGGTTGGCAAGCAAAGCGAGCAGGGGACGAAGCCTCCTAGTGTATATATATATATACTAACAGTAAAACAGGACAAACTTTAACATTACTCCTTAACAATCTCTAGATGATAATATCTGCTAAACAAACAGGTATCGCTAGCTAAGCGGAGGCAGGGTACAGTACTTTCCAAATGTGGCCAGAAGTAGATAGATTCCAACAGAGGCTGGCACGTGAGTAAGGAAGGGCCCCACCTGGCTCCCCACTCCTGACGTGACGCTTCCCTCTCCCCTTGGCCTGCAGCCTCTCTCTCGGATTCACACAGATTAATCGGTATCGCAAGCGAACTATGATACTTAGCGCGATGAGAGAAATCGCAAAATCAACCGGGATGTTCAAGCAAATAATAGAAAAAAAACCGATCTAAATCCGTTAAGTAGTTCTCTCGTGAAAAGCGGACAGACAGACAGACAGACAGACAGGAAGACGTTGGATTTTATATAGAGAGAGAGATAGATAAAAGTCTGGAAACAAGCAAGAGTAAGTTGTGCTTAAAACTGGGCGGGAACAAGTAGACGACTCATTGAGTGTCACATTTCTAAACCAATCCGACGCTCTCATGAAGGTGGTGCTCAAAGTAGGGGGCGGGGATTTCAAACTGCAATGATCAGAGGAGCTCTCGTTTACCTCGTCCAACAGGCAGCAAGCTTCTGATTATGAAAGACCGTCTACAGTGTTTTTAATTATTAACTACAATTGAGGTATTTCAGTAATGCCCCTTCAGTCTTTTAATACTTCTCCTCTCGCCTTTTCCTTTCATCAAAAGGCAGCACCACTCTCTTTTGTTCGCTTCATCTTGAGATTGAGAAAACAATAAAATATTAATAATGAGACTGAAGGGCTTGTCCCTTAATGTCGGAGTAAGTCGGCAAACTAGTCAAGAGTCTCATTAAGATTAAGATTTGCCTGTCTCTCCTGCTGGCGGTCCTGTGGGGCCCCTATACATGTTATTGGGGCCACAAAGCCCATCGACTGTGTTTCATTGCATAGTGAGGCGTATCCAGTGACGTGCGGTGAGGTTCATGGCTGGTGAGGCACGGACTCATTCACAGTCAGATTTACAAATATATGAACCCAATAGAGTCGCTTATTCACTGATCAACTGCCAGCCAGCATGCACATTGACTACTGGTTATGTTTCATATCTCATCAGCATTCTTTACACACTCATAGGTGAGATACTTATTTGGATAAGAAAGAACGTTACATTTCTAGCGGCGAGAGAGAGCGCATTTGCTCCTCACCCTCCATGTGGTCTAAATTTGCCGTTGCAATTCCACAATTCAAACTCATTCAATACAAATGAAAGTATCGAGTGGTGTATAAAAAGACGGATTTCAATTTTCACCGTAATTGAAATATTTAGTTGTTTTTAATAGATTTTAATTCCGATGCTTTAATCAATTTTAGTACACACTGTTCAACAAAAGGATAACAAGAAAATCAAAAGAATATTTTATTTAAGGTCAAAATTTTGTTTTTAAATATTGGATTGTTTTTTTCTTAGTCTGATCCCATTTTTTATAAAATTGAAAGCCGTTTATGGTTTTACCTTTAATTGTAAATGAAGTCCATGCGCCTATCCTTCTCCACAAAAATCTCTGTCAATGTCTTATAAAAGTCCTCCTTATTTTCCTTTAGTTTAAAAAAATCTTAATCTTCCATTTTAGCAGTCAGTCCGAATAAAAAAATAAAAATAAACGGACCGCTGCAGTGCACTTGACTTTCTGATATCGCTAACTTATTGGCGCCGAGCGTCAGCAACGAGTACCTGTTGGGCTCACATGCGCCCCCTTCAGGGCGGCACAGTACTGTCTATCTCACATTTTGCCTTTTTGCTGCTGTTTTATGTCCCATCAGCAAGACTAAATATGTCACACACATTCATTAAAGATATTAGAAAGTCAGGGTGTATAATAAACGTGTCTGCAAACCTTATATTGGCGACATCAGAGACAGCAACAGGCACGCGCCAACTGCATGCATCAACCCCGTGTGTGAGGAGAGCGCAGTCTGAGGTGAGGTGAGGCTCGTCACTGTTTTAACAGGAAATGCGCCAGTTCTACAAAAATGATCAAAGTTATTGGAACAATACAGAAAACACTTATAGCCCAGGCCAGTGGACAAATGTATTTTACGTTATCATTATTAGTTTTTTTACTTTTCATATTGTGCCTCCATTGACCGCACGTCCCTGAGCAGCATATCCGGTTGTTTCACGGGGGGGGAGGGGGGTTCTCCAATTCCCTAAAAACCCCTTGATCGTTGATCACGTGTCATTTCCTCGCCGCTGATGCTCAAATTCACAACAACATATTCTCCTGTCTTATGAGGTGAGGCCACATGAACCCTGTCGAGTGACAGTGCTCAGTGGCAGACGGAGTCACGGACCCCCCCCCCCCCCACACACATGCCCATCCCTGCTCGGCAGGAAGCTTACAGCACGATGCACACAAATTTACAGCCTCCTTAACTCTCTTCAGCTTTTACTTAATTGCAGTGAGAGCTGCCATCCTCCAATGTGTACCAAGAGAACTTTATAGGTGTGCCCCTTGTGCCCACCAGTCCCTTTAAGTTTTGCATTTTTTTTTTCTGAATAGCTGTGACCTTTCTGCCCAGTCCGGCCCTGTCTGCTCCACCACTGCCTCACATGGAATGCCGCAAGTCGGCGAGTCTTTCCAGTAAGGAATTTCCTGCCATTGGAAGCCTAAGCATTTTTGGCATTTTTATTTTCTTTCTAAATTCCTTGGGAAACAGTGAAACTGGGCAAGGGACCAAGAGACTGTTTAAGTCATTAAGTCTAAAAGAAAAAAAATAAATAAATAAAACAAAGATGCAAAAAAAAAAAAAATAACAACAAAACAAAAATGGCAAAGAAAAAAAGGGCAAAACATGGGAGAGTTCAGCTGAGGCCAGGCTGGCAGACAACTGGCGTGGAGGCGTGGAGCAGCGGCGGCTCATTTGCATGCAGTACGGGCACTGGGACACGATGCCCTCCTGGAAAGACTCGTTAGAAATGCAAGAAATCTAAAGGATGAGAGGCGAGACCATTCAGTCTGCCGAGCTCGTTTGTTTAGCTGTGTCTCCTCCAGATCCTTCTTAAAGGATCTTCAGGTGAGGACCACAGTGCAAGAACAGATTATACAGGGTGGGCCAAAAGTAGGTAAACGGTATTGATTCATGCCCACCTACGGACATCTTTTTTGGGGCATAGTAAACTAGATGGTTTTCGAGAGGAAGCCCCACACGGTGGATGAATTAAAGGAGTTCACCTCACAAGCATTTATGGACTTTGATGCCAGCCGGAATGGCTGTGTTTTACTGTGTGTCACAGTGTCGGGGACAAGCGTGTGTTACTGTGGATCACAGTGTCGGAGATGGTGTTCCAGGCATGTTACAACTTCGATGGAAAACATGGAGGACTTGCTAACCAGAATATGTGTGTTAATGTGTGTGAAGGGAAACAGCTTGAAGGCTTGTGTGATGGCAATTCACCACAAGACAGGAGGTGGCACAGTGCACTAATGACTGCTCTTCTTCCCCTTCTGAAGAAAGGATGATTGACACCGTTGCGTCTGATGTCACCTCCGGAGCTCATCCGCCTGGACCCGCCTCCTCCTCCCAGAATGCATTAAATACGGAAGAGCAAGTCAAGTCAAGTTGGGGAGCCTGCACTGGTACAGTGCGTTGCCGCACCCACTACACATTGAAACAGCTCGGGATCCCGGTTGGCAACCCCCCCCAGGCAGACACGCGGCACAGTCCTACCCTCTGGAAATGACCCTCTATCTGCCACAGCCAGATATTATGTGGGAAACCCCTTGGCCTGGTCCAGCCACTTGGGTCCCCAACAATGAGGATCTTATGAGCCGGATCACCCTCGGGGAAACGCGCCACATGGCCGTAGTACCGTAACTGACACTCCCTTACAATGCAGGTCATGTGCCTCATTCGGGACTCCCTGAGCAACCGCTCATTCGACACAAAGTCAAAGCAATGGTACCCAAGAATTTTCCAGAGAGACACAGTACCGAAGGAGTCCAGTCTTGGTCTCAGGTCACTGGATAGCGTCCATGTCTCACCACCATATAGCAAGACAGGAAGCACCAGGACTCTGAAGACTTGGACCTTCTTTCTTTTGCATAGATATCGGGAGCACCACACACCCCTTTCCAGCGACCTCATGACCCCTCCATGCTCTCCCAATCCGTCTACTGACTTCACAGGAAGAGTCACCAGAGACATGAATGTCGCTGCCAAGGTAGGTAAACCTCTCGCCAAGGTCGACACTCTCTCGGCAAACAGACACACTGCTGATGGCCGTGCCCAAGAGGTCATTAAAGGCCTGGATCTTTGGTTTTATCAGGACACTCGCAAGCCCAGACCCTCAGACTCCTCACTCAGTCTCTTGAGAGCCCCAATCAGAGCCTCCATTGACTCCGCGAAGATCACAGCATCGTCAGCAAAGTCAAGATCCGTGAATCTTTCTTCACCAACAGATGCCCCACAGCCGCTGGACCCCACAACCCTGCCCAACACCCAGTCCATACTAGCATTGAACAGAGTAGGAGCAGAACACACCACTGACGAACCCCAGAAGCAACTGGGAAAAACGCAGAGGTCCTGCCTCCACTCTGCACAGCACTCACAGTACCAGTGTACAGGCCAGCCATGATATCCAGCAACCTCGAGGGGATCCCACGAACCCTCAGGATGTCCCACAGCGCAGCTCCATCAACTGAGTCGAACACTTTGTGAAAATTGACAAAGGCTGCAAAGAAACTCTGCCGATATTCGCGTTTGCACTCCATGAGAACCCTCAGTGCCAGGATGCGGTTGATGGTAGACTTCTAAGGGTAAAACCAGACTGTTCTGGTCACTGGTAGGTGAGCAAGTGATCACAGATCCTATTGAGGACAACCCTAGCAAGGACCTTACCCGGCACCGAGAGCAGCGTACTCCCCCTGTAGTTGCTGCAATCCAGGTGATCCCCCTTCCCTTTCCAGATAGGGACGACAAGTCCCATTTTCCAGTCAGTTGGGATGATGCCAGTCTCCTAAATGGAAGCAAAGATTGCTTGCAATGCCAGGAGGACAGCCTTACCACCAGCCTGGAGAAGTTCACCCCGGATACCACAGATCCCTGCAGCCTTTCCCCCCATCAGCTGGTTCACCACCTGTGCAATCTCAGTGAGACTGGGTGGTTCACAGCTTATTGGAGGATCAGCCTCAAGAACCGTGGATCCCAGAGATATCCAACATCCTGGCTGGAGGATCAGCTTTGAACAACTGCTCAAAGTAGCCAGCCCGGCGGGTCACAATTGCAGTGTCATCTGTAAGGACCGTTCCATCAGCTGCCCTGACTGCGGCTCTCTGAGGAACAGATTTAGATGTGCGTAATGCTTCGATTCCTCTGTAAGCAGGAAGAGCCACTATGCTAATTAGTCTACCTTAGACAGAGATTGGGACGACTTTGGCGTTATAATATTTATTGTTGAGAGTTATATGAGGTTGGTCGCAAGGTACTCCATAAATCTAAACCTTGTCCTGTTGTTACTTTTACGCCGTGTGTCACAGTGTTGGGGACAGTGCTCCGGGAATGTTGTAGCATTGATGGAGGACATGCTAACTGGAATGTGTGTGTTAATGTGAACGCGTGTGCAAGGGAAACAGATTGAAGGCTTGTGTGACGGCAATTCTACGCCGAGACAGGAGGTGGCACTGTGCACTAACGACCGCTCTTCTTCCTTCTCTGCAGAAAGGTTGATTGACACTGTTGCGTCTGACGTCACCTCCGGAGTTCGTTCCTCCCAGAATGCCTTAAATACGGAGGAGCCGCTATGCTAATTAGTCTACCTTAGACGGAGGTGTGGACAACTCGATTTGGCATTATAACCCGCGTTCTCTTACTTCAATTGTTGAGAATTATATGGAGTTGACTGCAAGGTGCCCCATAAATCTAACCTTGTCCTGTTGTTACTTTTACACCTGTGTGTCACAGTCTTGGGGACAGTGTTCTGGGAATGTTGCAATATTGATGGAGGACATGCTAACCGGAATGTGTGTGTCACTGTGTGTCACAGTCTTGGGGACAGTGCTCCGGGAATGTTACAAAATTGATGGAATTTGTGAGTTGCTGTGTTTCACTGTGATGGGGACAATGTTGCAACATTTTTGGCGGACATTTCGAAGACCTAAGCAACTAAATGTGACCCGATCAGCACTATATAACTACTCAATACCTGTCAAATAAAATGAAATAATTAATAAATACTGTATACTTTTAGCCCAACCTGTATTGAGTTATTGTGGTGGCCATGACAGATTGGCCATCTAACTCTAGAAGAAGATGACTTGTATTTACCATATTATTTTGACACCCCGTTGCACGCCCAATCTACCTGGAAGGGGGTCTCTCTTTCAGTGCCATTCCCAAGATGTCTTCCTTTTCTTCCCCTTCATGGATTTTTTCTTGTCTCTTAAACTTTTTTTTCTCGTATCCCAATCTCACCCTTCTTAGTGTCTGTGAGACCCAGTCCATATCGCCAGTCATCCCAGGGGTGGGCTTCCCCTTAGAGATTTGCCATCGACAGTCGTAGCAGAGCGATGTCAATTGCTTCAAATGCCTGCGGTGACCCATCGCGAGACCCTTCGCAAACCGTACGTGACCCTTTCCCATCGAATGCAATGGTGAGTCACCACTCTGCATGACTGAAAAGCCAGCAACGTGTGACCCAAAATGGGTCTTAAAGAACTGAGGCTGGAACCCCCCCGCCCCCTCCAAGGGGCTGTCAGCCTGTTAAAGCCCATCGAGGCATTCCTTGTGTGATTTGGGGATATACAAGAAATAAATTGTTGTTGTTTTTGCTTCAACTTCATGTCTCGGTGGTTTGTCTCAGATGCCCACCACTCTTCAGAAGTGCCTCCTGGCTTCAGTCCTTAATTTCCACTGATGTCCTCAATGACATCATTCATAGTTATATTGAAAGATTCTGCTGGACGTAAATTATCAATGCCTTGGAGGATTTTAAATACCTGGATGAAGTCTCCACACAGTCTTCTCTGCTCAGACTTCTTCTACTTCTTCTTTCGGCTGCTCCCGTTAGAGGTCACCACAGCGGATCATCTCATATCTTCCTGTCCTTGTCATCTTGCTCTGTCACACCCATCACCTGCATGTCCTCTCTCGCCACATCCATAAACCTTCTCTTAGGCCTTCCTCTTCTCCTCTTCCCTGACAGCTCTATCCTTAGTACCCTTCTCCCAATATACCCCTCATCTCTCCTTTGCACACGTCCAAATCAACGCAATCTCACCTCTCTGACTTTGTCTCCCAACCGTCCAACTTGAGTTGACCCTCTAATGTCCTCATTTCTAATCCCGTTCATCCTCGTCACACCCAATGCAAATCTTAGCATCTTTAACTCTGCCACCTCCAGCTCTGTCTCCTACTTTCTGGTCAATGCCACCATCTCCAGCCCATAAAACATAGCTGGTCTCACTACAGTCCTGTAGACCTTCCCTTTCACTCTTGCTGATATCCGTCTGTCACAAATCACTCCTGACACTCTTCTCCACTCGGCCTGCACTCTCTTCTTCACCTCTTTCTGCACTCCCTGTTACTCTGTACTGTTGATCCCAAGTATTTAAACTCCTCCACCTTCGCCAACTCTACTCTCTTCATCCTCACCATTCCTCTGACCTCCCTCTCATTCACACACATGTATTCTGTCTTGGTGGTCCTACTGACCCTCATTCCTCTCCTCTCTAGAGCAGATCTCCACCTCTCCAGGGTCTCCTCAACCTGCTCCCTACTCTCGCTACAGATGACAATGTCATCAGCAAACATCACAGTCCATGGGGACTCCTGTCTAATCTCGTCTGTCAACCTGTCCATCACCATTGGGTATAAGAAAGGGCTCAGAGCCGATCCCTGATGTAATCCCACCTCCGTCACTCCTACCGCAGACCTCACCACAGTCACACTCCCCTCGTACATATCCTGTACAACTCTTACATACTTCTCTGCCACTCCCGACTTCCTCATACAATATCACAGCTCCTCTCGAGGTTCCCTGTCATTTGCTTTCTCCAGGACCACAAAGACACAATGCAACTCCTTCTGTCCTTCTCTCTACTTCTCCATCAACACCCTCAGAACAAACATCACATCTGTTGCACTCTTTCCTAGCATGAAACCATCCTGCTGCTCACTAATCCTCACCTCACTTCTTAACTGAGCTTCCACTACTCTTTCCCATAACTTCATGCTGCGGCTCATCAATTTTATCCCCCTGTAGTTATGACAGTCCTGCACATCCCTCTTGGTCTTATAAATCGGCACCAATACACTTCTTGCCCAGAGGGGACTGGGCGGTCTCATGGTCTGGAATCCCTACAGATTTTATTTTTTTTCTCCAGCCGTCTGGAGTTTTTTTTTTTTGTTTTTTCTGTCCCCCCTGGCCATTGGACCTTACTCTAATTCGATGTTAATTAATGCTGATTTATTTTGTTTTCTTATTGTGTCTTATTTTTCTATTCTTTATTATGTAAAGCACTTTGAGCTACTGTTTGTATGAAAATGTGCTATATAAATAAATGTTGTTGTTGTTGTTGTTCTTCTCCACTCCTCATCATCCTCTCACTTTCCAAGATTCCATTAAACAATCAGGTTAGAAACTCCACTGCCATCTCTCCTAAACACCTCCATGAGCCTCCTCTGCTCATACTAAGCAGGTTTAATTCTCAGAGTCTGTCACAGTAGAACATGTCCTCAAGTCCTGGGATGCACCTGGCTGGTCTCCTCTGCTCTGTCACTCACATCCAAACTGTCAAGAGGCTAAAATGACGTCAATACAATACACCCACATTGGGCACAAAGCCATCGAGTGCAGACACCAAGGGGTGACGGTCAGGACTGCAGAGGAGGGGCAGGTAAGTGACAGTGTGGCATTAGACACGTAATGGAGTGAGATACTCACAGGGGACGGACTGAAGAAGGGGGAATTCGTCTAAAGTGTGGTGGGCAACTCTAAATAAGATTCAAATGCACAATACACTGAATTACAGAATTAGCCACAATGACAACCTGAAACACAGATGGCAGACAAGTGTGTGAACAACAGGGGGCAAGAGGCGTGAAGGTGTGAAACGAAAAGAGGTGACGAGCCGAAATGTTCATCAGTGAGGGCAAAACATGAAGGTGAGTGATAGTCAGAGGTACAAATGGGTGAAATTCCAAGGTGTCAATGAGTGATGGCCCAAGGTGCAAACAGGTGATGGTGTGAGGTGTAAATGAGTTATGGTGCAAGATGCAAATGGATGATATTCCAAGGTGCAAGTGGGTGATGATCCAAGGCAGAAAGGAGTGCTGGTGCAAATGGATGATATTTGATGGTGTAAATGGGCAATGGTCTAATGTGTTAATTAATTAAGGTCTAAGATGCAAATGGGTGGTATTCTAATGTGCAAAAAGGTGATGGTCCAAGGTGCAAATAGTGGAGGTCTAATTTGCAGGAGGGTGATTGTCTAAGGTGGAAATGAGTCATGGTCTGTGGTGTAAACTAATTAAGGTCCAAGATGCAAAGACGTGATCGTCCGAGGCCACTGTGCTCTCCTAGGTAAGCAACTTAAGTTCAAACGACACACACATATCAGGACAGCCCGGTTCATCACAAAGAAAACCCTGGACCCACCTGGAGGCTGTGGTGGAAAAGAGAATGGTGGCAAAACTGGATGTCATCATGAAGAATCCCCTCAAGGTGGACCACTTGTAGCCACAGGCTCATCCCTCCAACTGGTGTGCCTAGAAGCGACTGTGGGGGTCTTTGCACCCCGCTGCTATCAGGCACTTCAATGCTTCCTCCTGACATCCCAGACTTCCTGCTTAGGCTCTTCAAGTTCATTTTGCTGTTTCTGAACAAATATATGTTGTGACCAGCAGGGGGCATTGCAGCACCCTAACCCCCAACACTGCCAAATGATGTATTGTAAGAATAAAATCCTAATTCAGGCATTTCTCTGTCATACGTATATAAATAAATCCTCCTCTTCTCTCTTTCTGTCTTCCACCTTCACTCCTCCCAGGTGAGCTTTGCCTGTCGTTCCACCCGACTCCAACTCAACTGGATGAGGTTGAGTGCCACCCTTTATCTTAGACCTTTGTGCTACGCCATTTACACCACTTCTTGGTGACAGACGGGCCCAGAGTGGCAGGCCTTTTGCCCAGCGCCGGGCAAACGTCGAGCCACACTTCTGCCATTCTGTTTGTTTTCTAGCTTTAGAAGGGCCAGCACGTGGCCACTTTAGTCTGAACGCCAATACTGTATGACAGTTAATGTCCTCGAGCGTGAGCTGCTTCTGGAACTGAAGGCACACAGTGGGGCTTTGTCCTGGGTGACACATGTGAACAGCCAGCTGGATGACATGTGGGCCAGCTTTGTTCTCTTCAAGCAGAAATTGTCCAAATGTTGCAGCCTGGAGAGGGCCTGCTGAAGCTAAAGAACCCATTTGGCACATGGTGGCCTCCTCCGACTTCTCGTTTGAGTCCCCACCCCGATGTTTAGTTTGCAGACCATCATAGATCCCAGAAAATCCGATGCCATCACACTACGTGATTTTTTTTTCCCAGTGGTGCAGACTTCATTATGTTATATTAGTAACAGTGAGTTGGGAAGCAGTCCTGGTGCACTCTCATGACCACTAGTCGTGTAGTCTGACTCCCCCAATGACTCAGTAGGACCAGCCTGTGACATCCCGACTAAACCAGACCCGATACTGCATTCACAAGTCTGAATGGGTGGAAAAACCCCAGGAATCCAAGGTGCACTAACTGGTAAGACCCCCCCCCCCCCTCCGTTTAACTGGCACAAGGATAAAGTGCATACAGTGTAAAGTGAGAATCGGCTCCTGTTGGCATTGAGCGCTTTCCCACCGCAGGACCTTCATTTACAGAAACCAATGAGTTTGTGTACGGTCTAGACCCCGGGTCACTTGTGGTCCGCACAACAACAGCTGTGACCTTTAGGTAGAATAAGTGGGCGTGCAAAGAAGAGAGATGGGGTGTGACGTGAGGCACAATCGGGAGTTCACAAGGGACCCCCAGCACCTTATTACTTCCATGTGCGCTTGACCTCACTGGGGAGATCATTTCTTCAATGAGGTGCATTGTGTGGCACACCAGGAGGGCAGGTATGAAAAGTGATGCGGTGCCAAGTGTGGTGATCATGAGTTCACAGGGGAGCACAGTTCCCAGCATGCCTTGTGGATGTTTATACTGGTAGTGCTACCCAAGTGGGGGCATGTAGCCCTGACTGGTGGTCTCCTGTCCTTCCATCACATTGGCCTCCTGGATGCGCATTGTTCTTCGGTCCAACCTTGCTGGGATGCCAGTGTACCCACTGCTGCACTGGCATCTTCTGCTTGTTTCCTGCTCAAGGTAGGACAATCTTGGCCCTCCAAAGTGCTGGGCTCCCATTCAGATGAGGGTCTTTGCCCCATCCCAGTTGGGACACCTGCCCATGCATGCCATCCATCACAATATTTATTATATATTTATTAATTTATCTCTTGACTGATTGTGTTTTTCATGTTTATGTAGTTTTATGTATCTAAATTCCCCCCTGGGATTAATAAAGTCCACCTGATCCAATAAGCTAATCATACAGGAGAGGATTTGTTCAGTGGTGGGCTAAGATGCTGATATCAGAAAAGCAACATAATACAGTGGGGTGGCACAACATAATGGCCTGTATGGAGCAACCATGCACGTGCCACCACAACGCCATTCAAGCCACACCTGAAAATGAGTCCCCGGTGGGCATGCCTTGTGGGTGTTCATACTGGTAGCACTGCCCAGGGATGCTGCCCCCTAACATGTCATGGGGGGGGGCATGTAGAAGTAGTGACTCAGTAGGACCAGTCTGTGACCCATCCTATAAAACCTAACCGAGTGGATAGACCCCAGGAAGCCAAGGATAACCAACTGGGAAGACCCCATTTAACCCGCACCTAATTGCTCCGAAGTGATCGTGAGTCCCCGTCAGAGAGGGATTTATTAACGCTAATCTGAGACATAGTCTATACATATATATATAGTGACCAATAAGGGGCGTTACAGCAGCCGAAATCCCAGACACAACCACATGGACACAAATCCTAATGTTTATTATTATAAATGATCTTACAAAAAGGCTTCTTTTAATAAACACCAACACAAATCCCAATTCTCTTCTCTCTCCTCCGTTCTTGCTCTTCCTCCACTCCTCCCAGGTGGGATATGTCCATCTTCCACACCTGACTCCAATTCGCCTGGATGAGTTTGAGTGGTCTCTTTTATTTTAGACCCGGGAGCGAGTTTGGTGTGACCTGAACAGAGCCCTGACCTCAACCCGACAGAACACCTTTGGGATGAATTCGAGCGGAGACGGTGAGCAAGCCAGGCCTTCTCGTCCAGCATCAATGCCTGACCTCACAAATGCTCTTGTGGTCACATTCAGTCGTACACCTTGTGGAAAGCCTTCCCAGAAGAGTTGAAGCTGTTAGAGCTGTAAAGGGTGGGCCAACTCCACATTAAAGCCTATGTATGAAGAAGGGGATGTCATTAAAATTCATGTGTGGGTAAAGGCAGGCATCCAAAAACTTTTGGCAATATGGTGTATTTTTGTGGGAGAGATATGAGATCATCTGTCCTCTTAAAAATACCTTCAGAGTCACCTAGATTATTCCTGCAGAAACCTCTGAGGATGTACTTGCTTGGATATAAGTTCTGTACAGTTCTCCTCAGCTAATGATATGGGGGTTAAGATGCCAGCTGTGAGGCGAGTATGTGGGACATAGTGATGTGAGCTCCATGATCAGAGGGGCATGGTCAGAGATAACAATAGTGTCGTACTTGCAAGGTTTGATCGTGGGCAAGAAATTGTTATCTATAAAGAAATAATCACCAGTGGTGTACTGGTGAGAAGAAGGAGTGTGCTCTTCAGTGTGGATGTAGAAATCTCCATGGGTCTGACAAGTTATGATCAATTACAAACTGTGTGCTTATTTTTGCACTGTTAGATGTAGCTAAAGATCTATCCAGGTCTGGATTTAAAACACAATTAAAGTTAAAATTTTGTGAGTGTTCTAGTTAGGAATGGATGCAAATGCGTTTTGGATGGAGTCTCTGTCATCCACATTGGGTACGTAGATATTAATCAAAATCACTTTACAATTAAATCAATTACCCATCACCACCACATATCGCCCTTCAGGATCAGATACTACATCTGATGCTACAAATGAGATTGTTCCATGTATTAAGATTCCCACTCCTCCAGTTTTCTTTGTATAACTGGAATGGAATATTTGGCCAGTCCAGCATCTTTGCAGGCGAAACTGATCCTTGTTGATTAAGTGAGACTCCTGTAAAAATCCTATCTTGGCGTTTAGACCTGTTAGGTTAGAGAACTCTTTCTTCCTCTTTAATTCATGATTGAGACCTTTGACATTCCAGTTCACAAACTTCACTGTTTGGTAATAGAGACATTGCTTCTGGGCTTTTGTTGTCGTTTTATAATCTTAAATTAAGGTTGTACATTATTACATATGATAGCTTTAACCTTAATTTCCAATATTGCCAGGAGTTGTGGCGGCGAAGCCTTTTATTCTGTTACAACTCAGCTGGTCCAGGCTTTGGTCTCATCACATCTGAACTACAGTAACTCTCATCTGGCAGGTGCACCAGCAGGTGTCACCAACCCGCTGCAGATGATTCATAACAGATGTCCAACCAACTGAAGAGGGCACAAGTCCATCTTCTCTTCAGATCTCCACACTGGCTTCCTGAAGTTGCACACATTTAGTTGAAATCCTTAACATTTGTCTACAGAGGCATCGGTGGGTCTACACCTACATATATGGAAGCACTGGTGGGGTCCTGGGCTTCGTCTCGCCCACTCAGGTCTGCTGATGTATGGTGTCTGGTGATGCCACCTTTGCCTGGCATCAGATCTCAGCCCAGACATTCAAGTGTTTCTCCTGGCTGATGGATGAGCTGCCCACCAGCCAGACTCCCTCAGGATGTCCAAGAAGTGTTTGAAGACCCTCATTTTGGTGATAGGATTTCTAAATGCGGGAATGGCTTTTTTCTGAGCTCTTTACTTGTGGAAGAACAGTTTTGTCACCTTGTCCTGTCACATCTGTTCCGAAACTACCCCCAGACTGGTGTTTACTTAATTGTGTTGAACTCTTTTGTAAGTCGCTTTGGATGAAAGAGTCTGCTAAGCAAACAAATGTAAAGCAACTTGTGGTTTCATTTCTGTAAATTATAGACATACAGATACAGAGAGCGAGAGGACTTGCAGCCATTTCCATAGCATTGATTCAGCAGAAGACCCCTGGGCATCCACTTTAAGGTCTGCTGTTTCTGCTCTAATTCCACGTGCTTCCTTATTCATCTTACTTCCATACTGACATTTTGGAATAACCTAATTGCCTGCAGCGATGACTATGGCAGCACATGTTTTTCTATTAAACCAGATGCACTTCTTCAATATGTGGAAACTCCCACCCTGACCCCTGAATACAGAGACCACTATCTAGCCGTTTAGTGGCATTGCTGGACTTTGCAGTTGGCTTTGTTGTCAAATAAGCCGGATTCTGATGGCACATTCATGAGCTTGTGTCCATGGGGGGGGGGCACGGGTGCTGGTGGTACAGGGCGCCTTGTGTGATCTCGCCTAGGGCACAGCCACTGCTGAGCAATCACACCCATTCATCATCAGACCCCCTACTTTATCCACTACAGGGTCTCAAAATACCAAATGCATGAATCAGTCCAGGACAGGATGCCAGTCTGCCTCTGGGCACAGTTGTGTCATCAATCATTGTGACAGAAGGGCATCAGTATGTGGGAGGTGAAGTTGAAAGAATTGTACATCTTAGGGTGAAGATACGGCAGAGGGGCTTGTGCCCCATGACAGATGATCAAAATAAATACCAAGGGATAGAGGTCTGCCCTCCTTTAATGCAGTACTTTGGAGAAGCCCCTCTGGCAGTGATATCAACACGAAGTCTTCTTGGGGTAGTGTCTACAAGCTTTGCACGCCTGGATTTGGGCAGCTGACCCCATCCTTAATGGCTGATCCTCTCAAGCCCCATTAGATTGGATGGGAAGTGTCCACAAAACTGGCATCACACACAGACTGCCTGTGACGTTGAAATCTGGTCTGTGGCCGTGCCACTTTGTTCCAAAGCCACTCCAGAGTTGTTTTGGATGATATGCTTTGGGACTGCCTGTGACGTTGAAATCTGGGCTGTGGCCGTGCCACTTTGTCCCAAAGCCACTCCAGAGTTATTTTGGATGATATGCTTTGGGTCATTGACCTATGGAGGTGGTTTTCATCAAGGACCACTCTGTATTTGACCGTATTCATCCTTCCCACAATTCTGACCAGTCTCAATGTCCCTGCCCCTCCACAGCTTGATGCCACCACCACCATGCTTCACTGTAGGGATATCATTAAGCAGCTGATGCGCAGTGCCAGGTCTTCACCAGTCACACTCCTTGGTGCTCCAACCCAAAGAGACCAATTTGTGCCTCATCAGACCAGAGAGTCCTTTAACTCTTTTGGAGTGGATGACGACTTTTGTTGAAATTTATTGGTAGAGGACAGTCATCAGTTGTAAACTGATCTCTCTTTGTTAGAAGGAGAGTTAGCTTCATTGATATGACTGAGATTTACGTTTGTGTGTATGAGTAGCGAAGAGCAAACAACCTCTAAAATGGCATCAATGTCTGTAAATGTGCAAAGCAAAATACTCCGTGGACGACGTTTTGTGTTATGATCGGACTCTGAGTTGTTGGATTTTGATTTGTGGCGGACGGCTGGGGTCCATGCCTGGCCGGGGCGCCTCTTTGGTATATGTTCAGGGGGAGCCGCCATGGACTGTGCAATACCTCCCCCTGGAAGGTAGATGGCAACCCCCCCTGGGTTGGAGCGGTGCCTCGGTTTCCCGCAGGGCTCCATGGGAATTGGAGTCGGGTTGGGTCCCGCTGACGCTGCCAGGGAGGTGCTGCAGCTGGGACTCCTGAGCCCTTATGGGCAGTTTCTTCACCACACCTGGAAGTGCTGCCAGAACTCGGCAATCAACCACCTGGAGCACTTCTGGGTCGACTATAAAAGGGGCCAGCAGCCACCACTCGAGGAGCCTGAGTCAGGAGGAGGAGGACAACACTTGCCGAGAGGAGTGGTGGAGAAAGAAATACTGTGTGGGTTTGTTTGGTGTGCTTGGGACTGTGTTGTGCCTGTGGGTCAAGGGGAAGACGTGCCCCACAGGTGAAGAGAAATAAAAGTTTCTTGGTTTTATTTGTGCCTCCGGTGTCAGTCTGTGTTGGGTCGGCACCTATAAAGCACCTTTGTTACAGATGCAAGTGGTCTGGCGATTTAAAGAGAAAGTGAGGTACGTGCATCAGCTGATCGGTCCACCGCTGATCATGGTGCTGAACGCGTTTGTGTAGCTGATGTGCCTGCGCCAACGTTCACCGGAGGGGACTGTCATTTACAAGAGGTGACAAGAGGTACAAAACAGATTGAACATTAGAACACTCCAGACGCCAGTCCTGTCCACTTATTTCTTCAGGTCAAGTTTTGAAAGTCCCTAACGTCTTACTGTCTACCACACTACCTGGTCGCTTATTCCAAGAGTCTGTCATTCTTTGTGTAAAGAAAAACGTTTGTGTTTGTGTGAAACTTCCCCTTAAGTTTCCAACTGTGTCCCCGTGTTCTTGATGAACTCATTTTAAAATAACAGTCTCGATCCACTGCACTAATTCCCTACATAATTTTAAACACTTCAGTCAGGTCACCTCTTAATCTTCTTTTTCTTAAACTGTAAAGGCTCAGCTCTTTTAATCTTTCCTCATAACTCATCCCCTGTAGCCCTGAATCAGCCGAGTCGATCTTCTCTGGACCTTCTCTTGTGCTGCTATGTCCTTTTTGTATTCTGGAGACCCAAACTGCCCACAGGACTCCAGATGGGGCCTGTGGTATAGTGGGTCCACAGCTTGTTGAGCAAAGGCCATTTTAAATAAATAATCACCGCACCCGAAGCGGCTTCGTGAGTGGGCGTTGCACCGTAGCGGGCCGCGGGACGATCCGTAGTGTGGGCGTTTTTTTTTACCGAGTGCACAGGTGAGGAACTGCCCACATCCGTGATTGCTCCCGTGGCTAATGGTACAGCTGTGATGGCCCCTCACGTTATAAAAAAAGAAGCACGAGGCGGTTTTGGGGTTCGAACAAAAGGAGAGAGGATGGAGGTTATCAGGAGCAGGAGAGGAAGCAGGTCGGTGAGAGAGAGAGAGAGAGAGAGCCGCGAACGAGCACTCACGGGCAGCTGCGAGGGCCTGGGGTGTTGGGCCTACACCCAGGCGTTTGAGTTGGATGTCGCTCCCGCTGAGCGATCAGGTAGCGGGAGTGACCAAGGGAAGGCGACTGGCCGCAGAGAGGCCGCGGAAAGGCAGCGGAAGTCGGGAGACTTGCTGCTGGAATCCCCAACGTGGGCGACCTGGCCGTTGTGGGAATCCAAGTCTCCGAGGCTGGGTTGAGTGCCATACCGGAGCCAGGGATCGGGAGGTCTCCAGTCTCGTGTGAGAGTGAAGGGAAGAGGGCAGCTGCAGCATGAGAGTGGCTCCCCTGTTGCGAAGCCTGGACAGGGAAAAGCAGGGGAGTCACAAGTTAAATGATGCACCGGGCTTGTTGTTTGTTTTAAAGATTGCTCCAAAAGAAACATTTTACCTCATTTTAAAGGACTGTGTTTTTTCTATTTGATTTTAACCTCCACGTTTTATGGATTATTTATTTATTTAATGAAGAACTTTAAATTACTGCACTATTTATTTGAACACCTGTTTTGTTGATTGTTGTAATAAAAGCACTGTTTCACTTTCAACCATCCCCTTGCTCAGTTTGTTGCCTTCACTGACTAGCTCACCGGTAACATTACCGACGGTGTTTGGGTTGAAGGGCTCCCGAATACTAATGGGAGTGTGGAGCCAGAACCCACATCGTCACAGGGCCTCACCAGTGTGTTATGAAGTTTAAGCAGAACCTCCTGTGACTTGTACTGCACACATCAAGGCGCTATATAACCTGACATTCTCTTACCACCTTCTGAACACTGGCAGGCAGTCGATATGTTAGAGTCCACTATGACTCCTAAATCCTTCTCATAAGGTGGACTCTCGATTTTCTGACTGCCCATTATGTAATCAAACCTCACATTTTTACTTCCTATGTGTAATTCTTTACATTTACTAACATTAAACTTCATCTGCCACAAGTCTGCCCAAGTCTGTCTGCTATCCGAGTCCTTCTGTGATGATATAACGGATTCAAAATTATCTGCTAATCCACCTATCTTGGTATCCTCTGCTAACTTAACCAGCTTGTTACTTATATTCATATCTAAATCATTTATACTGTGACTGTCACTGCTGTGCGAAAATGGCCAGGAAGCCGGCCCGTTATGTATTCCTGCTGGTCGTTGAGCTGCCCCCCGCCTAGAGATGCTGGAGAGGCGCCAACAGCAACCACGACACACATGCAAAAGGCATTTTATGTTGATTTTATGTGTGAAACCTTTGCTTTGTGTGTGCTTTTCAGAAAATATTCAGCCCTCAAAGGGTTAACCTGTGTGATGAGAGACAAAAGAGAGAGAGACAAAGGTCTGGGGGTCCACCCCGTATATTAAGCCAAATCAAAGTGATCATATGAGACTGAGTCCGAGTGACACTGACCGGAAGGTGAAGTGGTTGGGTCTTTTATAGGTGGTGGGCAGGAAGAGGAAATGAGGTCAGTAGGAGGGCATGGGCTGGCAGCGGAAGTGGGTGGAGCTCAGGTTGGTTTTCTCTTCTGGTGGTCTGCACAAGAGGGAGAAAAGGCATTAGTGCCACTCATCAACCCCTGGCACTCTGCGTCTCACCCTTAGACTTCCACCCATGTGCCCGTGTGTGACACCTGTCATGTGCCTTTCACTCAAGAGGGTCTTCTATCAACCCACTCCACCATAAACACCTGAGTGCTGCTGAGATGGTAGTCCTCCTGGCAAGTTCTCCCATCGCAGCAGAAGACCTCTGACCATTGGTTTCTACCTCACCTCCCTGCCCAAGGCCCTTCTTACCTGGTTAGACATTTTGGCTGGCTGGCCAACTCTAGGAAGAGTCCTGCTGGTTGCAAACTTCTTCCGTTTCACAATCATTGAGGCCGCTGTGGTCCGGGGAAGACATAAAGCTTTACAAATGGTTTGACCCCCTCGCCCTGATCTTTGCCTCACCATAAACTGATTGTGGAGGTCTACAGGGAGTTCCTAGGACCCCCTTGGCTTGATTTTTGTCCTGACATGCGGTGTAAGTTGAGGGACCTTCTGTATACACAGGGGCCCAATCCATTCAGTTTGCCACATCTCAAGGAGAATTAAAGCAAACAGGGTGCACCCGAGACTGGAGGAGCTTCTAGGAATGAGAGATTTCAGGTTTGGATTTTAAATACATTTGCAAACCTTTCTGAAAGCAGGTGATCACTTCTGAGTGTAGATTGATGGGCAACAATGGCAAACATATCCACTAAAATCTGCAACATGATAAAGTGGGCAGGAAGTGAAGGGGTCTGAAGACTCTTTGAATCCACTGCACTTGCAAATAAATATTGTAAATAAATAGATATGAAAGGCACTATAGAGCTTTATTGTCCTAATGTGGACATTCAGCTCTATATATGACACAAACTCTACTTACAGTTAGGTCCATAAATATTTGGACAGAGACAACTTTTTTCTAATTTTGGTTCTGTACATTACCACAATGAGTTTTAAATGAAACAACTCAGCTTTAAATCAGTGGTTGAACAAAAACATTGCATAAAAATGTGAGGCAACTAAAGCATTTTTTAACACAATCCCTTCATTTCAGGGGCTCAAAAGTAATTGGACAATTGACTCAAAGGCTATTTCATAGGCAGGTGTTGGCAAGTCCGTCGTTATGTCTTATCAATTAAGCAGATAAAAGGCCTGGAGTTGATCTGAGGTGTGGTGCTTGCATGTGGATGATGACAACATGTGGTCAAAGGAGCTCTCCATGCAGGTGAAAGAAGCCATCCTTAAGCTGTGAAAACTGAAAAAAAACATCTGAGAAATTGCTACAATATTACGAGTGGCAAAATCTACAGTTTGGTACATCCTGAGAAAGAAAGCAAGCACTGGTGAACTCAGCAACGCAAAAAGACCTGGACGTCCACAGAAGACAACAGTGGTGGATGATGACAGAATCATTTCCATGGTGAAGAGAAACCCCTTCACAACAGCCAACCAAGTGAACAACACTCTCCAGGGCTTGGTAGGCGTATCGATATCCAGGTCTACCATAAAGAGAAGACTGCATGAAAGTAAATAGAGAGGGTGCACTGCAAGTTGCCAGCCACTCATAAGCCTCAACAATAGAAAGGCTAGATTGGACTTTGCTAAAGAACATCTAATAAAAGCCAGCACAGTTCTGGAAAAACATTCTTTGGATAGAAGAAACCAAGATCAACCTCTACCAGAATGATGGCAAGAAAAAAGTATGGAGAAGGCGTGGAACAGCTCATTATCCAAAGCATAGCACATCATCTGTAAAACACGGTGGAGTCAGGCAGTGTGATGGCTTGGGCGTGCATGGCTGCCAGTGGCACTGGGACACTAGTGTTTATTGATGATGTGACACAGGACAGAAGCAGCCGAATTAATTCTGAGGTGTTCAGAGACGTACTGTCTGCTCAAATCCAGCTAAATGCAACCAAATTGATTGGGCGGCGTTTCATGATACAGATGGACAATGACCCAAAACATACAGCCAAAGCAACCCAGGAGTTTATTAAAGCAAAGAAGTGAAAAATTCTTGAATGGCCAAGTCAGTCACCTGATCTTAACCCAACTGATCAGGCATTTCACTTGTTGAAGACTAAACTTCGGACAGAAAGGCCTACAGACAAACAGCAACTGAAAGTAAAGCCGCTGCAGTAAAGGCCTGGCAGAGCATTAAAAAGGAGGAAACCCAGCATCTGGTGATGTCCAGGAGTTCAAGACTTCAGGCTGGCATTGCCAGCAAAGGGTTTTCAGCCAAGTATTAGAAATGAACATTTTATTTCCAGTTATTTAATTTGTCCAATTACTCTTGAGCCCCTGAAATGAAGGGATTGTGTTAAAAAAATGCTTTAGTTGCCTCACATTTTTATGCAATCGTTTTCTTCAACCCACTGAATTAAAGCTGAAAGTCTGCACTTCAACTGCATCTGAGTCGTTTCATTTAAAATTCATTATGGTAATGTACAGAACCAAAATTAGAAAAAAGTTATCTCTGACCAAATATTTATGGACCTAACTGTATACTTTTTGGGTGTTTCATATTATTCTACACTGTTCTGAGGAGAAACACATAAGAATTTCATTGTATTGAAGGCTTGTGACAATAAGCTTCACTTCACCTCACCTCACCTGACCGGATCGGATGACAGCTGTTAAAGCGCCATCTGCTGGAGTAAAGTTGCACACAGGGTACAGTTAGCAATCACAATAGAGATGGGGCGGTCTGACAGGCTCAAACATCCAGGCAGTCAAACCACAGGCCTTTCAAACCGACGTGACCTACAAAAGCGTTGAGCCATTCAGCACAACGGCACGTCTGCCACAGCCGAGTTCCTGCTCACTTCGGAAATCAGTTCAGCAGAACTAAAGATGAGCCGGAAGTCGATCTCAGTGGTTTCACCTGCCAGCACCACAAAGGAAGTCATCTGACTGTTGATATTAAAGCAGACTGAATGTGCAGAGCCAAACATCACACGCTAGATAAAGACTGACATGGGTTCAGGTAGATAGATAGATAGATAGATAGATAGATAGATAGATAGATAGATAG
>JANRMT010062850.1:25432676-25458775 GCA_026402145.1 Polypterus bichir lapradei | reverse complement strand
CTATATGACGTGTATATATAGGCATGGCGCTATATGATGTGTATATATAGGCATGGCGTTATATGACGTGGCGCTATATGACGTGAAACATCGGGGTGAATGTGAAGATGGAATAATTCTGTGCCATTTTCTCTTCTTCTTCACCTGCTCAGTGTCAAGTCAAGCCACTCTTTAAATCAGAGGTCACGCCGTCAAGACAGAGCAACCATTTTGGAGTACACTCACTGTAAAAGGCGCTACATTGTATAAACAGCAATTAAAACCAAGACGGACCACTCATTAAGTTCAGATTATTATATATTTTTAGAATACTTATTTTCAAAAGCCCCTGAATAAAACAAACACCTTTTAAAAAGCAGACTTGACTATTTTTACCTTTTATTTTTCAAGACTGAGGTGACCTGCGGTTTCCACTCTGACTTCTTCGCGTCCTCGCTGACACATTACGGTAAACTGGAGGCCTCTGACCGAAGCGTTTCCTTTTTACGTCGAATGTCAGGCAGCCACCACATCAAAAAAATCATCCGCGGGAATATCAGCAGAGACGCGCTTGGTGATCGGAGCTCTAGAAATGACATCGAATAAAAGACTGGTGCAGTTCACAAAGTGTTCACGGAGTTTAGAGAGGCCGGGAATGTCGTCCGTTTGATTATTTTTTTTTTTGTTTTGCTCCGCCCTCTCCGAGTGGTAGGATTTTATTTGTGCCGTCTGCTTGAGTGCCCATCGCGTAAAAGCTGCACGAACACAATTGTGGGCTGATGAAATGTTCTCGTCAGAATTGTCCATCCATAAATTTTCCAAATATACCGTAAGTGATTCATATGCAATACGAGTGATGACAACAAGGCCGGCCGAGTCGCTTGCCAACCCAGCCATGTTAATTATCCTAAAGATGGCACCGTCCTTCGGATGAGACGTAAAACTGAGGTCCTTGCTCAATATGGGCATCCTTCATAAAGTGTAGGGTTAACCCCAATGACTAAGTTAAATTGTCCACTATACCTGGTTATTTGGGCCCCCTACTCACCCCCTGTCACTAATTGGGCCCCCTATTCATCCCCTGTCTCTAATTGGGCCCCCTACTCATTCCCTGTCTCTAACTGGTTACCTCTCTCACCACCTAACAGCTAATGTGTGGTGCAAAAATTGCTGCCGACGCATCAACCGGGTGGGTGCTGCACATTAGTGGTCGTTTAAGTTGCTCCCCACGCATTATGTAAACTGCTTTGAGTAGTGAGAAAAGCATTATATAAATGTAAAGAATTATTATTATTATTATTATTATTATTATTACTGTGGGGCACCGCCTCAGGGGCGGGCGCCCACTCGTTTGAGAAAGCGATTGTATTTAAAGAGATGGTATGTAGAACACTGCGGGGCGCGTTTAGAAGACGGTTTGGTCCTTAGTTATTATAGACAGAAAATCAGTTGCTTGAATATTTCACTACAACTGTCTATTTCAAATACCAATGAATAATAAAACATAGTAAAAAGTAAAAGAATAAAAGTAGAAGTAAAAACTTAAAACGTAATAAAAAGCAAATAAAAATAAAATGACATTAACGTCTCCTCAAAATTTCTTTATCCTCAAACTTACATTCCATAAACGTTGCATTTTTGCATTTCTGTTTTAGTATTGTTCGAGATATTTTTATCATTTTCTCATTTATTGGACGATTCTCTTTGTTTTTCACTTTTATTATATGCAGCTCTTTTTTGTCCATTTTCTTTTTTTCAACGTTCTTTGTCAGCTCTTGTCGCTCTTTTTCTATTCCGATCTCAATTTCGACGTTCTTGAGTAGATGATTTGCTTTTCTACCTTGGAGTTCAAGGGCGAGTTAGCGGTACTGAGAGTGTCACGTGGTGGGGCGGAGAGAAGATGTGCGTAGCCGGAGTAATGATTGGACGAGCGGTGTGGAGGGGCGTGGTCAAGGCTGAATAATACGGACACGACGGAAAACTTTTTTAATACAGTAGGTTGTTATTATGGTTATTATTATTAGAAGCACAACTGGTATAATTTCTTATGAGCTACACATTCTTCTTTATTATTTATTCATTATAGGTGACATAACATTTTACATGCAATTGTTTCCATTTATTTTTTTTTCCAGTTGGACCCCGGCACTTGATGTGAGTTGCTCATGAATTGCCTACTGTCAGTAGCGGTATTTAAACCTACAAATTCGGGTCTGAAGTCCAAAGCCTTATCCTCTTCACCACACTACCTGACATATTACGTTTTACTCACTTAAAGGCTGAATCTTACCTAAGTCAACCTTTATTTCTTTACTAGTACACCACATTCACTCTTTTATTTAACAAACTGCATTATTTTTCACTCAAATGCTTATTCAGTGTAGAGTCGTCCAGAAACCTTCAGCCTATCCCAGCAAGCATCAGGCGGGAACAATCTGTGGACAGATTAATGTCTTACTATTCCAGATCTGTCTTCATGTTCATGTTGATATCCTCATATTTTCCAACACATGGCGTTAGCTTATTTGCCGACTAAGAACTGGCCCTGAGATGGACTGGCATCCCATCCAGGATTGGCTCCCATCTCACCTGTAATGTTAAAAGTGGGTGAAGAAAAACGAGAAAGTGGCAGTGTCTAGTGGATTTGTTTTAGGAATATTTTTTGAGCTCAACTGTTCGAAAGCCATGGGCTTTAAAAGTGGTACATGCAATGATCTGTCTGCTCCACATGGCTGGACAAAGCTGGCAGCACCGTGAGGATGATGTGCTTTGACTTCTCCAGTGCCTTCAATACCATCCAGCTATTCCTGTTAAGGAGTAAGATGAAGGATACACAGGAAGATGAGCCTGTTGGGTCCTGATGATGGACCATATAACCATCAGACTGCAGGTCGTCAGACCCCTGGACTGTGTGAGCAACACTGGAGCTCCATAAGGAACACGCCTGTCACCTTCTCTCTTCACTCTGTGCACCTCTGACTAGAAATGTAACAGCAGATCAGGTCACTTACAGAAATTCTCAGATGATTCTGCAATTATGGGGATGAATTGATAAGGGGGATTGAAAAGGAGTCAGGGAGAACTTTGAGAGTTGTCTGCAACTCAAAATCAGCAAAACCAAAGAGCTGTTTATTTACTTTCACCGCACTAAAATGCCTCCATGCCCAATCACTATTTAGGGAGAGGATGTAGAGGGAGTCCATTCTTACAAGTACTTGGGGGTCCATATCAATGACAGGATGGAGTGATCTCAGAACACAGGGACACAATAGAACAAAAGGGCAGAGCAGGCACCTTTAAAGATGTGACTTCACATCTTTACTTTTTCTACTTTGGCCTTCCTCACTGTCACTTCATCTATACTTTCATTCCCATCACTCTTTTAGATAGATAGATAGATAGATAGATAGATAGATAGATAGATAGATAGATAGATAGATAGATAGATAGATAGATAGATAGATAGACATGAAAGGTCAGAAAGGTCTGACACTATGGTCTGTTTTGCCCACATATTTATTGTCTCTCCTCATCACATGTCCATACCACTTCAACCTACTTTCCTGTACTTTCTTATGTATCACTCCATCTTTTGTTGTACCTCTGATTGTCTGGTTTCTTTTTCTGTCCTTTCTTGTAACTCTGCACATCCATCTCAACATTCTCATTTCTGCCACATCCAATTTCTGCTCTTCCACCCTTTTTACTTGTCATATTTCAGTCCCATACATCATTTAACCTTCACATGACACTCCTGATACCTTCTTTCACTTGTTCCACCCACACTGTGTTCAGTGGGTTATTCCTCCATCCAATAATCTGAGATCTTGGTCTACCACTGATCCTCAGTCTTTAAGCTTTCCCACTCTTTTCAGGCTCACAGGATCCTCATTATTGAGAACTCGAGTGGCTGGACCAGGGCCAAGGGGACGTCAACGTAACACATGGCTGCAGCAGATAGGTGGTCATTTCCAGCGGGTGGGACTGGACCATGTGTCTGCCTAGGGGTTTGCAAACCAGGATCCCAAGCTTTTTTTGTTGTGTGGTGGGTACGGCAAAACGCAGTACCAGTGCATGCCCCCCAACCTAAGCTGACCTGACTCTTTTCAATAACTCTTGGTGGAGGCTAACTTCTGACTCCTGATCCACACTGAAACTCATATATTCTGTCTTCAGTCGTCTGTCTTCCAAGGCCCTTCTCCATCATTCCAACAAGTCAACACATCCATAAGCAGATCACAGAGATAAGGGCTTAAAGAAGATCCCTGGTTCAAAATTCTCTAGTCTTTTACCCCCAACCCTGTTTTTATCCCCGAGCCCTCAGTCCTTCATGCATATACTTGTAATGGACAACCCTCACATACTTCTCTGGTGCTTCTTTCTCTCGAATTCACCTATACAGACCTCTTGAGATGATCTTCTTCAAATCAATCAGACCTTTCTGAGCTTTCTTGACGCTTCTGTTTGAACTGTCTAAACCCTGGCAGGTAACGAAACTGCTCGTCTTCTTCGATGTTATTTTCCCTCATCATATCGATCTATCTTTTAAATGTTGGAGGAATGGAGAAGCGTGTTGCGTACAAGTGTCCCTGACGGATGTTTACTCGATATACTGGTAAAGCTAGCCTATAAATGGCGACACACATCCTGGGTGGACTGAAGAGTTTGTTTTCTGCAGTGGCGATGTGAACTGGTGATGTGTGTCTTTTTTAAAATTAATTTTACAGCGTACCCCGCCATTTGTGTTACCCTTACTTGAGAAACTGACTTGCGGGATAGCAATCAACGATTCGCTTCTGGCGCTTTCCTGCTGATGTCGACGCTGTAAACTGCTGGTGGTGGCTGCGATTTGGGGTTGTTTGGGGCGGGTGACAATACCGAAACAGAGCCTACCTCGCAAACTCGTCTCACAATGACAGACGGCAGTAAAACGATAGCCAAGCAGGAAGATTCATGTTTGACGGTCCGTCCTGCGTACGAGGAGCACAATAACAACGCCAAACAAGCGCGCCCGCAGCCTCGCAGTAAGCACCAGCCCCTTGCTTTGTCCGATTGGATCCTTCCGTGTGACGTCACGCAGGAGGCGGTACGTCTTTAAAGGTAGCGTAGACGTTTACCGTCGTGCTTCACATTTGGCTTCGAGTGCTGAAGTTGGTGTAGTGGGGAGCATAGTCCTGCGGCTCCAGCGGTGTGGACCGGACACCGGCGTCTCTGTTTTATTAATTACTTAGTGTATTTTTTTTATTCTTTCTGCTTCTTCTGGACCTGTGCTGGAAATACACAATAAGCGTGGTTGTATTTGGGTCGTCGAAGTGAACGGGTGCTGTTCCCCAACTTTGCTAAACAAGCACGACGGCGAGAAGCGTCTTCGTGGAAGTCTGCGCGCGGCGGAAGGCGTCCAAATCAGTTTCAAAGAGGACAACATCTTTGTCAAGTTGCTGGACTTTTCCTTCAATTCACCTGGCTTTTTTTTTTGTACGCCATCCTCACATCTCCATTCCTACCAGTAGCGCAATCCAGAGCGCTTTAAATTTCGGAGAGAATCCGGCAAAGCTCAGCTGGTTCACTGGTTAAAAGGCTTACAAAGTGAAAGAGCTCGAATGCCAGAATCCGCAGTGATGCACCGTAACGGGATGCTGTCAGACATCCAAACTCGAATCCGAACGGAACCCCTTAACGGCAGTTACGAAGTCGCAGGCAAAGAATTGGGCAGGTACGTGGAAGTGGAATGTCGAACCGTTCCTCCGAATCGGGTCGTGCATGCAGTAAGACGCATGCGCCGGGTTGGGAAGTAAGTGGTGGGGATCCCCAAAAATCTAGTCCGGATTTGTGAGGCGCTTGAGTCTTGTTTTGTATAAAAAGTACACAATTACCGTATCTGTCACTCTTTATGCAGAACATGAACCGAATTGTGCCGTGGCTTTTAGAAATGTCAGCATGCATCGAAATAACGGGAGTTTAATGTTAGAGATGTGTCATTTTGTTGTTGATGGCATTCTAGCACTAACAAAAGTTGTAAAATGTGCATTATATCTTTTATGTGAAATTTTAATCGCCTCCTGAGCTGCATTTTTTATGCACGCAAGAGTTTCTAGTAGAAGGGGTACAGTTCTAACGGCAACAGGTGCAAGGCAGGAGTCAACTCTGGTCTGCTGGAGATCCATCACTAACTGGTGTTGTGGTGTAAATGTTAACCCACAATCCGAGGGTTTACTGATGACAGCTTGACAATTGGTATGCTGTGTTTTTTTTTTTTTTTTTTTATGTCATGGGAACTTGGCATGAAGGTTCTTGTGAGGCACATGTCCATGAGATCATCTGGCTGGCGGTCATGCTGGAAAGTTAAGTCCTCCACCTTCTCCATGTCTTTACTGTACAAGCCTCCAACCTTCACAGTCTGAGCTGCCATGCTTAAGGGGGGGGATTCCAGTTACATTGTTGGGAGGTTTAAAGGGCTACGTTTGGACAGATTGTTGTGCACCCAAGCTGCCTTTCATTTGGAGGTGTGCTTTGCAAATGACTCCCTACTGATTTGGGTAAAATAAATAAGTCATATTAAAAAATTGGTGATCGGAGTTCTCATGGGTGCAGAGTGCTATCCAGGCATGGGACCCTCTCTTGATTTCCCTGTGTTGATGGCACAAATTAGCTGCCATTTGCCTATTTAATAGAATATTTTTTCGTTTTTACATTGGTAAGGTTTTTTTTTTTTTGTTAAAAGGACTGGCAGTGTGACACGCACAAGGTGCATTTTCTTGAGGTAGCTTTGAGAGTTGCTAGCAGGAAACCGCATTTCTTTGTATTTCTCACAATGCCATCTTCCTCTCCTTCGCCTCCACTTCCTCAATAAGTTGCACTCGACTCTCTCTCTGTTTATCGGTGGTACCCATAGATCTCAGGAGGGCACTCTGTGGCCTTACGGTGGTCCTGGGGTAGCATTGCATGTGTTTTTATTGTACAAGCCATTACTGGCTATATCACCATTCATCATGGACATGAAAACATACAGATTAGTGCCACAGCTTTTTAGAAATGTCATTTTACACTCAGATAATGTGGGGGAATTGTAGACATGGAGTTTAATGTAGTTGCCTGAATTGGGAGAGTTGTGTGTGCCATTTACTCACTCTTGCCATTCTGGCGCTGTCCCAGATCAATTTGCATGTACAGAACAAATAATAAAATACTCACGGAGCGGAGTGGATGGTCACAGCATGCAGACCTACGGTCCCAAAATAAGATGTTATAAACGGCCGTAAACTCTCTGCCCGTTGTTGACAAATGAATTCTGAATATGTGTGTGTGTCCTTGGGGATTTTCCATAGATGGGCTTGTGGGGACTGTGCTTCAAATTACTCTGAAAACAATTTTGCTCACCAGTAAAGATCCTACCAGGTTTCTGCTAATTTTCTTTCTTTTTTTTTTTTTTTTTTTTTTTAATTTGCAGAATGTATTGTGTCATAAGCTTCAATGTTCTGGCCCCGTTAGTTTGCGAGTGTAATTGTGTGACCGACCGACCGACAGACGTTTGCATTTTATATATAGTACACTAGATCTGCTATCCAGGTTGAAATCTAACTAATCAACGTAGACCTCCGTGTTAACATGTGCAGCTGACCATCTATTGGAATACATTTTGTAATATAATAAAATGCATTGCTTTTGTCATTCCAACAGATGGTGCATCACAAACCTTTGTAGTAGTACAATGCATTATCACAAGTATTTGTTGTTATGGTATACGGGTCATCAAAGCAGTGCTGATGTTTGTGATACGTAGAGAGAATTTTATTTGTCCCCAGGGAGAAATTTTGGCTTTTTGCAGAAGCTATTTAACTAAATAAATGTCTAAACACATTAAAATAGATAGATATGTACCATCTGTTAGAATGTCAAATATGATGCATAGGTGTCTGTGCCATTTGGTATGGAATACGTAAAAGCAGTGATAAAGTTTGTGATGTGCCATCTGTTGGAGTTGTTTGGAATTGGATTTGTTAAAAATAGTATTAATGTTTGATATGCCATCTGTTGGAATCACAGAGGCACTGCACCTGAATAGACAGTTGTCCTTTTTATTAAGGAGGATGTTTGTGATGCGCCATCTGTTGGAGTTATTTGCAACGGGATTTGTAAAAATAGTGTTAATGTTTTGTGATATGCCATCTGTTGGAATCACAAAGACACTGCATTCGAACAGACACTTGTCCTTTTATTAAGGAGGATGAATGCATGTATGTGTATATGTGTGGAGAGATCTGCCCTGGGCACATGTGCCTATACAAAGAGTGTGCCACCCATGTTCGCCTTTCAGTTCCTTACCGTGTCTCCAGGAAGTAGTCCTCCCGGGTGCCCAAGAACACTGCCAGAAAGTGGATTTATGAAGCCATTTGTGTGTTTTGTAGTAGACTGGCATTATGTCCCAAAGTTGATGCCCACCTCCAGGGCAGACTTCAAAAAAAATCTGTTTTTCTGATTTTTCTGTAATTTACTGGTGTTGGCATGTGTCCGTGCACATCTGGGATGGTAGCTGGTCTTGTACTGTGTGCCCGGCCTTTCAGGCTGGGGTCTGGTATCAATTCTCCTGTGCCAGTCGCTCAGTGTAAAATATAAACATTGGCACGCCACAACTTAACTAATTACCAAAATAACTTTTTACAGAAGAAACCAATCCAGAGCCGGTTTCCTTTCCGAGGAGCTGATGTTGAGTAAGTTTAACAGTTCCAGTGTTTCATTCCCTCCTGTGCTGGAGATGCACGATGAGCTCGTGAGGATTTCGCTACCCACCAAGAAAAATATTTTGATTTCCCTTGATGCTGATGAAAGTTGCCCAGATTTAATATTGTCACAGTTCAAATGGCATAACAAATGTACACGTGTGCCCAAAGTGCTTGACTTGAGTGTGCAGTGGCTGATTCTGTTCTGCGGTTTTGAACCAGCTGGGCACGCCAGTGTGCCATGGTGTCGGCCATCACCACCCTCCCTTGTATTCCCACTAATTGCCCGATCCTTTTGCCGTTGCTCCCCAGAGTTCCTCCTGCTTTTTGAGGTACGTTGGGTGGTACTTGTTTAATGATGGTGCCCGAGGGTGGCAATTTTTATAGCGATTCGTTTGACCCCAATTGGCATTCCAGGATTTTGAAGCCAGTAAGGATTCCTCTGGTAATTCAGCAAAGGGCAAATGCCCACTAGGGGGCACTTAACTGTGTATGTTTAACCAATCCTGGCAGCCAACCGTTGGTGCAACTGGCCTTGAGGGGGCAACTCTGTGCCTGAGTGTCAAGGTCACGCATGCCTAGTGCCACATTTTTCCACACCCCCGCTTGTGCACAAATGCCTCCTTGCATTTGTTTCATCGATGCGTTGTGTTGCCCTCAGTCGTCACCTCTGACTTGATATATAGCGCCTTTCAAGCGTGTGTCCCCAGGGATGCGTTTTGAAGTTTGCTGTGTTCTGCTCGAGGTCACCCCCGTGACCGTCATTCGAGGCTGATCATCCCGCTTTGCCCTCTGGTCTGTTTTGTAACGGGTATGCCAGAGCGGCTCTGCCCTTTATTTTTCTTGTTCTTCTTCTTGGGCACTCCATGTGCCCACCCCAAAACCCAGCCCCCCCGTTGCTTCTTGCACTTCCCCGTCTGCCCTCGCTTGTTCTGCTCACGTGGCGTCCCACCGGCTTCTCCCGCTGCTGCACCCTCCGATCCAAACTGCTGATCTTGTACCACCAGATCCTCAAGACGTGAGTCACACTGTCTGCTGCCAATGCTGCCAGACGGCCCTGGGCGGGGAGGAGAGTTTGTGGTTTAATGGGTGGTGATGGGTGCATATGCCCGTCACGTGAAGCGTTCCTTTGCTGTCACCGTACTGTGAGGTGTAGAAGCTGTACTTGTAACGGTGTGCCAGTTGGAGGTTGGGTGGGATGTGACATTGCGGTGGAGTCCCTGGGCCCGATAAGTCCTCGAGCGTCATAAGTCTGTCATGCCCTCTTATAAACAGAGAATGCCCAGTTCATATCAGGTCATCGGTTTGAAACTGCGCCTCAGTCGCTACTGTCCCACATAACGGGGTCTGCCAGCTGCCGGTATTGGAAAACCACTTAGGACAGCAGATGGGGGTGGGGGGTCCTGTCATGTAACCCCGAGCCCAGTCGCAATGCCGCAGGCTCCTCTGGTTCCCATTTGTGCCCAAGCCCTCCATTTCCTTCATTAGGGCTCATTATGTCTGAGGGGGTGGGGGGGGGGCGGCTTTTGTTTACACTGCGTGCAGCAGGATGGGGGCAGGGGTGGTCATTGAAAATATGGGAATTCTTGAAGGGCCGCATGACATTTGTCACATAGGCGTAATAAGTAACGTATTAACGGGGGGCTAATTGTCCACATGAGGGCGGCTGCCATGAGCTGAGCTCCACTTTGGACTGATGCTGTGGTGCTGGTGTTGGTGCCAGGAGCACAACCCCCCCCCCAAAAAAAAAAAAACAAAACATGTTAGCAAAAAACAAAATTTGAAGTGCAAGGGGGGGTGCCATCAATCCGAGGATCTGGGGGAAGCTGGTGGCACACTGTTAGATTTGGGTGGTCCGGAGCGTTTTTTTGTAAAGATTTATGGCAGGCTAGAAGTGCCCATTGTGTGCCTGTCAGGCGGCTGAAGTTTGGACAATGAGTTGGGGATTGGGGGGGGGGGGCGGTTGGGTCTGAACTGCTTGTTTTTTTTGTTTTTTTTGACCTCCACAAGAGTAAGGCATGGCCAAGCAGATCCAAGTAGCTTCACTAGCACACACGCTCCCCAATTTTCCATCTGATGATGTGTTGCCCTCTTTTGATTGGCGTCACATCTCGGAGACTTAAAGGATGCCGTGACGTCTCCGTTAGCCTCGAGTGCCCCCTTAAGCCACTGCTGGCTCACTGGTTCAGGTTGGCCAAGGACCCCTAGACTTTTAAAAGGGGGCGGGGGGGGTCCATTCTGTTCAAGTTTTCAGACGATGATAATCAGAAGTTTTAACAACACACATGCACATCTCCCCCTAGTGGTTTTTTTTTTTTTTTTTTTTTCTCTAGGCCAAGGAATTCTATTTGGTCTTCATATCTCAGATATGGTCAGGAGCCTCGCCACCCTAACTCTTGGTTTCCATTGGCATGAGCTCACATAAACTGGCTGTGGTGGTCTCGCAGTGTCACAGGATGATGGAGCTAATGTGCCCCCTCAGAGGCCAACCATTCTAATTAACCCAAAGTGCCCCTGCCTGCCTTCTGAACTCCCAACTCATTTCAGTACCCGTCCTCTGTGTGGGGCACCTGGCGTTCACCTTGGCACTGGACGGGAGTGGCAAGTCGCTTTGTGTTCCTGTCTGTTGACCCTCCTCCGGTCCTCGGCGTGTTCTCCTTGTGGAATTCGCCGTTTGTTACGTTTGTGTCTACCTGTTCCAACGCTCGGCGAGGAGCTCCACACGCACATCCACTCCACTCAGCTGAATGGAATGAAATGAAATGAAATGTCGCTTTGCTTCAGCTCCGCAAGACACCCAGCTAAGGTCTTTGTGGTCTTCAACAGCTGCTGCCTTCCCCTTGGGGCTGACTGGGACTCGACTTGTCCGGACGTCCCATCACTGCGGAATGAGAAAAAACAAAAACTGATGGATTTATGGAATTTGTGACACTGTGCGAGTGCACTTGTGTAAAAATGTGTGTGTGTGTGCAATGGGGCAAATCGCCTATTTGTGAAGCTTAATGCATGAATGGGGGGGGGGGGGGGGTGTCTGTCTGCCCACCCGCAATGGGGCACATCTAGCTGGGTATTTGTAAAGCTTTATGTACAAGTGTGTGTGTGTATGTGTATGTATGCCTGGTTATGGAATGTCCATGTTCATGTGGTGGATGTGTGTGTGTGTGTGTGTGTGTGTGTGTCTGTTTACAGGCCTTAGTGCTTATGGTGTGTGTGTGTGTGTGTGTGTTTGTGTGTGTGTGTGCGCGCACTGGCAGTAACAGACATATAGATAGATAGATGGGTTTACATTTTTACACATACCTGTGTATATCTGTGTGTGTATGAAAGCTGTGATGGACTTAACAGATGGACTGACGCTGGCATGGGGTGGTGTCTCCTTACCAGGACCATTGCCGTGACTGGTATATGCTGCATCCCCTTGCCTGGTTGGGAGGCCATTACTGCCTGGCTGCTCAGGCAGACTGCCTATGCTGACTGGTGTTGTTCCTGTTCCCTTTCCTATTTCGGAGAAACCCTTAATGGATGGACAGAGGGAGACAGCCATCCATGAAGAGATTTATTTTATTGATTTATTTATCTCTCCCAATGTCTGATCATTGACAGTACTCCTCTAGTGTGGCTCCTCTTGGGGATGGCTGCAAGGGACCTTAATTACGGGGGACAGCTCTGTTTTTGGGTTCCTTTTGCGCCACCAGGACTCCCTTACTTAATGGCAATTTTTTTTTTTTTTCTCCTGACCCAGAAGAACTTCCTGGTGCCAGTTGTGCTCCGGGTCTGACATAAACACAGCCACCCTGTCCTACTTGGGCAAACTGGAGACGTGAGATTAGAAGGCCGGGGGGGGGTCACCTGGGTGGAGGAGTCGAGGAAGAAGAAGAGAGGGAAAGAAAGGAGAGGATTTGAGTTTGTGGGGGATTGCAGTGGAAATCTGGTGGGGGGTGGGGGGGGGGGATTGTTTACTACAAATAGTTCATTTGAACCCTGTCTGCGGCCCTGAGGTGTCCTGTACGGGTCACAAGGTGCGTTTTGCATGAATGTTAGTGTGTGTGTGCGTGTGTCATTATATATAGACAAGCCACATCCTGGCTTTGGTTGTCAATCGTTGTGGAGTGGCTCGGCTCGGCCACTCGGCTCGGCTCGGCTCGGCTCGGCTCGGCTTAACTTGGCATGGCAGGAATTCTCTGAAAACAAGTGTCCTGTGTGTTGTACCTGGCGAGCGGAGTGCCTTTTTTAACGGCAGCCTTTAAATCATCCGCATGCCGACATTTGTGTTGGTTTGACTGTTTTGGCGCACTGGAAGTGCTGCAGACGGCTGTTTACTCGGCTCGAGTCGTCACCACACTTTTACTTAAACTCGATCCAGTGCGTGCCATCGCAGTTTCCATTGTGGCTTGTGGTGTGCGGCAGCTGATCCGCTGTGTGTATGTGTGCGCGCTCTCTCGTGCGTCTGCGCGTGTGTGTATGTGTGTGCGCGTGCTCTCTCGCGTCTGCGTATGTGTGTGCGCGAGCGAGCGACACCCTGTGATACTCCGTCAGATCTGACAGCTCACCCTTCAAGTGTTTTGTTTTTTTTTTTTCTTTCCTATTTGTCAACTTTGGCTTCTGATATTTAAAGGGGTGGGAGGGGGCTTTATTGGGTGACCAATCAAAATGCTTCCTGGACAAGCACTGGTATTTGATCATTTGACTCCACCTTTTCTTTCTAACCCCCCACCCCCAGATTCTATGCTTGGCTTATGTTTAACTGAACTTGACATAACCACAGCCTGCTTGGGGTGGGGGGGGGGGTGACATTGCCATTTTAAAGGGTATGCTGGTGACAAGTGTGGCTGTTCCCGAAGTGTCACTTCTGTGGAACAGGATTTTCAGTTTTTTTTAACCCAGCATGTACCGTGTTGGTCTCGAGAATCGCCATATGGTACGTGTTTGAAACAGGACCCTTCAAGACCACAAATGTACATTAAAGAGGGGGTTTCATACCATAAAAAGGTCATCTTTCTTAATTTTCATAGCTATCAAACAATATGTGTAAATAATGGCAGGTGCCTGTGTGTAGAGGTACAGCACAACCTCCCCACCCTGTCCACGTAACGCTGTCTGGAAGTGACCCCTACAGAGTTTGGAGTTGGAGCTCCCTGTGCTGGCCAACCATTCATTGTTTCTCGATCCTTTTGGTGTTGTAACCTACTCCATTCCATTGGGGGGCGGGATGGGGGTGTAGGGTCCCCTTTCGTGATTCGAGCGCCACTTGTTGGAGTGGCGAACGACTTCACCAACCCACTTTCATTTTGAACAGCAGCAACTGGCGACCAACCCGCGGCAGCAGTTCAGAAACAGTGCTTTGCAGGAATAGCCAGCATCAACCTGACTGCAGTCCAAATAAGAGACCTCCTTGGATTCCATTACAATCGGGGTCATCACCGCTTTCAAACTACCGTCGATCAAAACGTCTACCTAGAGGAGGGTCCTCCAAAGATGCCGGTACAAGAATCGAACCACCCACTGACCCGTGTGTTCCATTGTCCCACCACTACACAGGCTGTTACAGTTTGGATGAAACGCCCGTTACACCAAATGCGTCTGATGTCCCACCCACCTTTGGTGAGCTCTACCACCTAACCCAAAGCCAGCGATCTTGACGGCTTTCCAGGTGACTTCTATGAAGTGGTGCAGCAATGTGAAAGAGAAGAGCGGCCGGCTTGGATTGGCCGTTGAGATTGTGGAGTATCCGAAGGTAGGATTTGGGTCAGTAGTGTAATCCTTCCCACCGGTACTCCCCAACTCCTCGGAAAGAGCCTTTCATGTGGGTCCTGAGCTTTTATCTGATCCAGATCTGGTTTTGTTGTGTAAATGCCGTTAATACTCTGTCTTTATGAATAATGTCTTTATGAATAATAATACATTTTAATTATATAGTGCCTTTCCCATTACCATGTATACATGTTCAAGGTATCTGGAAGGTTTCCGGTTCAAATCCCGTTACTACCAGATGGGATCTGTTGAGCCTTGAAAATTGCTGGTCGGGGGGTGGGGGGTACTGTACAATGGCTGCCCCTGCACTCCAACCTCCAAATAGTCTTGCGAAAAGACCACTTCCCCCTCTGGGATTAATAAAGTACATACTAGGGGATTGTATCAGCCTGTCATGTGACGACTCACGAGCTACTGGGGTGAGGACTTTGATCTTCGTCTCAATTGAAAGCTTATGGTGGGATATGCACTGTCAGTCAGTCAGTCTTTATCCAACCTGCTATATCCTAACACAGGGTCACGGGGGGCCTGCTGGAGCCAATCCCAGCCAGCACAGGGCACAAGGCAGGAAAAACAAACCCAGGGCAGGGGGCCAGCCCACCACAGGGGATACACACTGGCAAAGCAAAAAAAAATTGTGTGGCACCAACCTTGGGTTGCAGGTGTTGAGAAGGTGAGATTGCAGCAGCCACATCTGCTGAGTGTCGAGCAAATTGCAAAGGCTGATTTTATGTTGTGTTCCCCCTTGTGCCCAAGTGATGACGGTCTCCTTGATTGTTTTTTCTTTTTTCTCTTCTTTCTTAAAGGGGGAAGTTCGCCGTTGTGAAGAAGTGCGTGGACAAGACCACCGGAAATGAACATGCGGCCAAGTTTCTGCGCAAACGACGCAAGGGTGTTGACTGCCGCATGGACATCATCAATGAGGTGGCCATCCTGGAAATGACCAAGTCCAACCCATATGTGGTGGCCCTGCACGAGGTCTTTGAGACCACCTCTGAAATCATCCTGGTGTTGGAGTAGTAAGTGTCCTGTGGGATGAGGGTACAACATTGAAACACTGAAGGGGTTAAAGAGCACCCCCGCTTTTTTTTTTTTTTTTTTGTGGTTTTATTAATGCTCTCTTTACCTCCCAAGCCCCACCACCCCCAACCCCAGTTAGCCATTTGAGGCTGAGGTGGCAGTGAAGTCAGAACCAGAAAGTTTTGGGCCGAGGCAGCGGGTTTGTCGGTGTGGTGCTCGTCAATGGCCACTCGGTCAGCTGTGACCACACATTTCTGTGGGTCTCTTACTACTTAGTGGGGAAGGAGCACCAAACATCTGTCCTGTGCCCCCTCTGCCCCCCCCATTGATGAGCCTTTCACGACCCCAGTGCCACAGTTTGGGCAGGATGTGTGGCTTTCTATGCTCCTCGTCTGGTGTCACCGATGCCGGGTTTGATTTCCTCCTCCTGGGCCGCAGACCCCAGAGGCTGACAGCGTCATCTATGTCACTGCGACTTCCGGTTTACACCTCTGCACAGCGGCGGCAGCAGCATTACCTTATAAGGAGATCTTGACGAGCGGAGCGGCTCGTGTCACCATCTAGGGGACTTAAAAAGGAAAAAGTATCTCAGTGTTCACCTGTGACAGTGCCACCCGGTCCCTTGTCTTTGGTCATTTGTTTTGACTTTTCAATTGACAGTTTCCTCTTCCTTCGTGTGCGTTTTCGTGGCTCTGTGAAATTTCATGGGCTAAGGTGTTGTTGTGCTGCTGGGCTTAGAGGAGCACTGCACTGGTTGACCTATGGTGAGTCGTGTGGTTGACGCAGAATCCGTAAAAGCCTAAAAAAACAATTTGGGGGAGATGTGATGGCACGCTGGCTACCCAGACATGCTGAATGACGTCCTCGTTGGTGTTGGTCAAATGCCTTTTGGGGGAAAACGTTCTTCTTGTGGTCCTCCGCCCACGTCTGAGACTTTCTGAATAGCCTTTGGTCTGCCTGAGGCTCCTTCGTTTGTCTGATCGCTAGCATAGTGGCACAGGGTTTAGCGTGGCTGACTCTCAATCCCAGCCTGCTGGGCCTCGTCTGTATGGCATGTCCACCAACCTCCATGCTGGGGCACACCCTGTGCACGGGGGGCACATCTGCACCATTAAAACAAACTGAAGGTAAACGCCTGGGCAGGCAGCAGCTTGCCCATTGGCGAAGGGCATCACTGCCTTTTTTTTATATAATATTTTTTAACGAGGAAAGTCTTGTGCTCATTCAGCAGCAGAGCATACCAGCTATTTGTAAGATGCCACATCCTGAGTTGTCCAGACATCACTTAGCATGATGGGTGCCAGTGACAAATGGTGGCATCCACCTCTGTCTATAAGATGCCACGTCCTGAGTTGTCCAGGCATCGCTGAGCATGATGGATGCCACTGAAAATGCTGTCTATAAGTTACCAGGTTTGGCTCTTTCCAATAAGTTGTGTTTTCATCAGCCATTTTAAGGGGGCAGAGTGAGTGGCTTACTGTTGGGGTGGAGGTTGTGGTGGGGCCTGTCCTCCAGCATGCATTCTTGCTCTTAATGGCCCTTTTCACTTCTGAGAAGGCTCTGGGAGTCCTGGATTGGTTCCTGGTGACTCAAAGGGCGTCCTTCATGCAGCACAGGAGATGCCAGGCCTCCTTGGTGACTTTGAGTGTGTGGGATTCCCGGGAGTGGTCCATAGGGGCACCAAGTGGCTGTTCCGGGGATGGCACAGGTGCTTTTCTTCCTTCCTTTCTCCTGATATTTGAGATGTGCTTCTGTCGTCAGTTTGATGTCATTTGTGTAGTGAGGGCAACTTTATACAGTCTGCGTTAGGAATGTTGAAGTTACAGTGGGCATGGAGGACAAGCGAGTGTGATGATTTAATAATTAAAAAAAAAAACGGGGGGCGGGGGGACTCGTGTGACTCCCAGGAGGTGGCCACCTCCTTACAGTGTCACCGCTGCAGGGTATGACAGTGACGTCCTTTTAGTGCTCCTGTATGGTAGAGAGACTCTGGGGACTCTTAACTAGGATTACAACTTGGACTTTTTACAGACAGGGACCTCCAGAGGGGACGTTGGAGCAAGTCGGGGGTCTTTAGGGTACGGATCAAGGTGGAGCAGTTAGACTTTGTCTCTTCGTGCCAAGCCATTGTCTTGTAAGCTTAACCCCTGGTGGTCAGTCGGCTTGATGGGGAGGGTGGAAGAAGAAGAAACCCCTGCAAACGCCCACCCCAGAATGTCCAAACCTGGCCGAAGTTGTTCAAAAGCCCCTAGAATTGTCCAGGCTAACTGCTGTAATGGTCCACAAAGAGGAAATTGTGTGCACCTTTATATAGCGCCTTTGGAATGATTGATGCATCGACACTTCATTACATACACGAGGACAAACAAAAATGGTGGTCTTTTTCTTTTTTTTTTTTTCCTCTCTCTCTCTCTAGCGCCGCTGGTGGTGAGATTTTCAATCAGTGCGTTGCGGACAACGACGAGGCCTTCACAGAGAAGGACGTCATCCGATTGGTCAGGCAGATCCTCAGCGGGGTGGCATTCCTGCACCGGAGCAACGTGGTTCACCTGGACCTCAAGGTGGGTACTGATGATGGAGGCGGAGGCTCTGAACTTCACTGAGCTGCTTATTTTTGATTGTCTGATCAGTTCATCCAGAGTTCATTCCTTGGCGGGGGGGGGGGGGGGGGCCTGAGGGGGTGCCACACCCTTCTTGGTGGTATTATGACTCTATGGTGGGCAGTGGCCTTTCCTAAGAGGTGAAGTGGTTGTTACTTCTTAGTCAGAAGGAATTTTAAAGGGGGGTCCCCAACTCCAGTGCTGGAGGGCAGCAGTGGCTGCAGGTTTTGATTCTAATGCCTTTACTTAATTAGTGACCAGTTTTTGCTGCTAATTAACTTCTTGTGAATTCATTTTAATTGACTTCTCTTTTAAGATTTGTTCCCCTGAATTGCTTCATTGTTTTCCCTAAATGGCACCCAAACAGAAATGAAATGTGAAGTGAGGGAGCCAAGAGAAGGCCACCTAAGTCAGGGCCTCAAACTCCAACCAATTGCTCAATCAGGCGCCGAGTCTTGTTGTTAAACAAACTCTTTCTTTTAATTCCATGGCTTGTTGCTGCTGTCATTGTGCAATAGAATAGCAGACATTTCCTAAATTATTGATTATCTGTTTTTTAAGAGCATTGATAAAATGTTTTGGGGGTCCTGAGCAGATCAGCATTTCTGAGACCCCCCCCCCCCCCCTTTCTTTATTTTCAGATATTGTATGATGGACATAGTTTGCTGTTTTGTATCTCATGATTGTTTGGCTGCTAATTAAGAAAAAAAAACAATTTAAGGGTTCTCAGACTTCAAGAGCAAATCAATTAAAATGAATTAAAAAGAAGTTAATTAGCAGCTCCCTGTGACCCTGTACTTAGGATATAGTAGGTTGGATAATGGATGGATGGATGGATAATTAGCAGCAAAAAACGGTCACTGATTAAGAAAAGGGTTAGAATGAAAACCTTCAGCCACAGTGGTCCTCCATGACCAGAGTTGGAGACCCCTGATCTAAAGTATCTGGAGAGAAGGTCACTCCCCCCTTTTTTAAAATTGTACCTTGGTAATCCGATTTGGTGAGACCCCCAAGCCTTAGTCTGGTAACCACTTAAAACCCTAACCCCTATCCCAACCCCGCCGCCTACCCTAAAATTCACAGGATGTTAACAGTGTATTTATTGTAGAGTCAAAAATGACGCATGGAATGTCTCAATTAGCAGCCACCCCCACCCCCCAAAGCCAGCCTTGACTCCCTAAATTAACAAGAAAAAAAAAATCCCTTGTAGAGAGAGAGAGAGAGAGAGGTTAGGAGCAGGGACTGATACAGTGCATGGCCGCACCCACCGCATGATCAGCCAACTCAGGATCCAGATTAGGACCCGGGTGACACCGCCGCACCACACTAGTTCAGATGGAGTTGGAACACTGGGAGGTTTTTTATGGTGGCTGGAGTACCAATTCTGCCACCGACCCTCAAGTTTTTCCCTGCAGGTTGGATGGCCTAAATTAACATCATATCCAGGACGGAGCAATTGCAGGTTAAGAGCCTTGCTCAATGGCCCAACAGAGCAGGGTCCCTTTTGGCATTTACGGGATTCGAACCGGCAACCTTCAGATAGCCAGTGCAGATCTCTAGCCTCAGAGCCACCATTCCGCCCGTAGGGGGAATGGGAGAAAAAACTAAAATGGAAATCTTGAGAAAGGCAATTCAGAGAGACCCTTCCCCCCACCAAAAAACCACCTTCCAGGTAGGTTGGGTGTGCAAAGGGTGTCAATAGATGTGGGAAATACAAAAAACAGAGTTATCAGCCAGCAGGGGGTGCTCTGTCTTAGTCCTCTGCTCCTTCACAGGAGGCGCTGCCACCTTTGGCTGACTCCCTAAACTGAGGCTGCCCAACTTCTCACGAATAACTAATAGTGACGGTGCCCCCTGGTGGACTAAAAGAAAAAAGCTGCTGTGATTGCTTTAGTTTCAGTCTTTAGGGAGCTCCAGTGGGTCACTCGTTGTGTGTTGTTCTTGTTCTTACGGGATTTTATTTTTATATTTATTTATTCTTTTTCACTGCACTGCAAAGTCAGCAGCACAAACGTTCTCTCCGTTGTGCCTAAATCGCTCACTTTAAGGAGCGTGTGTGCCCACCAGATATTGATGCCCGTGTCCCTAAACTTTCTTAAATGGTGTCATTTGGATGATGGCCCCTTGGGTGGCCATCTAGTGGATTGATGCCCTGTCCCCAACTCATTCCTGCCTTGCTCTTAATAATTCCAGGCCAGTCCATCTGCCCCCTCACCCCCCCCTATCAAGATGACCATGAATGGGGGGTTCTGAATTTGGTTTAGTTCAATTTTGTTCCAGGGGTCCACTGTTATTTGTTGAGCTGTCTTTGTTGTTGGTTTTTTTTTTTTTTTTTTTTGTTTTTTAATGTATAAACGGTCACAAGATGCCCTGAACGTCATTTGCAATTCATGAACTGGACTTGGCCAAGCGTGGCTGTGCTGTGAAAGCTGAATTGGGCCTCACGGCAGGGCCCTTAGCGATGACCCCCTACTCTCCTGTTCTGCTCCGCGAGCTTTTAATGGGCCAACGTTGGTCTGCAGTTCCTCTGTGCGCTGACCCAGGACTTAGCGCGTGTACTCGGTGGGTCTTTTTAGCCTGTGAAGCTCGACCTGCCATCACCATCGCGCCCCCCCCTTACAGATCTGCCTAATCCTCAGTGGTCCAGTCTTATTTCTGCGTGAACCATCTGATCAGGGTTCCTCATTATTTGTCTCCTTATAGCCCCAGAACATTCTTCTGACGAGCAGCAGACCCTTGGGGGATATCCGAATAGTGGACTTTGGCCTGTCCAGACAAGTGGACAACGTGAAGGAAGTGCGGGAGATCCTGGGAACGCCAGAATATGTAGGTGAGTAAAGCCCCCCACTGTTGACAGCCCCTTCTTCAGTTTGGCTTCAGTGGTCTGTATTGCAGCGGCTGCCTGGTCTCATGTTGTGTTGTGATGATCTCTCCTTTCCAGCTCCTGAAATCCTGAGTTACGATCCGATCAGCACAGCCACAGACATGTGGTAAGTGACGCCTTCAAATCTGTCTCTTTAGTGTCTCCTCCGGACTCCACTGAATCTGAATCATTGCTACCAGTACCACCATTTTTATTAGGATATTCCCCTCTTCTGTTTTCACCATCAAGTAAGACACTCATCTGCACTCTGTTGTCACCCACTCCTCTAAAAAGTCCCCCTTGACACATCACAACCTTTTTTTTTATTATTAAAAGAACAGAATTCTTTATGACGTCATCATCATCTTGTAGGTTTGGATACTTTAGCCACCCCCCCCCCCGGTCCCCCCCCCCCCCCGTTAATCACCACCTTTTAACAGTCATTAGTTTCTTTTGCTCGAAGACATTACCCACTCTTTCATATAAAAAAAAATAAATAAATCCCCCATGCTTTAACTGTGCCCCACCCCCTTGTACTAAGGTCCTGCCTCTTCTAAACCTTATACCCTCTTAATGGTCACATGGAACCTCACTCCTCTGAAATTCACCGCCAGCCTCAGGAACTCGCTTATTTTGATGAAGCGCCACCATCTTAATGTCACTCGTTTACTAAAGTTCCTCCCTTTTCTAATTGTCACCGCCCTCTTTTACTAAAGCTCCACCCTACTTGTGGCACCGCTACTGCCTTATTTTACTAAACGACAACCCAAATTATAATATCACTACTACTTTATCTAAAGCACCACACTTCTGAATGTCACTCCTGTGTTATTACTGAGGTACTGTGTGTACTTCTAAATGTCACTGCCTGGTTTTACTAAAGTACTGCCCAACTGTCTCCGCCTAATTTTACTCCAGCCCCGCCTTCTAGGTCTCTGCCTCCTTACTCTGGCCCCACCCTCTACTGTCTCCACCTCCTTGTACTCTAGCTCCACCCTCTACTGTCTGTCTGTTTACTCCACCCCCACCCTCTACTGTCTCCGGCTACTTTTACCTCAGCCCCTCCCTCTTAGAGTCACTGCTGCCGCCTTTTGCTAAAAATCAAAACCCGTGTTTAAATGTCACCTTTGTGTTTTACAAAATTTCTTCTCTTATAAATGTCTCCTCCTTTTACTAAAACACCACCCTCTTTTTGGCTCCGCCATTGTTACCACTACTACTACTTGGCCTTGTGTTTCCTTTTACTAATGATGTCACCCTCTTGTTCAATAAAGTGCCATCTTCTTCTAAATGTCACTGTCTAATTTTACTAAAGCACCACCCTCTTGGTGTCTCCACCTCCTTTTATTCCTGCCCTGCCCTCTACTGTCACTGCTGCCACCTTTTACTAAACCAAAGCCCATGTATAAATGTCACCCTCACTTTCTACTGAAGGCTTCTGAATGTCACCTCCATGTTTAACTAAGGTACTTCTTTCTTCTAAGTGTTTCCCCGCCACTTTTACTAAAGCTATGCCCTCTTCATGTGTCCACCTCTTTTACTACAACATTGCCTGTGTTTAAATGTGACCCCCAATTTGTGGTTTTAATAGTATGTCACCTCCTAATGTCACTTTCTAAGGTTACCCAGATACCTCCCTCCTCTAGATGTCAGTCTATTTTCACAACATCACAAACCACATAATGTCTCCACTCTTCTTCACCTCCTTTTACTACAGCACTCTCCTAGTCTTCTTCTTTTGGCTGCTCCCATTAGGTGTCGCCACAGCAGATTATCTTCTTACAAATGTTCCTGTCCTCGTCATCTTGCTCTGTCGCACCCAATCCCTGCATGTCCTCTCTCACTACATCCATAAACCTTCTCTTAGGCCTTCCTCTGTTCCCCTTACCTGGCAGCTCTATCCTTAGTACCCTTCTCCCAATATACTCGGCGTCTCTCCTCTGCACATGTCCAAACTAACGCAATCTCGCGCCTCTGACTTTGTCTTCCAACCGTGCAACCTGAGCTGACCCTCTAATGTCCTCATTTCTAATCCTGTCCATCCTCGTCACACTCAATGCAAATCTTAACATCTTCAACTTTGCCACCTCTAGCTCTGTCTCCTGCTTTCTTGTCAGTGCCACCGTCTCCAGCCCATATAACATAGCTGGTCTCACTACCATCCTGTAGACCTTCCTTTTCACTCTTGCTGATACCCGTCTGTCACAAATCGCTCCTGACACTCTTCTCCACCCTGCCTGCACTCTCTTCTTCACTTCTCTTCCACACTCCCCGTTACTCTGTACTGTTGATCCCAAGTATTTAAACTCCTCCACCTTCGCCAACTCTACTCCCTGCATCCTCACCATTCCACGGACCTCCCTCTCATTCACACACATGTATTCTGTCTTGGTGGTCCTACTGACCTTCATTCTTCTGCTCTCTAGAGCAGATCTCCACCTCTTCAGGGTCTCCTTAACCTGTTCCCTACTATCGCTACAGATCACAATGTCATCAGCAAACATCACAGTCCATGGGGAGTCCTGTCTAATCTCGTCTGTCAGCCTGTCCATCACCATTGGAGATAAGAAAGGGCTCAGAGCCGATCCCTGATGTAATCCCACCTCCATCACTCCTACTGCAGACGTCACCACTGTTACACTCCCCTCGTACATATCCTGTACAACTCTTATGTACTTCTCTGCCACTCCCGACTTCCTCATACAATACCGCAGCTCCTCTCTATTCACCCTGTCATTTGCTTTCTCCAGGTCCACAAAGATGCAAGGCAACTCCTTCTGTCCTTCTCTCTACTTCTCCATCAGCACCCTCAGTGCTGACATCACATCTGTGGTGCTCTTTCTTGGCATGAAACCATCCTGCTGCTCACTAATCCTCACCTCACTTCTTAGCCGAGCTTCCACTACTCTTTCTCACAACTTCATGCTGTGGCTCATCAGTTTTATCCCCCTGTAGTTACGACAGTCCTGCACATCCCCCTTATTCTTAAATATCGGCACCAGTACACTTCTTCTCCACTCGTCATCATCCTCTCACTTTGCAAGATTCCATTAAACAATCAAGTTAGAAACTCCACTGCCGTCTCACCTAAACACCTCCACAGGTTTGTCATCTGGACCAACGGCCTCTTCATCGCTGTCCTCACTTTCTCCTTGCTAATCTGTTGCACTTCCTGATTCACTATCCTCTCTGGACAGTGGGACGGTCTCCATGTCTGGCTGGCTGCATTTTGACTTTTTTTTTCTTTTCGCTTGGTCCTTTGCCAGGAGTATCGGGGTCCTGACGTACGTCATGCTGACCGGAGAGTCGCCATTTCTCGGAGACGACAAGCAGGAGACGTATCTGAACATTTCTCAGGTGAATGTCAGCTACTCGCAGGATGTCTTTGAGGGGGTCTCCAACTTGGCCGTGGACTTCATTAAGTCTCTCCTGGTTAAAAGCCCCAGGTATGTCTCTCTTCGCGCCTCCATTTTTTTTTTTTTTTTTTTTTGCTTTCCTGGCGAATTTGGCTCCGCCCCCCCGAGCCCGCTGGCTTATCCCCATGTGGCAGGCTTTGTCTGTCTGTGACCTTGAATTCCCAGATGCATCCCGAGGGGAGCGGTGGGCGGTTCTGTCGTGTGCCGTGAGGCTCTTCCTTTCCGATTTGCATTGTGCACCCCGCCAGCCAAATTTTAAAGGGTATGCAAACGGGCCGAGTGCTCCACGCGATGCCAAACCGGTTCCCCGCCTGTCTGCTTCTCATGGATTTGCATTTGATTTCCATAATAGGGGGGCCTCCTATGGCTGGTGCCAGTTAACTAATGCTGACTTGATGAAAATCGCCCTCTTGCTCTGTAGTGTCACTGAAGTGCCAGCTTGTGCCCAATGGCTCTGCCAGGATGTCGACTCGCCTCTTTGCACTCGGGACAGAAGAAAGTTGGCAGGCGAGAGGAGACCACCACGCACTCCATCAAGCTTGCTTGCTTTTAGCGAACAGTTAATCTTGTCAGACCCCAAACACCACTTGCTTGTCCTAATTCTGTGCCACTTTTCCTTTTCCAGGGCAAGGGCCACAGCTGAAGACTGCCTACAGCACCCCTGGCTGACACCCCACCCTGCTGCCTTGACGCCCCTAAGCGAGTCTGACGCTGGGCAGTCGGAGTCGGACCCCGAGAGCCCCGACTCGGCCGAGGAGCTCGTCCTGTCCTACACCATCTGCCAGAGCGACCTCGAGGTGGTGCGCAAGAGCTTCACGTTTGAGGAGCCCTTTGGCGCCCGGCCGGAGATCCAGCAGGAGCTCGTCTGCTGACCCGGTGCGGCCCCCCCTCGCCCACCCGCCTGCACTTGGCTTGGGATTTTCTGTCGTGTGACAGCGAGGTGACAATTTCCACTGGGACTTGAGACTGCCTCCCCCTGGTGTCAGCACGGTCATTTTGATGTTTTAAAGCTGGGGGGGGGGGGGGGGGGGGGGAAATTTTGGTTGGGCCGTTTGTTTTCAAGCGGAGGACGGCTTTGGACTGCCCAGCCTGCAGATCCTCAGATGTGCGAATTTGTGAGCCGCCCGATGCCCGCCAGGTGCCCCCCCTTCTTTTTTCTTTTTTTAGGTTCCTCTCCTTGTTTTTATTGTGCACTTTAATAATCACAAGAAGTGGCAGTCATGCCAGGGACGGTGAGTCACATGACAGTTTGGGTGTGTGACACACATTTCAAAAGGGCACGCGAGCGGTTTGGACTGACATGGTCATGTGGTGACACGCCGGTGCCACTGTGCCCCTCTGCTGTGGTACCAGCTCACTTTGCTTGCCACCAGAGACTCGTGGGGATTGACTTGTTGTTTCTTTCTTTTTTTGAGGGGGGGGGGGGGTTTGGGGGCCCTCTGTTTTTGCTGCTGCTCATGCTTTGCGAACAGCTGAGGTTTGGGGGTGCAAAATCAGAAGCGTTGAGGCACTGCAACTGCAAACTCTGAGCACCTTGTACTGAAAAAGGAGAAGAAACGTCAAAGGTCTGATTGTGTTTTATGCAAATGTATTTTAATTATTCTGTTTATTAATAATAATAATAATAATAAAGAAATGAATTATTTTTCTATTTTATGTTTTATATATTCATGTTGTAAATTAAATATTAAGTCTCTGTTTGAGAGATGGGGGGGCATCAGGCCTGGAGTGGACTTGGTGGGGGGGGGGTCTG
>JANRMT010062850.1:25393731-25411053 GCA_026402145.1 Polypterus bichir lapradei | reverse complement strand
GACGTCGCTTCCGAAGCCGGCCCCTTTGCTGATGTCGCTTCCGAAGCCGGCCCCTTTGCTGACGTCACTTCTGGTTCCGGCCATTCTGATGACATCAGTTCCTCTCCAGGCCTTTAAAGCCTCCATCTTGGGCTACTATAGCCAGTTCTAGTTTGGACTCTGTGAAATGCATTGGATATTTATGATACAACAAACCCTTTTGCAACTGGGAAAAACAATATATGGGTGGCTGCCCCAAACCTTTATGATGTCTTTGGCGTATTATTACTACAGGGGCTTTGCCCCCCTGCTCGCTTCACTCGCCAACCCCGGTGCCTGCGCTACACACCAGCCTCTTTGCAGTTCTGCCGCTCGCGTATGGGGATGCGGATGTACAATTTACAAACTATTTTACATTACAGGGAGTAATTAACCACATTAAAAAAATAGTAAAATGTAATAATTTGAAAGTAAATTATGCTTCATGTTGCATTAGAGTTATTCATTGTGTAATACAATTTTGTTCTGTTTGGCTTTAATATTAACACACAAAAACTTTTTGAACTTACACTTTTACTGTAAAACTTCAGTAAAAACAATGTTTTGAATTACATTTTCGTCAATATCGCATTGAATTTTGATTCTGTGTTTGGACTTTCAGCGTGACAATGCAACGTATAACTGCCCGTGATTGAATTTCATTTCTTTCTCTCTATTAAATAAAACAACTTTTTCAAATGTTTGCCTCTGAGATTTGTTAATTGTCTTTGCAAAAGCTATTCTAATGGGAAACTGTAAATGTTTTAATACGAATGGCATCTCAAGATCTCCTTTGGTGTCTAATGCTATCCCCTGAAGATGTACTAAATTACCTTTCTTGGATACATCCTTCTTTCTGCAGTAATTCATGCGTTGTAAGACCTGACGGTGTTAACACCTGTAGATATTCTTCGTGATATATTGTAAGGTGATGTTTTCATCTTCCGCACTGTCACCACCAACTGTTTCAGCTTAGTCTATTGATATGCATTTAACCAATTTGCCGTGTAACGCGGGCGGCACGGTGGCACAGTGGTAGCGCTGCTGTCTCGCAGTTAGGAGACCCGGGGTTCACTTCCCGGTCCTCCCTGCGTGGAGTTTGCATGTTCTCCCCGTGTCTGCATGGGTTTCCTCCGGGCGCTCCGGTTTCCTCCCACAGTCCAAAGACATGCAGGTTAGGTGGATTGGCGATTCTAAATTGGCCCTCGCGTGTGCTTGGTGTGTTTGTGTGTGTCCTGCGGTGGGTTGGCACCCTGCCCGGGATTGGTTCCTGCCTTGTGCCCTGTGTTGGCTGGGATTGGCTCCAGCAGACCCCCATGACCCTGTGTTCGGATTCAGCGGGTTGGAAAATGGATGGATGGATGGATGCCGTGTAACGCATCAACATTATTGGCGTTAATTCGTTTGACTTCATCATTTCTCTGTGCTAAGATTGCCCGTGTAGTCATATTTACTGTTGATAACCCTTCGTGATGAAATTCTTCAATAAGATTTGGACATAGTACATCTTCTTTAATTGGGAACTTAAAGTGAAGAAAACATTAAAATTTATAAGAGCTGAGAAAGCAAGAACCGTGTCTGTCAAAAGCATTCACACGAATGAGAGGTGAAAGCACCGTGTGTGTGGTTGAATATGGCCGAGAGGAGGGCGGGACTTGAAAACATCTCATGGCCAAAGTCTCGACTCGCAGGACTTCCAAAAAGTCTTGTTGCATCGCAGGATTTATTTATATAATACACAGACTATATATATTGTGGAGCCCAGGGGGCATCTAGCCACCCTAACCCGACACAGACAGGCAGGGCAGAAGTTTCATTACACAGCACACTTTTTTTTTTTTTAAGAGGGGAAAAAATCAAAATGATGTGGTGATCAAGAGCTTCTGTGTTAATCTGCTCAATGCAGTGCCAAGGACAAACACAAAGGAAAATCAGAACAAGGCACTCAGTGAAGAAGTGCATGTGTCCTGGCCAGGGCTGATTGTCACCTTGTACTAAAATGAATTAAGGGCTTGGCTGCCGTCTCACATATAAGTTGGCACCCTTCGGATGCGCACGTAGCTGTGTGTTAGGCTGTAATGCAGATTGAAAAAGTGGACCGGAGGGTAGAACTGCCAGCCCCTTGGACCCTGGTTGACTTCAGAATTGTATAGAATTTACAGTTGCTACAGTTAGTTACACTTACAGTTTCCTAGGGGTTTCCTCTGAAGTTCTCATTTCCTCCCTGAGACTGGCGTTGGCACTGTGTGTGTTGGCTTTGTCACTAAGAGTCACAATCCTATTTTGGCCATACGTGGGTCGCGGCCAACTCTCCATCGCTGCTTCATTAGATTAAGGCTGATAAGATCTGAAAAGAAACAGAATCCATTTGTAGGTGTCACATTCGCTCCACAATTACATCTGATACTGCTATTCTGCACTTAGGTCTCAATATTTTTTTTTTCTTTTTCATGTTGTACACATGTCTACTTTTAAAAAAATAAACTCTCTCTGCTTAGGTTCAGATTGCAACATAAATTATTTGGTGATTAAAATCACATTACGCAAACAGAGGTTTATGAGCATCAGATGATAGGATGTGGCCCAGAAACACAAAGGTATTTTATATACAAATACAGTAGAACATCGTGTGGAGTTTGCTCACCTTATCACATCCAGTCAGTGTTTTGCAGGTCCCTGTGGCGTACGTGTCAAGCGACGACTCCTAATTGGCACCATTTCAGTCTGGATGTGGGCCTGAATGTGCACTACGATGGGTTGAAATTCATGAGGAATCCTTCTGCACGGGTGTTACTGTCCAAGGAGGAAGCCAAATATCAAACAATTGCTGTGTTTAAGTCAGCTAACTTAATGAGTTTTTCCAATACAATTGGACGTTAGCCCAACAACTGGTACAGACGTTGAATCTTAACTTTTGTAGACAAAGCCTAAATCAAGTAACAGTGGTACTGTGTCTCCGTCAACTTCACTATACATTTGATCTGCCATTTAAGTAGCACTAGGGTGTTGTAACCGTGTTAGCCATTGCGGATGCAATGAGAAATCAAGCAAAATGACACCTTTTATTGGCTAACTAAAAAGATTATAATACATAGGCTTTCAAGGCAGCTCAGGACCCTTCTTTCTTGCCTGACGAAGGGGCCTGACTTGCCTTGCAAGCTTGCATATTGTGAGTCCTACAAGGTGTCATTTTGCTCGACTTCTCAATAGCCATTTATTAAACTGGAGGACAGATGAGATTCATCTCTCGGCCACTAGAGGTCACACAAGGTGCAGCTTTATTGGTGTCTGCCTTGGTGCGGGTTTATAGTCACAGTTAACACTTAACACACCGACACAGGCTGCAGTCATCACTGTGGAAGACTCAAGGACTTGAATGAATGACAAATTAACAATTCAAAGCAAAAACTTTATATCTGCATCAGATGGCACATCGTATCTGGTGTGCAGTTTCACAAACTACAGATCAAATTGGCCGTTAAGTGTCAGTAAGATCCTTCGTTTTAAGTTACATGTTTACCAAGCATTTTACTGCAGTGGTCACCCTGGTAAATTACTTCAATCAATTGTGATTACTCGATGAACTAGGCGCACAACAAAAACAGAAACCCTACTGCACTCTTTAGGAAACAGGAGTGCCGTCACATCAAAACCAACCAACCAACAACATTCAGGTATTATGTTACTGTACACAAAATCCAAACCAAACTTTTTATATCTTTACTGTAGAGTCAATAATGATTCCAAAAAGCTAAATAAATTACAGCCTCTACTTTTGTATAGATGGAGCACGGTCAGGTTAAATGATCTGGCACAACATCACATGGGAAATGGGCAGGAACTGAACTGGCAACCTTGACACAGTGCCTTATCCAGTTACCCCATACTGCCTAGCTCTCTTCTTGTTCTCTATATTTTTCATCATTTATATTCCATTGTATACAATAGCTACAAAACGACTATATTTAAAAAAGAGAAAAAAAATGAACTAGTTACTAAGAAAGTCCTACACATACACACACACTATAAATACACACAGTCATGCACATGCGATTGGGAGACAGCTAAAGGGCGTTGGTAGTGGTAATTACATGCCTGACCAGGGGATGGCGCTGTGTACAAATGCCTTCTCATTTCTTCCCTCTGCAGAACTCCATCTCTGATGTCACGTCCATATCCATCTGTCGTATATACACACATACACACATAGTAGGAGTCATCATCTTAGGAACAAAAAAACAATTTCAAGATACACGATTTTCTCCTTTTGTGGATTTCCAGCTATAATTTTTAAAATTATAATGATATTAAATTATTATAATAAATTACTATATTGTGAAGCCCAGGGTGCGTCCAGCCACCCTAACCCAAAAAGACAGGCAAGACACAAGTTTCACCATAAACCACACGTTTATTTGAAGAGGCTGAGTGCTCTTTCGCCACTTCCCAAAGCACAGCACAGTCCCTTTGCCTCCAGTCCTCCTTACAGGCTTTGCCCTTCTTCCTCCCGATTCAGCCCATTGAGTAGTGGCGACTAGCCCCTTTTACGGGTCTCCCCCAGAAGGACCCCTGGTGCCCAACGACCTTCTTCTGGCCGGCAGCACGTCCTGGTGTGGCAGACATGCTGCTAAACAGGGCCCTGTAAGTGTCCAGACACCCCCTGGCGGTGGCCACGGGCCCCAGCAAGGTTGAGCTTCCATGCACCAAACCCATGAACCCGCTGTAAGCAAAGTGGGCTGCCCTCTATTGGTCTGGGAGGAGAAAGTGTCCTGAAAATATTCTCTGCCCCGGTCCTGTCATTGTCGGAGCATCCTGGCCAGGTAAGGGCCCCAGCCATCTGCCAGAATATAATAATATATATATACTGTATATATATATATATATATATATATATATATGTGTGTGTGTGTGTGTGTGTATACATATACATAATATATAAATATATATATTGTGAAAGCCAACCCGGACACAGACAGGCAGGAGACAGATTTTCCACCCAGCACACGTTTATTTGTCATTGAGGAGCATTTCATCCTACTCCCCACAGCACAGTGCACAAATCATCACACAACACAGTCCCTTCTTGCCACCAGTCCATCTAAGACTTTGTTTTTTTTCCTCCCGACCCTGGTTGAAGAAAGGTGGGGACTGGCCCCTTTTTATAGGGCACCCAGAAGGGAGCAGCATAAACAGTTTATGTTCAGTAGCAACTCTTTGAGGCCTAATATGTTTTCCAAAAAACTCAGTTTTCTGAAAAGTGCACAAAGCAATAGTTTCACACATAAATCAACATAAAACATCTGTTGCTGCCTACTGTGCCTGGTGTCGGCGCCTGTTTGCAGTTTGCGGCGGCAGCAGTGGCTCGACGGCCAGGAGGAATGCACGGGGGACTGGCTGCCTGGCTGTCTTTGTGAGACAAGTGAGTGGGGGTGGCAACTGCAGTGAGACACAATATGGTTTGTCCCTCCTGTTATCATAAGTGTCTGCCCTCCCTGGTGTACATTGCCATCGATGCATCAGCTACGTGAACGTTTTCAGCACCACGATCAGCTGGGAACCGATCAGCTGATCCCGGTACCTCATTTTCGTTTTCGATCTCCGTCTCCAGATCACTTGTATCAAAATCGGAGTCTGACAAATCAGAGTTCGATTCAGTGATAATACAAAAAAAAAGTCATCCACCGATTACTTTGCTTTGAGCATTCACTTTGGTATCTCTCCACAGGCCATTTTAGAAGTTGTTTGCTCTTTGCTGCTCATGCACGTGCAGGGAATTGAGGTCAAATCAACAAAGCTAACTTTCCTTCTAGGAAAAGTGTATCGAAAAGCACTGTAACAAGAAGATCACCGATCTCTATCAATCGCTAGCAGACTGAGGCTTTCAAAATAATAATAACAAAAACTGTGTTAACGGGCAATAAAATAATTGTTGGCATTAATTATTGCGTTAACATGATAATAACGTGCACTTTGAGCTACATTTTTTTGTATGAAAATGTGCTACATAAATAAATGTTGTTGTTGTAAACTTGCCCAGCCCTAATATATACATATATATATATATATATTATACATATATATATACATATATATATAGTGGAACTGGACCCGGACACAGACAGGCGGACATCGTAGTTGCCCCCAACATACGTTTATTTACAGAATATTTAAGTTATATTCAGTGCATGTCCCAGTGCCTCCAGCACCGATCCCCCAAAGTCCAGGCCTCACAGTCACCAAACGCCTTTCCTTCAGGCCACCTCCACTCCACTCTCGAGCTCTGTCCTCTTTCACCCGACTGTTGCTGCTGACGGAAGGGAGGCGGCCCCTTAAATAGCAACCCAGATGGGCTCCAGCTGCTTTCCCGGCAATCCCCCGCGGATACACCCCCGTGTGGCGGAAGTGCCGGCTGCGTACACGGAAGGCCTCCGGGTGTCCCCAGTCTTCTTCCCCCCAGCACTTCCTGGTGTGGCGGAAGTGCTAAGGTTCAGGGTTCTTCAGGCACCGAGGCGCCGCCTGGCGGTGGCCACGGGCCCCTACAGGGTTGGGCTTCCAAGCCCTCTACACGTGGCCCCCAACACAACCAGGGTGATCGCCCCCTCGTGGTCTGGAGGAGGCACAAGCCCTCCTCCGGTCCTCCTGGGCGTCCCGGCTGGGCTCCACCCCCAGCCACATGCGACAGTATATATATATATATATATATATATATATACATACATACATACATACATACATACATATATATGTGTGTGTGTTCACTGACAGCAATTAAGGTGCTTCCCAGGTCCAATACTTACCTGTTATTGGAGGTCAAAATGACTGTATTTGGAAAAAAAAAAAGTATTATAATCAAATACATCTTCTGCCATTTTCCACACATTTATAATGATCGTATGATGCTGTACTCTTTTAAAAGACATGTTGAGCATTGATCAGCACATCCCTGTTTACTGAGGGACCCCACAAGACCATCAAACAAATGTGTTTTAATGAAGGAAAACGATTGCATCCTTGGCGAGGGAACTGAAACAAACATACCTTATGTGTCCCTATGGGCCAGCAACAGCACATTCTTAGTGATGTTTTGACAATACTAGTCCACTTCACCAATAGTGTGGTAACACAAATGGGAAAAAAAACATGCTTGCTCTCCATACTAAGTACATCTTATCTTCCTGTTGAAAGGCACAATGTATAAGCACATTTAAAATGGCAACTATGGGTACAATTTGTTCGTCTGTACTGTTTATCTAAATAAGCCTACATAGTATTAAGTACCTTATAAGATATCATGTAATTAGTCCCTACATGTATAAGTACTTATAGTTCTGCATTGAACTTTTAATGGTTACTCACACTGCCTGCCTACACAAATGCATTCAAGGACATTACTGAAATGCTAGTAAACTGCAAGATGATTTAATTGGCAGCAAAAGTGCAAAAGACCAGAGTGCTTTCTATTAGTACTTAAGATGGTACTGTCATTAGATTAGCTTTAGGATGTCCACATTTGAATGTTAGATCTCCTGCAGATAAAAATAATATAATAACCACTCTCAAAGAGCAAAGAATGACCAACAAAAATTAGACATGAAGAAAAATTCCTTAGATCTCCTGCCGAGACCTTATTTCACCAGGCACCACCAATGAGCTCAGTGTTCAAACAGTTTAAGTCCTCTTCAGTTTTATTTGCTTGCATCCAAGGAGGCTGGATTTACATATTGTATTTGCCATCAACATGCAACAAGATCTGTCACAAAATGATCATTACACACATTTCACAAATTGAAACTCATATTGCACAGCTTCACAGTATTAAAGTTTGAGGTGAAATTTGATATGTTTCTAAATACAACACATGGGTTCATTTTCGTTTCAAAGAATGCTTCCTTTTCAGGTGTCCAAAAGGAGATGGTTAGCAGATCACGGTATCCATTTAAAACTTGGAAATATAGGCCAGATAAGCTCGCTTTTAAAGGCCGCAGCCTCAGCACCACAACACTATAAATAGTCACGGGGAGCAGAACACTGAGACAAAGGCCGTAAAGTAGCACAAATGGCTTACAGGGTATACTGAAAAAGCAGAGGGTTGACCTACACGAGTCTGGAGTGGTGGGTCGAGTGGGGAAAGCCCTCCAACTGGCAGGTCTGTGATATGTCTCACAAATGTTAGAATCCTACACCACATAGATGTGAGATAAAACTTTCAGTATTTACTAGATGGAAGCAGGAATTTTTCAACATTACTCAAGGAATTTAACATGAGTAGTACATAATAAACAGTGACTATGAATACCAAACTCTTATTAATCAATTACAACCTCTTTACAGGTTTAATAGACAGATGTCTGATGGGGGAGATGACAAAAAACTGGGATGCATACGCAGAAGCGTTTGGAATGCCATTATGTTTACAATAAGATACTAAAAAGTCATTTGTAAGCCTGTAGTGAGCCTCACCGTGATACCTGCAGTGGAGTGAGGAAGGTGTGCAGACTCGTCACCTCTATGCTTGACAACAGCAGCTGGAATATTCAGGGCAAGACCTGAGGCCCATTAGTACAGCAGACTGCCAGAATTATATTAAATATAAAAGCATGTGTGAAAATAAATTTAAAATTACACTGACAATACTGCGCTACAGTATTACATTTGACTATCCTCAGTCAGGCTACAGTAATAAGTGTATTGAAAATTAAAACAAGGTTAGACAAAACAGTATCACATAATGGTGGAAGATTTGCAAAAGACTGACACAAGTGTGCCATCAGATTGAAGAGGTACTTTATAGTCCACAATCACATTACAACACAATTCAATTAAGAATAAAGATGACAAGGAGCTGAAACTTTCAGTCATCTGACTTTCCTTCAAGAATGCTCATGAAAGAAAATGGTACAAACTTGAAACCTTGACCAGCGTAGAACTTGTTCTGGAATTCCACCCTGTGAAGAGAGAATGAAAATAAATCTGCTGCTCGGTTTCTTGAGCAACTGTTCTCAATAAAATATCTAAAGAGACAAACTGATTTTTCAAATCCTTAAAATCATTGAAGGAAAAGAAGTTGTTTCTTATTCAGCTCCTTAAGTTTCTCTAGTAATATTTATCGTTGTCTTGCCATTACCACTGGAAGATCGTCCAAATAGTGAGTAGAAACACAGTCTGTTCCAACACTGCTTTAAGAAACATAGAGGGTTTTGAAGTAATCAACAGAAGTTGAGACACCTGCACAAATTGTTTGCTTCAACTTGCAAGGCTTCATTTACTTTAATTACTGCAGAACATCTGTACGTTGTAACCTATTAGTTGTTCCCTGAAGAAGGTCCATTTGTAATATTCTGATATTTCCTTTTTTTCAGTTTTTGCTAACCTACACTTTAAATTTAAACCTCTAGCAGTTTACTGCTTACAATTTACCACTTTAGGTCATTCATTCCATTTAAATTAATTCAGTTTGAAGAAAAACTAGAAATATTTAGGTGTTCTAAATGTGTTCTAAACATAAGGTGTTCAATTACTTTAATTATCATATGGCAGAGAGGAAATTAACTTTTATCATATTTAAGAGTATTTTCCCTTATCTAGATATCAAAAAAAGGTCTTCAAATGATATTCATTTGGCATTGACAGCCAAAGCTTGCACTAATTATCTCCTGAAACAATAAATCATCTGACATCTCTTTTGCATGAAGCAGAAACATTTAAACTGTAATTACATTTTTTTGGTTTCTAATCTATTTTCTAAATGCATTTTTCTAGTACAGGATAAGAAGAACCCAAGGCCTATTCCAACAGCATGACTTCTTTAAACACAGTGTAGGCACACCCATATATACTCAGCAAAAAAAGAAACGTCCCTTTTTCAGGACTGTGTATTTCAACAATAATGTTTTAAAAATCCAAATAACTTTACAGATCTTCATTGTAAATTGTTTAAACAATGTTTTCCATGCATGTTCAATTAACCATAATCAATTAATTAACATGCACCTGTGGAATGGTCGTTAAGACCTTAACAGCTTACAGAAAGTAGGCATTTAAGGTCACAGTTCTAAAAACGCAGGACACTAAAGAGACTTGTCTACCGACTGTGAAAAACACCCAAAGAAAGATGCCCAGGGTCCCTGCTCATCTGCGTGAACGTGCATTAGGCATGCTGCAGGGAGGCATGAGGACTGCTGATGTGGCTAGGGCAATAAATTGCCATGTCCGCACTGTGAGACGCCTAAGACAGCGCTACAGGGAGACAGGAAGGACAGCTGATCATCCTCGCAGTGGAAGACCACGTGTAACAACACCTGCACAGGATCGGTACATCCGAATATCACACCTGCGTGACAAGTACAGGATGGCCACAACTGCCCGGGATGTCCAGGAACTTGCAGGTGCCTTGGTGGAAGAGTGGGGTAACATCTCACAGCAAGAACTGACAAATCTGGTCCAGTCCATGAGGAGGAGATGCACTGCAGTACTTCAAGCAGCTGGTGGCCACACCAGATACTGACTGGTACTTTTGATTTTGAGCCTCCCTTCATTCAGGGACATATTGTGAAACATTTTTAGGTTATGTCTTATGGTGTTGACTCTTTTAGTGTTCATACAAATATTTACACATTAAGTTTACTGAAAGTAAAAACAGTTGAAAGTCAGAGGACGTTTCTTTTTTTGCTGAGTATATGTGTGCACATGCAGAAACATGGATCACATCAGAGACATATGTGACTATATTTGAAAATGACAGCCAAAATCCCCAAGATGGTTCAACAAGAGGAACTTCATAGACTACTTTTTAATCAAATAGTTTCAGTCTTCCCAAAGCTTTATACCTTAACATGTTTCTGTATGTGAAATACTCTTCATGGAATTCCTGCCATTGAGAAGTTTCATAAGTAGTCTGCCACTTGCGTTGATTGATCTTAAATTCTAGCGTCTTCAAAACATTAGGTATGAAATAATGCACTCCCTGTCATTTATCAATTCATCAGAACCAATGCCTTGACACTTGTTTGATAAAGCTAAATGTATCTATGGGTACTCTAACATTGTAAACTGTTCAGACATAATCTTAGACTGTGTCAAAAGCTACTTAATGAATATAAATATTGTTAAAAGGATTACTACATGGGCAGCATGGTGGCGCAGTGGGTAGTGCTGCTGCCTCACAGTTAGGAGATCCGGGTTTGCTTCCCGGGTCCTCCCTGCGTGGAGTTTGCATGTTCTCCCCGTGTCTGCGTGGGTTTCCTCTGGGTACTCCGGTTTCCTCCCACAGTCCAAAGACCTGCAGGTTAGGTGGATTGGCGATTCTAAATTGGCCCTAGTGTGTGCTTGGTGTGTGTGTTTGTGTGTGTGCGCGCCCTGCGGTGGGCTGGCACCCTGCCCAGGGTTTGTTTCCTGCCTTGCTCCAGCAGACGCCCGCGACCCTGTAATTAGGATATAGCGGACTGAATGATGGATGGATGGATTACTATATGATTTGAAGGAATAGAAAAGTTTAAACCAAGAAAGAAAACTACTTAAAGCACATACAAAGAAAACTAAAGAAGGGGAATGGGCCTTACCTAAAGAAATGACCTCAGTTCTATAGGAGTCAGTGCAAAGCACAGAAAAATGGCAAAATAATGGTAAAATGACAAACAGCCTACAAAGGGTTGCAGGGTCACACACTCCTACTAGGTGCAGCCCTGAGGAATGTGTCTTGCACTTAGGAGTGACTATGAATCTCTGGAATGGAACGAGGGGCAGGGGGGCACAAAGTGCAGCCTCAGTGAGAAAAGGAAATTGTTTAGTTTTCACAAAAACATGTGTAATATGTGGAATACAGAAATGACTTAACATGACTGAAACCCGTAAAACTAAAATATGACATACACGGATGCATATTTTGTTAAAAAAAGAAAACAGCAACTCCTTTCCTGACAGACCAGACCCCTGTACATGTGACCTAATGGATCATACTCTGTACATGTGACCATGATACTTTTACCACTATTATTCTCTCTTACCAGTGTAAGCGAAGAGCATGAAGAAATGCAGATAAGCCTTCCATGATTAAAAGGATAGCCACTGTGAGTGTAGCAAAAAATGCAAAAACAAAGAAGAGTAGGAAAAAGCCAGCCGCATTGTTAATGGCGAGTCCAGTGTGCATCACCATGGACCACAGTACCTCAGACAGCTCTGAAAGAAAAGGGGACAAGATCAATATTGCAATGATAATATGTTCTTCATTCCTTAACAATGCAAACATTACCTAACTTTGACAGTCTAAAACAAAAAACATCATCCAAGCTAATACTACTATAATCTAAACCTTGTTTAAAAATGTTTAATAAGTCAAAGTTCAAAGGAAGCTCATTTGTCCAATGTTTTTCATCGTGCAGATACAACATTAAAATGAAAAAGGTTTTCAAAGTGATGCCAACATGGGTTTGCCAGTTTTGGCTCAGTGTCTGTTTTTTAAACTGAAAAAGGTTTAATGACTTTTGCATTAGTTTTGTTCAGTTTAGATGAACCTTGTACTATGGCATACTGCTTCCTTTACTTTTCAGGTTTGCTGGTAGGAAGAATAAATCAAGCCTTTGCCCTCAGAGTTCTTCTCATTGTTTAGTACACACAACAAACCTTGGCATGGACAGTTTCATACTTTACATTTTTGCCCATTGTATCATTCTCCATTTTCCCTAAAAAATCAAATGAGGTGGGTTTACCAGTTGTAAAAGCTGAGGTGTGAGATTAATCCAAGCCTTTACAGACCCAATTCCATTTCATTACAGATTATCTGGTGTCACACATGTGCGCATGGGAAGCAGTCTAAGGGCTTAAGTGTGAGTAAAACACAGAGTATGGAGTTAATTCATTGTACTAAAGCCTCTACTCCCTCTCCTGCAGACCTCCAGAAGACAGACCCGCCTAAATTTCCTCCCACTTCCAGCAGCATTTCACAACCCTGTTGACATCACTTCCGCCCCGAAGACACACCTCTGCCTTTTCCTTAACTATAAAGACAGAGCACTTTTCTTAAGTTTCAGTCTATGTTATGACTCAGTGCTTTAGTTAGCCTTTTGAAAAACTGACAGTATACAGGGTGGAATCCCCAAACTTTCATATTCTTTCTTGTATTGTATTACACTGGGCAAAACCATTATGAGCCTTGAATTGTACTGCAGAGATGCAGACCATGCAAGAGCTGCAAATCATAATAGCAAAAATGGAAGTCTGACAAGCCAAGAATTTTACCAAGCCAGCTAACGAAGCACCTTTAAGGTGGATTGGCTGTGGCAGGATGCCCACTATGTACAAAACTGTAGAGCACCTGCCCATTTTTCACAATCCATATTACAAATGAAGATAAATGATTCAATCTTTTTCTTACTTTTCCTTTAAAAAGTAATCAGGTAGGAGTACCAGAATTAAACTTTCTGGGCAGAACTTACGTGCATGAGCCAGGCTAAGCGCCCACAGGCGAAGGTAGGAAGCAGTGTTGGAGATGCAACCCAGGCAGTACTCAATTGTGTGGATAGCCTGATGGACCACAGTATCACCAAAATCAAACTGGAAAAACAGACAAATCATGATGGATGTGAGTGACAGTTCTATGCCATCTGACACCCTGCTTTGTATCCTTGTAATGTTTTTCATTAAGCAATGCCCTTCTCTTCTATAAAAATGCAAATATATCTCAACCATAATTGTGTCAGGCATGCTGAAAAAAAGTTAATTTTAAATTTAATTACATTAAAAAAACATGTTATCTTCTATTTTCTTTATCATATTTTGCCATATTAACTGCTAAGAAAATAGTTATTTGAGTGCTTATAGAAATTGTGTCACGTGACTGATCAGATTTATACATTAAAAACTTCAAGATAAGCAACATTTTACATCATCTTTTTCTATTTGAAATATATCTGAACTACTCCCGAGCAAATGGGCGTCTCAAAACAAGAAATGGCGTAATTCCTTTAGCAAATATCTGGAATCGAAATCCAGCAGGACCCTACTAGGACAGGAAACTTCACACTCTCCAAATGGAGGAGTGAAATGGGATTAAGGTCACAATAATGGTCTATATGGTTTAAAATGGGGTCAGAAATATGTATTTTAATAAAACTAATCCATTATATTATGGTTGGAAAGAAATATTTAATTTCCCAGTATTCTGGTTTGCTGGGTAGTCCAATTTGAACAAAGAGCTTAGTGACAAAGGTGTGCAGCTAGTGGGTTGCTCTTTCCATGTCAGACTGATACTACGGAGAAAAGTGAAGAAATTTAATGTAGGGGGAATTTACAAAAATGACAAAAAGGTTACCTTGCATGTTTAAATATTATTAGCTTTAAGTGTTGTGTCTTGTGATGACATGTCAACTACTTTTAAAGTACTTATTGATACTTTCCCTCCAGAGCCAGAGGTGTTCAAAGAAGAGTGGTTGATAACCTGGATAATCTGGTATACTGTATGAAATTCGTTTTTGCACAATTGATTTAGAGGAAAAAACAGCAAACATTTTACCAGTATAGTAAAAATTGGAAAACTAGCAAACTCATGTAAACATAAAATTCATCTAATCAAAAAAACCTGACAATATGTGTATGCAAAAGGCAATAGGTAATTGATTTTATGTCAGTGTACTTGTATCTATATATGGACTTGTAAGTGAGCTGTGTGTAATAAGTGACCCTATCCCTTTAGGAATATTATATGTGATTCAACTAGATTGACGAGTCCATGGCGGCTCTAGCATTCTCTGTGACCCTAAATTGGATTAAGCCTACTTCATCATGTTTGTAAGTTTGATAGTAGGCAATTTGACCAGCATCTAATGAAATATTTGTCTCTCTATTATAATAAAAAAATCCTGGGACGAGACAAGACGAGACTTTCTCAGAGAGATACTTTCAAGTCCCGCGAGACTAGACTTTGTGCCAAGAGATTTAACCATGCCTGGGGCCGGAAATAAAAGACAAAGAGTAGACGACAAAGTAGAACGTCGCAAAGGATTCAAAAGCGTTGGCGTGAAACACATGCAGAGCAGGTTAGAGATAATGAAAGTACTAAAATTCGAAAGTCTCAAAAAAAATTATAGTAAAGATCGCATTATCACAAACAAACAGAAATTTTTACTCTGTGAAATAACGGAACAGTGAAAAGAGATTGAATATATTGTTCGGATTTAAAGTTTAAGTCGAAGATTTGTAGATCGTCTAATTCACGTTGCCATCAGGGAAAAGTAGTGTTTCTTCCCAGTGAAGAGGCGTATCCGCAAGAATTAAAAGACTTGTTGTTTGGTGACAGTGGAATCCACATACGTGAGTGGCAGAGACGTGAAGTGGTTGGCGCATAGCGCAGGCGGGGGTGTTGGCAAGCAAAGCAAGCAGTGGGTGAAGCCCCCTAATTTTTAATAATACGATGTGAAGGTATTATGGCTATACTGCCCACTCCTACATCAAAATTAAGATATGCCCAGCTTAACTGCTGTGGTGTGGTGTAATAAATTGCACAGTATAGTAACTCTTTCATTTTACATGGATTTTGTAATTTATCTTTATTTAAATATAGCATTTCATCTTGTGTTATATGTTTTATTTATTTTTTTGCATTCCACTTGCATTATTTTTTATCAAACTAGGGGGCTTTGCTCGCCAACCCCTGTGTTTGGTTTTCCGGATAAACACTTTTAACATTTTGGTTTTCTTTGAATTGTTGCTATTTCATTAGTTTCACTGTTTATTTCAGAACTTCTATAAAAACAATACCTGGAATCTTTCGAGTCCCAATATGCTGAATCTTTTAAATGAGGTCTGTGAGACGTGTGTTTAATGACTTTGTACCCTAATTCAGGATAGGTTTCTCTGTTTGGAATTTCAGCACAGACAAAACGATCTTCATCATCAGCAGTTAATAATTTTTTTGCAAAGTTACCAATAAATGCATGTGAGGTAAACCACGTTTTTGAAATTCTCGGATTTAAACTTCAAAGCCTTACAATATTTACATACTTCTGACATATCACATATGTCCAGATATTCGCCTTATCGTTATTTCTCTCAGTAATAAATTCTCTTTTTTTGCACTAATGCGATGTTCACTTTCTTTTTTTGACTCTGTCGTTTTTTCTGCTTTCATATTCTGTATCTTGCTCTGCATGTGTTTGGCCCCCTTGTTTTTTAACCTCTTTATGATGTTTTACTTTGTTTTCTACTCTGTCTTTTATTTCTGGCCTCGCTTTATCCTGCTTTTTTTTCAATGACACCTGGTCCGTGGTGATTATTTTCCCTTTTTCGAGTAATAATTTCCGTTTGTTTGAGCTACTGTGATCTTTACTTTCTTTTTTTAATACTTTATAATTTTCCTACTTTCATATTAACTTTCTCCACATGTGTATTGCGCTGTTTTCTTTTTTTGAGCCTTTCAAATTCATAATCTCTAACCTGCTCTGCATGTGTATAGCGCCAACGTTTGTGAACGTTTTTATGAAGTTCTACTTTGTCTTTTAATTCTGAGCCCGATTGGACCTGCTTTTTTTTTCAATCCCACTTGTTCCGGGCTGATAATTACTTTCCTTATTTTCTGAATTTGCACCTCGATTATTCTTTTTCTTTTTTGCTCTTTTTTTCTCTCCAACGCTTTTGAGTCTCTTTTCTCTGCACTGCTTTCTTCTTCACTTAGTCGTCGACGTTTCATTTATAACGTATTGTCCTTATAGGCTTTATATGCGCTGAGAGCCCTGGATCTGTGTGTGCAGCCTTTACACGACTGAGTGTTTTGCTGCTCATGGTCTTATTTGATATTGGTTGTAAATAGGGCGTGTCTTGCAAGAATCACATGTTCTATGTCATTGCGGGATGGTCCTGGGTCAATCTCTTGGCACAATGTCTCATGTTTAAGGTCCCCGTGAGACGCTCCGTGGCCAATCTCTTTTATCTCGCGGGTCTTTTAACTGTCTTCCGTGATCTTAACGTGAAGATCACATCTCGTCTCCCGTCTCTCTCCCAGGATTTTTTTTTTATAATAGAGAGACATAGAATCGTTCCAATGAATCAAACTAACTCCAGGCAGCATTTACTAGCTTCAAGCATTTTTCATGACACTAACCCACTAATCACTAAATACTGTATGCCATCAAAGAAAAGCTAAGCTGTTGTAGGACAACTCTGTACTAAAACGTTTAACAGATTATCACTAAAGAATACAGAGGGCTTGTGATTTTTCATTTTCTCATTATTCAGTTTGCAATCAATGGATGCACTGTTATCTCCTTGTATAAGCTTTCATGCAACTGCATTCATCACAGAGCCAAAACAAGAAAA
>JANRMT010062850.1:25353993-25393331 GCA_026402145.1 Polypterus bichir lapradei | reverse complement strand
TGTATATAAAATCCAACGTCTGTCTGTCTGCTTTTCACGAGAGAACTACTTTACGGATTTAGATCGGGTTTTTTTCTATAATTTGCTTTAACATTCCAGTTGATTTTGCGACTTCTCTCATCACGCTAAGAATCATAGTTCGTATGCAGAAGCGATTTATTCGCGGAAATCCGACACAGAGGTTGCAGGCTGAGGGGAGTAGAAGCGTGACATCAGGAGTGGGGAGCCGTGTGGGGCCCTCCTCACCGTCCTGTTTCACTACTACGTGGGCGAAGCCACGGGGTACGGCAAGTAAACATATATATTATATATATATTATATATATATGAGGCTGGTGTCAGACTTAGTCACACTGATACTGCTGGTTACACTAATTCCACAAAATTAAAAATTAACCTGAAGTGTACACATTCACCAACATTTAACAGTTTAAAATCACTACTTTTCATTGTAGTCTTTTTAAATACTGTTTTTTTTTTGGTTCATTATATATAGCACATGGCATCTTACCACTTTTCAAGGATTTATTTTTTTGTTTAGACCTGCTTAATGAAACAGCAGGATTGTGCTGGTACCAAAAACAAGTTAGTACAACTATTAGTAGTTGGTGAGTTTATGTGAAACAGATCAAACATTTGAGTCACCACTGCTGAAGCCCTTAAAATCACAGCACCCTGGTTAACCAAAAACACAAATGCACACTCTTGTTAGGCCAATGAGGTAATTGGAAAAGTTAAGAAAGTGTGGCTGGCAGCCCACAAACCACAGGAAAGCAGAAACAAAGAAACATGCAATGTCTTACCACGTCATCATCGGAAGGCTTGAAAACAATACAGGTTTAATTTAGTGTCGGGTTCAGAGAAGCAATGAGTTAGTTATGAAATTATATATATACAGTTTATACATTGTATATATAAAAACATAAACACAAAACTGACAAAGCAGAAACTGAAAAGGCTCCAAGGAACTACCACATTATGAAAAACAGGAAGAGGAAATATGGGTACCTAATGGAAAGCCACAATACAGCTTACAGAGATGACTTGCAAGTACGCCATGAGAGCAGAGCAGCGGGTCTCAAACGGACAGTCTGGGTGACAAGTCCAGGGTTCACAGAAAGCACACACAGAATATTCAGCTAAGCAGACATGAAAGCAGTGGCTCTCAAACATTTGGCAGCAGAACAGCAGCTCCTCTTTGACTCTCATTTTTATTACATTGAAATTATTTTGAAGTGTAAATTTGAAAAATAACAAAACATGATTCCATATTTGTTTTATTCATTGATTGCTAGGCGTCTTACAGTAAATTGGTGAAGAGCCAAAAAAAAAATTTTTTTTTTTTTTTTTTTTTTTATTCCATTGCTTTAAACCAGTAGGCTACGCTAACTGTATTCACTTCTGACCACAGGCACACACAATATATAGAAGACACTCATGGAGGCTCGTTTTCATGTTTAGAGCTCAGGATCCTAATTCATATATTCTGGATTTATTTAATATTTTACAATGGACTATGAGCAGACCTAGCAGACCAAGAAAAAAGACACTTCTTTTCCAAAAAATGTAACTGACCGACTTTTGAAATTATTTTACTGCAAACCAACTAACTGGTCAAACATGTACTGTACAGACTGGCCCACCCTTTTCCAATTCCTCATTAGTGTTACTCTCTTCTCCAGATAAGCAGTTAGGTGATATGCAGCCACTGTCTGATGTACTGAAGTGAAAAATACTATGGGCCATCAACATGAATGGGGCTATCATATTTGCCAAAAAAAGTAAAGTCTTGAATATTTCTATTAAAAATAAGAAAACTCTGGAACGATTTGCCACTGCACGTTAGGCAGGCTCCTTCACTTGCTGTCTTTAAATCTTATTTAAAACACACACTTGTACCCCCTAGCATTTGTCCAAGTGTGAGATGTGTACTTTTTTATTATGACTTTCTTCAGCTCTCATGAGTTTCTTTTTCTTTTACTCTTCGGTTTTGTGTCTCTTATATGTTGGGTTTTATTGTACAGCACTTTGGTCAGCCTTGATGTTGTTTTTAAAGTGCTAAATACATAAATAAATGAACAAACAAATAAAATCATATTTGAAAATATTCAAATGTAGGTTAAAATTATGGGTGCTACATATAGGTTTGTATTTTATGTGATTTTTTTTTTAAATATTTGCATCGTTATCATAAATATCTTTTATTTCTTTTCTGGCAGTGCATCTATAAAACATGAAGTGCTTTTGACTCTTGCACGGTTACTTAAGTGGCAGGTGAAAACTGTACCTTCAACAAATGTGGCACCTGAAAACACAGCCCTTCACAAAAACGGGATTCTCTCTGAGCAGAGAGTGATTTGATCATAAGGATAACATAATGAGGTACAGCTCACATTGCCTGCAATGCAGATAAGAAACTCTGACAGAATTGTCTGTGATTACTAAAATATGATAAAAGCAGACATTAATATTTTCACCAGGTACGCTCTTTTCGGATCCAAGAGGTCTGAAGACCTCTAAAACTGAGGCACTACGATTCTGCAGATTTTACAAACAAAACAGCCAAATGTAATAAAACCACTGTACTGGTGTTCAAGTATTATTTATTTAGCAGACAACTTTATTCACAGCAACGTAAAAAAAAAAAAAAAAATCAGTAAAGATGAGCTTAAGTGTTTATCAGGAAAGGTTAAGAAACCTTTAAGCAAAAGAAAAGAAGCACAGCCATGTACAGCTGGAGGACAGTAGATTAAGTGTGTAGGACCCAACTTGATACTTGATAGCTCCGTATGGCAGTTCAGTAGCTGCAGGTAGGAATAGGCAGTCAAGGAATACCAAACATGACTAAACTAAACTAAGTCTCTCATTATCACCCTTCATAGCTGCAGAAAAAACAATACGGGTGAATTTATTATTTTTTTAAATGGCTTATTATGTCACAACTCAGCAACCAACTAATATGCAGACTAAAAGTGAAACTGCTGATGTAGTTAAATAAGTATTGTTGACACTGAGAAAGCTCCTTAAAAAAAATTTCTTTAAACTTTGTTATTTACAATAATAAAAGAAAAATCAGACTTGTGCTATTTATTTTCCATTGTCATTAATGAAAAGAGAACTCAGCTTTTATTTGCTGAGATGGATGAAGTAGTAGGGTGATGTACCATGTTAGCCATTATGGATGCAATGACAAGGCAAGCAAAATGACACTTTTATTTGGCTAACTCGAGGCAGCTCAGGCCTCTTCTTCAGTTCTAGCATGAGCAGCTGGAAGTCAGGGATCGCAGGTTTAAGAGTGCACAGAAGTGGGTTTAGCAGCAGAATGACTTTTACGGAGTTGCTGCCTGACTACCATCAGTGGAGGATGCGGGCTGCTTTACAATAAGATTTACAGTAAAGTAATTCAGATCAGCAACAGCAATGTTATGCCAAAAAAACAAAACGCGCTTAAACACTGAGAATGTTGAATATCATTCTTTCGCATTACTCAGTGCACATTTTTATTTACTGTTTAAAGTTACATTTTTTTTTATACTGTCAGTTCCATTTTGCAACGAACATTACCTATTCTTACTATTCACTTTACTTTTTTGTAGAAATGTTTTGCATAACCATCCTAGAGACTGGACTTGCCAGGGACCCCATGATATATATATGGGAATATTTGGGTCACAATACAATAATATTGTGATTTTGTTTTTCAAACTCTGACATACACTGTTACTTTATTACTCAGTTTTTATTTGACTGACTTTAAAAGCTGAAGTCACATCCCCTTAGTCAAAAACATCTAATTATAAAGAAAACCTCAAATACTTAATTCTACTAAAAAAAATTTTAAACTGTGGAAATGGATTTAAAGTGTTTCTGAAATCTCCACAGTAAAGGCCGATTTATACTTCACGCTCAGAACGCGTACGCGCCCGCATCATGGCTGCCACGCGTTCCCAGCGTTCATTTCACGCGTCCTCTGAGAAGGTCCTCAGAAATTAACGCGACGCGTGCGTGAGTTGCAGTACCAGCAAAAAGTCGGGGGGCGCAGTGTGCTAAAAGTCAGAACGTGACGTCAGAGTCTCTGTTTACTATCTACATGGGACAGCAAGCCTCTATGGAGATCCTTCAGGGATCGATGTGTGCGCTTTGCTGTTTGATGAATGGTTCAAAGTGGTGAAGCAAAATGCCGACATACAGATGCATTCGTGGTGCTTTTATATTCAAGCGTCGCATATTCCCGATCGTAATGACACGATACATTTTAAAAGTCTCACATACCATTTTTTGTGCTGTCTATTTTTTATTTTTTTACTTTACCTGCTGTCAGGCCCAAGAAGCTCGTAGCGATTAAAACTGGGATGACGTTTACGATGGTCTGCTTTAATAATAAAGTAAACTACGAGGTTAAAGTGGACATTTTGAGATTAAAGCCGAAATTTCCACTTTAATCACAAATTAAACGTTTTCACCATGTCTTTTATTTTTTTCTCAGTGGCTCAAATACAGCGCTATACATTATGTTGCCGATGTGAAGTTGCAAAAAAAAAAAAAAAAAATAAAAAATAGACCGCACAAAAGATGGTATGTGAGACTTTTAAAATGTATCGTGTCATTACGATCGGGAATATGCGACGCTTGAATATAAAATCACCACGAATGCATCTGTATGTCGGCATTTTGCTTCACCACATCGAAGCATCCATCCCGTAGGATCTGCATAGAGGCTTTCTGTCACATGTAGATAGTTCCCGAACGTAATGACACGATACATTTCAAAAGTCTCACATACCATCTTTTGTGTCGTCTTTTTTATTTTTTTATTTTTGCAACTTAACAACAGCAACATAATGTATAGCGTTATATTTGAACCACTGAGAAAAAAATAAAGGACACGTTGAAAACGTGTATTTTGTAATTAAAGTGGAAATTTCGGCTTTAATCTCGAAATGTCCACTTTAACCTCGTAGTTTACTTTATCATTAAAGCAGACCATCGTAAACGTCATCCCAGTTTTTAATCGCTACGAGCTTCTAGGACCTGACAGCAGCGGAAAGCAGCAATAGATCGCCACACAGAACAAATTAAATGTATGATATTCCAACTCTCTGCACATTTAGAATCTTTAGATTTATACTTGATATCATTTTCATGATGAAATGCATTAAAGTGTGTATGTTACATTTTACATATAATTTCGTTTAAATAATGATTACTGTTAATTACACACATGGGGGAATAATTACACACATGGGGGTGTCACGGTGGTGGAGCGATAGCACTGCTGTCTCGCAGGGAGTTATGTTGCTGGTATTTCCTGCTTGTATTTCACACTGTGCTCCGGTTTCCTTCCAAAGATATACAGATTTGGGGATTTGGTGCCGCTAAAATGACGCTAGTGGATGCGAGTGAGTGCTTGTATTCACCTTGCGATGAGCTGAGGCCTCGTCAAGGGACTGTTTCTCACTCGTGCCCAATGCTTGCTGGAATGGACACATCCCTGGATTGATGGATTTAATCAATAAACATCCTTTTCAGATATATTGCGGTAAGGTGTCATCGGAATTTAATAGGTGTTCTAGGCAATTGACAACACAGAGAAGCCAAACATGTCCTCACCGTGATAATATCTCGCACTGCCACCTGGTGGATTCCTCCAGATTTACGTAAAGTACGTGCGCAAGTATGAACACTACAACGCTTGCGTAGCAGGAGCGTCCGCTGCAGCATGCATTGCGTTGCGTGAAGTATAACTCCGGCCTTAGAACTGTAATACTCAGACTAATATTTAGCAGCCTTTTCAAGGAATTGTTGATTTCTTATAGTGGGGCACATTTAGGTTGCTGATAAGTAGTCCTGCTGCACACAAACAGAAAAAAATATATAAATATATAGACATAATCACACACTGATGTGTAAAGTAAATGTAGTAATGATTTGCTGATTTTATTTTTCAGTAATAAAAAGACTGCCTTTTGTTCCTGTTGTATTTAAATCACTTGTGTTATTTTTCTCAATATGATATTATGTTGCTAAAGAAATGTTAACTGTTGACTCTTTTTGATGGTTAAATGTTATTTACTGGTACTATCTATATAATCAATTACTTCACTCTTATGGAAAAAAAAACAGAAAAGTCATAGGATTTTACTGATGTTTATAGAATACAGTTTATGAAGATTTTAGAAATCGACCATACTTGTACTGCACATGGCGAAAAAGTGTAATATAATATTGATTAACAGATTGATAACAGAAATTAGCACATAAAAATAAACATTGCTACCACCATATGTGCATGAAAGTATTCAGCTGAATGTGATTGTCCTAAGTAAATGAAAAGCTAATAAGAGCAAAATAACTGCGACAACAAAATCACCACATCTGTCAGCTACAACAATAATTTATAGGATTTATATTTTAAGATAAAAGTAACCAGGCAAGAAAGATGTGGAAATCACTCTTTACTGATCAGATTAGATTTTCTTATTTGCCAGTTTCACACATTTGTATTTCTTTATATAAATTAATGATCTGTTTTAGTTGCTTTATGATCCTTTTTTGTATTTAATTCTATCTCTTACTAATAAAATAAAAACTGAGCATAAACTTAACATGCAACATATGCAGTGATGACATGAACCCTTAAGTCTAAATGAAAACTCTAGAGACCTGGCAAGTCCTCAAAGGTAGCATATATGTGTATTTGGCTTTCGTCATGTAAATCCAGGACACAACGAAGGTCCCCAAGACTAAACTTTAAACTAATGGTTCCCCCAAATGCAGTACTGTTGCTAGGTGTATCCCAACTTCAGCGTTCCAACAGTAATGGAGTCTTGTAATTCCAGTAATAAAGTGTGGTTGACTGCCACCATGTAAGATGGCGTGGAAGAAGACGTTTTTCTGAGGGAACTCAATAGGAGCCCTTCACTACCAAAGGGACAGACTTGAGACACAGTTAAAATCGTGAATAATGTCAAAACTACAAGAAGAGCTTACTGTGATAGACATTATATAAAGTAAACACCAACTGCCATAAACAGTATGATGGCATGTCACCTTAACTAAAAAAATGAAAATATACTGTACAAAACTGGAGAAGCGTGTGGCACTGGGAGCCTAATGCAATGTAATTGGTTAGACTACAAATCAGATTAGTTTATGCAGACTTTTATCTGTATAAAAATATAGAAGGTGGTGTCAAAACTCTTAAACAGTAAAAGTATAACATTATCCTATTGCAAGTACAATTTAAGAAAAAAATGCGCAAAAATAAAAATTGGGAGTGCTCTCACCTCAACTTTCTTGTATACTCAGATATGGTGATGAATATTTGAGGAGTAAACCACAAGACAATGATTATATTTTTATATTATGTACATTATAGAATCATCAACAACAAATCAAATCAAATCTCTCTATATATAAAATCCATCATCTGTCTGTCTGTATGTCTGTCCGCTTTTCACGAGAGAACTAGTTCAACGGATTTAGATCAGGTTTTTTTCTATAATTTGCTTGAATATTCTGGTTTATTTTGTGACTTCTCTCATCGCATTAAGAATCATAGTTCACTTGCAGGAGTGATATGTTTATGCTAATCTGAGAGAGAGGCTGCAGGCCGAGGGGAGGGGGAAGCGTGATGTCAGGAGTGGGGAGCCAGGCAGGGCCCTCCTCAGTGTCCTGTTTCACTACTACGCGGTTGGAGCTGTGGGGGACGGCTAGTTGATAATATATTGAACAATTATAATAAAAGTAAGTTGAATAAATCGGACTCTGGAGCTGCATGAATAAAAGGTAAAATACCACTTTCGGTTAACAGAAATAGCCCAAAAGTTACAATTTTTTTTTTTATTTTTTTTTTTGTATAGCCCAAACTCACACAGGAAGTGCCGCAATGGGTTTTAACAGGCCCTGCCTCTTCACAGCACCCCAGCCTTGACTCTCTGAGAAGACAAGGAAAAACTCCCAAAAAAAAAACCTTGTAGGGAAAAAATGGAAGAAACCTTGGGAAAGGCAGTTCAAAGAGAGACCCCTTTCCAGGTAGGTTGGGCGTGCAGTGGGTGTCAGTAGGTTGAAAGAAATCTACATTTTGTACCTAATACTTATATGCAAAATTTTGGTTGACCTAAGTGAAAGCGTACTCAAGTTATCGTGTTTACATACACACACACACACACACAGACATAATTCCAAAAATGGTATTTTCGAACTCAGGTAGGTCTAAAACATTGAGATTCATCAAAATCTTGAAATGGAATTTTTGGAGGATTCCAATACTTTCCCTACACTTTGTATACGAGAAAGTCAGGGAGGTCTAAAATGTCGAGATTCATCAAAATCTCGACATCGAATCTTTGGACATTACAATACTTTCCCTATACTTTGTATACGAGAAGGTAATTAGAGATTTAGTGTTTTAGTGGGTTGCAGAGTGTTGCTTTATTCTTTGGTTTAAGTGTTAAACCATCACCTTTTCCTGACCCAGTATTAAACTGAAATTGACAGTTCTTTTTTAAAACAGCTACAACTTCTCTAAAGAAACCTGAAAAGGTCCCTCTATTGACAACATTCCTCTGTGTAAAGAGACCAAACAACCAACCACTAGTGCCATTCCACTGCTGTTTATGGTTCTTGCTTTAGCCCCTCTATGCTGCATGCTTTTCAAAGCACAAAGGATATATATAATGGGCCAACAGATCAATCTTTTTTTCTGTAATTAACCCTTTTAACTTAAAAGAAACTGCAACAGAAATAGTCATTAAAAATAATCTAGATATACTCAAAAGCTAATAGCCAAGGGTTCTGAAAGAAAGCTACTGTGAAAAACTCTTTTAAGGAACTTCATTCAATGATTAAATCAGAATGGATATCCTGTTAACTATTTCAAAACAATAGTTTGACGCCCAAGTCCCACACAATTAAAATTGTCCGAATACAAAAAGGACACCTCAGGTAGTTAAACAAAGGACTGACAGGTTTCATCTACCAAACCTATACACGGGTTAGTCTCCCAGTTTAAATTTCCATACAAAATAATATTCATTTATTAACAAGCCACACAATGTAGCTTTTCCTATAGTTAGTTATATAAAATTAAGGAGCAAATATAATTTCTTTCGATTTAACCCAAAATATTATGAGTGCCTTTAATAATTTGCCATTTTATTCTGTCTCGCTACTTTCTAATTGTGTATGAAGTGTTTCAGAATTTTTCCTAATATAAAGACATTATGCATTTTTAATACAATGTACTTTAAAAAAAGATTGATTGGTCTTGTGTGCAAGTCTGCATTTTCAAAACATATTCTTATTAATATTTTATAAAGTTTCATATGTATGAGTATTTGTAAAATATAAAACTGAATAGTTTACTTAAATGCTTAGAAGTATAGTAAAAACTCTACGCTAAATAAATGCTTTGAAATGTATTATAAATAAATAAATGAATGAATGTGTATTTTCAATAAGCCAAGAACAGAGGCCTTCAAAGTCTCTGGACTGTCTCTCAGGACCCCCATTTCAGAGCCGCTACTCCACAGAACAATGTACAGTAAGTGTTACACCCCACTTGCCAGCTTTAGTTCATCCATGCATTAATCTTTTTGAAAACAATCTAGACATCTGTGATTGAACACAAGGGACTGTGAAGTTGGAAAACACAAATGAAAGAAGTGTAAACATACAAAGACAGGGTGTGACGTGACACATGGCAGATCCTGAAGACAGGGGTGCACTGATGAATCAACAACAATGTGCAGCTTGCAAGATGCAACCAGGTGATGCCCTCTAAAGCCGCAGAACACATATGGTTGCATTTTAATGCTGTTTTGACAACAGACATACAAGCAAAAGACCAATTTTTGATTAAATCAAGGGTTTCATTTGAAGTTCATCTGCTCCATGTTTCCTGCTCCTAACCCACATGTTCACAATAACACAGAACAGTAAATAAATGCACAGTTAAGCTGAGTTTGCATTCTATTATTTACTCTACTTAATGACAGAAAAATCATAATCATTATGGCAATTAAATAGCTAAAATATTGTAATGTGAAAAAGTAGACTGATCAATGTTGAAAAGGTACAATTCCAGGTCTGAAGACTGAGAAGTAACAGTGCTAAAAAGTAAAATGACTGCACACTGCCACTTAAATTTTTTGTAGTTGAATGTATGTTGAGTAGCAAGACGACACACTGATAGCAACTGCTGCCCCATAGCTCAGGTGTCCTGAGCCTAAATCCATGCTTAGACCATCTGTGTGAAGTTTGCATGTTCTCCCTATGTTTATAAAAGGCTTTTCTCCAAGCACACTGGACAAACTCCTTCATATCAAAGATGTGCTGGTTAGGTTAACTGGCAATTTTAAACTGAACCCATATGAGTGTTTATGGGCGTGTGCATAATTGTACCCTGTAATGAAGTGGTGTCCTACACAGGACTGATTTCTGCTTTGCATCCATGGGACAGAATCGGATAAGTACCTTTCAAAAGAATGGATAGAATGTGTGTAGACTTAACTACATAGAAATGTTGAAACTGCCAAAATCCACTTGGTCTACTATTAAAAAAAATATTCTCTCCAGTAAAATTGTAATGAATGGCTTGATTTTATCTTCCAGAGGCTTAAAGTATTTTTCTTGACATTAAAAACAAAACACAGTGTAAACAAATCATGCATGCAATAGCACATGCAGCGATCCTACAAGCCTTGCAGCCGAAAGCAGATTACGAGGCACAGTGAAAGGAATAGCAGCAGTGGCTCTGGATGGCATGGCATTATTCACTCACTTCATTCTCATCTTCAGAGTGCATGGAGAGTTGATCATGTTGAATGATCTCAGCATCTTCTTCAGTGGGCCCATTTCCAACCCGGATTCCACCAAAGTTGTGAGTTCCCTATTAAAAAAAAAAAAAAAAAAAAAAACCTAATTAAAACAGAGTTATAATTTGATTATAAAGTATGAAAAAACAAAAGGTATGGAAGAAGCTTCCAACAGTGTTAGAGAAAAATGCCTTACCAAATGCTTTCTCCTCAAGTACTGCTGCCTAAGAACAAGAGGCTTAATCACTAACATCCAAGGGACGCAGATCACTGCAATGACAACAAGGAAGCTTTGCAGACCGACCTTAAAGTTAAAAAAAAAAAAAAAAAAAAAAAAATTAAAGTTGCCATAATTTCTCCTCATGTTGATGAAAACAAACTTCAAACAACAAACAAATGTAATATTTTCAATGTCTGAATCATGCCGTATATTGTGTGTTACTTTGTATATGACACTTCTCAGTGTATATGTGCATAATATGGGAGTTTCTTGCACCCTGTAAAGTCTTCCATGGAAAAATGGTTCCTAGAAGGCACTGAAAATACATACAATATCTGAAAGATGGTGACACTAGTAAGTGGAATCCCCTTAAAATGATTTGGGCAAGCAAAGGGGGTTGAGACCAAAGTCCACTCTTCTCATTATAGTTCAGCGTGAATTCAACAGAAGAGTAAAGATTTCAACTAAGCATAATCTTCATCATTATTATTATTAACACAGATAAACACACAGTCAATATAACATATTACGACTACATTTTGTGTCTCATATCCATCAGACATTTCGGAAACAAAGGCTAGTCAAGTAGCACAATTATACTATGCTTTAAAGAAACATTAATCCCCAAGTCAAAATAAATCAGGTCATATTGTGTATATATCAATTTAAACTATGCAACTAAGAGAGGAAATTTAACAACAGCCAAACTTCATTACATGCCTTACAACTGATTGTGTGTTCTTGTGGAATAGTTTCTAAGCAAATCACATTTTGGGGAATAATGATTTCAACTAGTATGAAGTGTCCTTAATCAGAAGCAATTAAAATTATCTTTTTAATCAGAAATTCTGTTCTTTTGGATTCCAATCATATTTTAAAACTAATAACAAAAACTAACAGTGACCTAATACTGAGTGACACTTGGTTTGTGCCTACCTGTCCTGAATAAAGCAATTTATTGCTTTTGTCTTTGTAATTGAACAGGAACATGTTGATAAAATGAATGAGGAGACTGGGAGCATCTCTTGATGTTGCTGCATTGTAGGCACCCCATTTATAGAAAATAAGAATTACAAGATACCCAAACAAAGAGGACATAAAGATGATTTCTGGAATGAAGCCAAGATAAATGTTCAGGGGCTTCTTAAAATAGCTGAAAGACACAAACATGTTAAGACACGATCAAGTAGTTGATTGTGAACTGGAATTTAATGCAATGCCGTTTACTTTTCTTTATCATATATTGATTTGGCCGACGCCTTTATCCAAAGCAACTTACAACATTTGAGATATAACTGGTTACATTTTTGTTTTTTCCAATCAGAGAACAGGCGGGTGAAGTGACCTGCTAAGGGTCACACAGTGTCAAGTGGCAGGATTTGAACCCAGAACCTCAGGGCCACACTGCACACAACTGCACTACAGATGAAAGCCTTCCTGATATTTGTTGTTTTTGCAACCAAACTTGTGACACATGAGGAGCTAATCAAAAAAGACTTAAAATACCACAGATCTAATTATTATTTCAAAAAAATGCTGACAGTGGCAGACAACTAAGTAACAAACAGTCATTATGTGCTGGAAAAGCTGTTTATGACTGCTCAGTTCCATGCTGAAAGCTCTCAGTTCCCAACTGTCACCAACCCCTTCTGCTAATCTTTTGTCATTCTATTTATATGTACAATAAATTATGGTAAAATGAACCCAACTCTGCTTGGTTAATTCATCAGACACAAAGCAGAAAAGAGACTAACTTTAGCTACTACAAACACAGATGTTCCCATAAGAACAAAGTGTCACTGGTGAAGGATACCAGTAATACCAAATGCAAGAAGAAATATTAAGTATCCGTGCCAAACTGGTTTTAAAGAAATGTAAAGATTACCACAAATTAAAAAGTTACAGGCAACACATTCAATGTAGAATAAAATTAGAAATACGCTTTTTTAATCATTCCAGTTTCTTACAGATGATTGAGGAGACTGAGTGCAACACCAAACAGCATGTGAATGATGCCAAGGATAATTGACATTTTCATCTTGAAGGAGTTCAGGAACGTCAATTTGTTGGTGGCAATGTTCCATATCTGCAACAGAAATAAAACAGGAGCAATTATAAAAACAGGCAGAAAGTACTTGACTAAAATTATTTTTAGACCAAGTCATTGAAAAGAAGAAAAAATAAATAAATAAATAAATAAACACAACACAAATCTTAACTTACTGGATCTATTCCTATTGGGTATGGCCCATTAAAGACTCCTGGGAGTGCAGGGTTCAATTGCAGCAGTCTATTATCCCTAAGCACATCATCCCTGGAAGAGAGAAAAGATTTTAATTATAAAACCATATTCAATTAAAATGCTGACCACATTTGCAAAAGTGTTACATTCTAACCATTAATAGTAGTTTACCTTCTAAATAAGGCAATACACCTCAGTGGCAGTCAAGAAATAAAAGCACACTTTTGTTTATGTATCCATTATTCTTATTATTTTTATTTATTATTCTTTAAATCAGCTGGAAATGTTTGGCATACAATAATCTTTGAAATTAACTTTTAACTGCTTCTCTACTTACGTCCAGTATGACCAGTTTCCTTTGTTAAACATAGGTCTTACACTCCATCCAGAGCCAAACATATTAAGAGATTTAGAAAAACAATCATTGTAGATAAGCCCCGTATAGATAGAGAATGCCCCCATCAGCAGAATAATGTAGCGGCCACTAAAAATCATATTGAATATCTGTGTGGGAAAAAGAAAAAAAAGAAAATGGTTCATTTTATGAAGTGTAGATTATGCTAGCCAACTACATACAGCATGTATCTTGATAAAGAACCTAAAATCTGTTTTTTATAGTACTAGTATAGTATAAATGATGACTAACGGCAATCTCCAAGAACAAAACAAAGAAATCAATTAATATAAATTACAAAGTTTGCTCATGATCAGAAAACAGTAAATGACTTTCTTTGGTTGACATAATGCATCAACTGTTCAATTTACTCAAAACTTTTGTGGCTTCAAGTGCAACATTTTGGTCATTTGGTAATGAGGACATGATTCCTAGATTTCCAAATAAAAAGAGTTCACATCAGGACTGCTCAACACATCAGTAGTTCTCTTACCTCGTTCTCACTTTTCTGAGACAGAATGCGACTCTCCCTCACAACCAGATAGACAGCAAAGCAGGTCATCAAAATTCCATGACCAAAGTCCCCAAACATGACAGCAAATAGAAAAGGAAAAGTGATAATGGTGTATGGAGCTAGGCAAAGAAAAAAAAGTAAATCAGTTAGTATGTTTGATGAATAAAAAATAAATCCCAAAAATCCTCAACCTTCTCAAGAGAATAATGTCTAAAACATGTATTTATTAATAAAGGTAGATCAAAAGCTTTACTTATTATCCTTCTGGGTTATAAAAGTTAGCACTTTCTAAATTTAATTAAGTGCTTTAAAATTGTGACACACATTCTTGTTATCAGTGATCTTGTGATTCCCCAAAGAGGTCCAAGACTTAAAATATTCTTTATATTATCTAACATGGAAGTTCTTCCAGCACTGATAAGTTATGCTGTGTTCTTAGAAGATATAGTGCAGTCACCAGTTACCTGGTTTATTTAAATCTGAAAATGCCATATTATCAGTTTCCTTCTGAGATTTTTTCATTTGCAAAATGACAACATTAGCTTTTCCACAGTCAGGGACAAATTTAAAGAAAGTGTTTGCCACAAGTAATAAACTGGTGAACAATATACAATAATACATGCCACAACAGACTTAACTGTATTAAAGAGGAGCTACAGAGGGCCTGAAACCAAATATGAATATGAACAATTAGGCCAGTAATGAAATGGAGAGGATTTACCTGGGTTGATCTCTCTGTAGGTACCAATGCCATAAGCATCTACAATATTCTGAAATCCAGAGGTAAATTTGTTGGTCTTGTTATAGGTTGGTGGGGTTTGTTTGGTTTGCATTCGGTTCAGAATTGATGGAACTGTAGAGCCACTGCGTTCCTGTGAAAATCAGGTGGGCAGGGTGGGGGGGAAGAGAGCAGGTTTAAGAGTAGGTAAGCTCTCCAGTTATACTCATACAACAATGGAAAGGAATGTTCAATCTTGAGAAATGGAAAAAAAAATGTATGCTTGTAAATACTTGTTTCTGAGGAAGTCACTTAGGCCGTAGGCATTCAATAAATACACGCAATGGCAAAAGAGACAAAACACTTAATTGAACATCAATGGATACATCTTTGTATAAAAAATATTTAATAAATTACGAGTTACACAAAACAGTCATTACCTTATAGTTTGCTTAAACATTTCATCTCTGAAAGCCAGAGATTATGAAAAAATACTCTGCATACCAAAATTCACAAAGTCCTGCCTCACCAAAGTGCTGTATGTATACCCTTGTTTGTACTAATGGAAGGATTGTCCTGAAGCTTTCAATAATAAACACAGAGGTGGCTGCATCGTTTGCAGGCTGCCTTTTTAAAAACATCAGCAAGATAGTTGGACTGGGTCAGTTTCAACATTCAGGATTTCATTTTCCCATGTCTGGAATCTGTTAAAGAATCCCTAATGTACAAATGTAAATTTTTAATGCATTTTTTTAAAAACTGGTATTTGGCTGCTCGGGCCAATTTGCATGCTGCATTACGTTTTTTTATTGTTACAATATTTGTAAGTCTGTACATATATTCTGCTTTCTGAGAATTATCTTAAAGGGTACATTCCTTATTTGACAACTGAACTCCTACACATTAATACGTTTTTAACTGTAATGAATTATCTAATGTAGCCAGTTACATGATGAAATTAAATTTGTACCCAAGTATTACATTACCACACAAATCCTATACAAAGGCAAGTGTACATTTCTCATATTATTTCCAAATGACTTGGGAAAGCAGACAAAAGTGGACTTCTATTTCATATTGCAGCAGAGATTTCTCAAGTTCTCAAAAAGGCCAGTAGGTGTCAAGTGTATCTGATAAATCAGCGGTAAGGGACAAAAACTGGATGACATCCAGTCAATGTGTCAAATGTTACTTTACCACTATACTCTATTTCAACAGAATCATTAATCATGAAAAGCAGAATTAAAAAAAGCAATCTAACACACAGACAGAGAGAGCGAGCGAGACAGAGAGAAGGAGAGAGAAAAAAACACTACCTAAAATAGTCATTGCCACACTCTAGCCTGGATTTCAAAAAGAAAAAAAGTATGCAGACGAACAGCTGACATGGACCTGGTCCAATTAGCCTCTATACTGCCAAATCAGAACATTTTCTTTAGTTTCTAAGGACCACCACCTGAAGATTCAGCAAATAAAATTGTGTACCGTATTAGTCCATCTCGCCCAGAAAATGTGTTATGAAAGAGAGTGTAGACAAGGGGAGACCACATATGATTGGTCACCACAACAGTCAGCTATTAAACAATAGGATGCTGTCATAAAGATCTCCCAAAAACAAATGTGCACCTTTCAGTCACTGTTTTTGTCTTAAAAGTTCAAGTTACAAACAGTGAGAAGAGAGCACTGACAGAGTGTTTAAAACCCCGCTCACTTTGTCATAAATCTTTTGTTGACTTATGTTTATTTTTTATTGTGTCTTCTATTTTTTTATTCTTCATTTTGTAAAGCACTTTGAGCTACATTTTTTTGTATGAAAATGTGCTATATAAATAAATGTTGTTGTTGTTAAGATTAAAAATAAGATTTCTTTCATGAGAAATTGAGAACATTTTGATGCTAAATATGTGTTAATATACCAAACTACACATTTAGTAGTAAGAGAAAGATGCTAAAAGACTGGTTGGGACAAGCTGTCTCATTGGTACTATGTTATTACAAAGTTCTTCTAAAAGTATTTGTGGCACTGCACTGTTAGCAATGCCACAAGATGCATTAAGATAAACAGATGGGGGCAACATGGCAGTTGATGTCATGATTAAGACCGTGTGTTAGGTGAAGCTTTAAAAAGTTTAAAAAAATAAAGGCGCTGAGAAAAGGAGTTTGGCGTATATTACTGTATGCTAACCAGATGCTGCAAGTAGCTTAGTATAGAGGCCATAGAGCAATTTGAGTTGGCTATATGCCTAACAGTAAAATATTTAACAATGAGCAGGGGCAATAACTGGAACAATATAGCACCTCAGCAGTTGCCTAATTGCTATTATTATGGCAAAGGAAACTCCCCTTTCACTACCAGCAGCACAGTGCAAAACTCTATCCAAGAGTATTTATCACCATTACCAAATGATGGACCATACAGACTTGATTGAAGAGTATGCTACAACAACAACATTTATTTATATAGCACATTTTCATACAAACAATGTAGCTCAACGTGCTTTACATGATGAAGAAAGAGAAAAAAGACAAAATAAATAATTAAAATTAGGGAACACTAATTAACATAGAATAAAAGTAAGGTCCAATGGCCGGGGATGACAGAAAAAAAAAAAAAAAAAACTCTAGACGGCTGGAGAAAAAAATAAAATCTGCAGGGGTTCCGAGGCCACGAGACCATCCAGCCCCCTCTAGGCATTCTACCTAACATAAATGACCTCAATCAGTCCTCATTGTATTCTGGGTTCTCATGGAAGAATTTGATGATGATGGTCATGTGGACTTCTGGCCTTTAATCCATCAATGTAAGGACATCACAGTGCTTAGTACTGACCAAAAACTAGGGGCCAAGTTTAAAAAAGCTAGTCAATACGAAAGAGAAGGAAGCACAAAACATTGTAAGAAAAGAAAAGGGTGTAGCTGCTGTCATAGTCTTCAGAGGATGAAGAATGCTTCCATTTGGTATCCATGGAGTCATATACAAACAGCAGATCAGAAAAGTGGGTTTAGTGCATTGTGTGTAAACAGTGGGATCATGCAGAATACACCCCAGGGGTTTAAACACTCATTGGTCAGAACTGTGGCTTCTCTGACCAAAACTGAGAATCACATTGTCTTATTTATTTACTAGGGGGCTTTGCCCCCTTCTCGCTTTTTTTTTTTCCCTGATGGCAACACAAATTAGACGATCTACAAGTCTCCGACTTAAAGTTTAAATCCAAACAACATATTCGATCTCCTTTCGCCGTTCCGTTATTTCACCGAGTAATAATTTCCATTTATTTGTGCTAATGCGATCTTTACTATCCTTTTTTTGAGACTTCTGAATTTTTGTACTCTCATTAACTCTAACCTGCTCTGCATGTGTATCACGCCAACGTTTTTAGAATCTTTTAATTCTCAAAGATACGCCTCTTCATTGGGAAAAAACACTTACCTTTTTTTCCCTGATGGAAACATGAATTAGACGATATACACGTTTCCAACTTAAAATTTCGAACAATATATTCAATTTCTTTTCGCTGTTCCGTTATTTCATTGAGTAATAACTTCTGTTTGTTTGCACTAATGCGATCTTTACTATCCTTTTATTGAGACTGCTTTAACCTGCTCTGCATGTGTACCATGCCGATGTTTTTGAATTCTTTACAATGTTCTACTTTGTCATCTACTCTTTGTTTTATTTCCGGCCCCGGGCATGATTAAATTCTCTTGGCACAAAGACTCGTCCCGCAGGACGTGAAAGTGTCTCTCTGAGAAAATCACGTCTCGTCTCTTTCCAACCTTCCAAGATTTTTTTTTTTTACAATAGAGAGATTTATTTTTGCATTTGTTAAGATTTTGCCGGAAATTCAACAATTTTGTGTTGAGTGTACAACTGTAGAGCTACACAAAACAAGAACTGTAATATTGTTTTATGTATGTCTTCATATCATTTTGGTTTTCTATTCTACAGTATTTAACTTTTATTTCTAACAAAAGTATTGGTCTCAATTATTTCTATGAAGATTTTGTGTTTCGAGACACCAAAAACAAGAATGGTGCTGCTACTTGGGAATGCTGGAATGTTGGCACAGGTTGAAAAAGTCACACATTTTTTCAAGCTTATATGTGTATGGCTAATTAATGTTCTTTTTGCCACTTGCTTGGCACACTATTAAAAGTGATTTATTTGCACACCTGCACTACTTGCTGGAGTGCGTAGCTATTCTTATTATCATTCCACAGCTCACCACAGTATTTACTTCACATCGGTGAGGTCTAATGTGGTGTCTCTGGCTGAAAAAACTGAACAATGTATATTATTAATTAATAATTTTTACTAAAAACTACATTGAAAACTATAAAGACAACCCACCTCTCGTACAGTGACAACACACCAATGCCACTTGTCTTAAAAATTGCAGGCTTCAGTCAAGATAATTGAGGTTCAGCTGTTACACAGTAGTGTTATTTAGCAATTCGCTTCATATGAAAGAAATATATTTTTGTAAAGTAGGACCAATCTTTTTAATCTTCAGTTTGATTTAATAAAATATTGGTGCCAATCTACCATAGCAAGGGGAATTTTGAATCATGATGAGTAATTTAACTTCCTAATGAAAGTAAACAGAGCTCAGAAATAACTGGCAATTCATGTGAATCCCCGAAGTAGAAGTGAGCCGTCAATGTTTGTCCTTACTTTCCACTTTATCAGAGTTTGATTTTTTTCAAATAAAATTAAATTATAAAAGCTATTTGTGGGTGGGGTACATTATAGAAAAAGCTAGATGATGCCCTGTATATGTACACTGAAAGACTAATCCTTGTAAACTGTCATTTTAAACCCTCACTGGATGAATTTTAGAAAAGGAATGCTCTGCAAACATTTCCCTTCAATGTCCCAGAGCCTCAAGTCCATCACCTGACTGAGTTCTCTGAAGTTAATACTGATAAAAGTTCAGATGGAAAAAAAACATTTCTAAATGCAAATTAAACAAAATCCACATTTTACACTCATAAATGTTTGTCTACTTTGGGGTTCTCCTTTCTTTTTAGCATCCTTATAAATATGACTCAGTTCAACCAAACTTACAAATAAATAAAAGAAAAGACCTGAGGAAAAAGACCAGGAGACATTTGTTAAGAACTGCCACAGATTTGCATTGAGCATAAGGGGTGCGCGCTTCAAAATGTAAATTTAGCACAAAGCTTCTTTTGTGGTTTCATGTTTTATTATCACAGCTGAAAAATGTATTGGAATGTATTCATGAAACAATTTATAAATAGACAATGTCAACACTTGCACTTTTCTAAACTGTCTTTTTATTATACTTACAGTTCCTCTTCGCAGAGCAAACTGTATCGAATCCAGATCAGACACAGGGCACCAGACTTCAGCAATGAGACACTTTTGAGTAACATCAATATTACAAAGGTTCAGTGTGTGATAGATGGCCTTCATTTTTCGGACTTTAATAAACCACACCCTTATGGTCTTGGCAGCTGCTTGCAGAACTCTCTGGCGATGGTCCTCAGTTTGATTTAGAACCTGGAAGAGAGAAAAGCTCTATTAGTGAAGCACTTCAAGAAAATTAAATTAATATTTCAAATCTGTATTTTTGTTTGGTTTATTTTAAGAAAAACAAATGTTTGAATGAAATCTTCTGTATCAAAAGTGGCAATAAGCACTTATGCGACAGGTTCCAAATATATCCATTCAATTTCTGGACATATTTTTAAATGAATATAAATGTATTTAGGGAGGCAAACTGGCACGTCTTGCTGTCTCATAGATATGACATTCTGAGTTTAAATCCCACGCATGGTCATTAACTGTGTCTGTGTGGGTTATGTTAATTTGCAATTCCAAATTGGCTGTGTGCAACTGTGCCCTCCAGTAAACTGGTGCCCTGTCCAAGACAGGTTCTTACATTGCATTGGATTAAGAAGATCTGAGAATATTATGTTCTGAATACGTCTAATTTACAGTGCTTGACATGGTATCAGGATTCAACTGGCATTCCGTGTTTAATGCAGTTGTAAGACAGAAACGTCCTTACGTTTCACGTCTTTATAAGGATTTGCAATGGTAATAATCTCAGGAGGTCCTGAAGGGCCCCCAGATATTCTTATGAGGTTTACTAAGTCCTCATCCTGCCAGCATGACACAGAGAGCTAACACGGCCGCCTACGCTGGCCTTTCTCAGAAAGTGATTCACTGTTCAGATATTAAGCCCCAATTTTGTTCTCTGTAGCCAGCTGCCTTTGTTTACACTTTCTCTGCCATCATTTACAGCCGTTGCCCAGTGTTAAATACACCGCCTGTTAAATGTTTTACAGAATTTTTTTTTTTGCTGTATAAATGTGGAAACTTTCTGCCTTTAAACTTTGATAGATTTTTGGAAGAAATATGATACTGACATTCTGGGTATGTGTTTAACCAAGCCCATATTTCAGATTTTACCATGCTTATTCATTACGGTTGACACTTATCTTGCAAGTAAAATAAATGAACATCTTTTCACACCACTGCTCATGTGTTCACAACAGATAACAATGGCTAAAAAGCCTTGTGTTCATCATGGCTTCCACTCAGATTAAATAAATTTACCTAATCACTTTATTTAAGTTTAAATGAGCTGGATAAGGAGTTATAACATTGAGTTATTGTTGTGTTTTATTTTCAAATTATTATGCAGGACACTATTTATTGATTTACCTACAGAAAAGTTAAGATTTTGAGTTTTTTTGTTTTAGTGACCTGAAATGTAATATTTTTTTTTATATTCAGTCTGGTTTGTGTTTCAGCAGAACAGATGCCTGAAGGGGTTTGATCTGAGCATAAAGTCTTGATTTTGACAGAAAATGAAAGTCAAAGGAAATATTATGAAATAAATGTATCAGTATGGAGAAGTAAGGTTGAAACAAGTGAATAGCTTGCCCACCACTTGAGACCCCTGACTTTAGCATTCAATGGCGTCAAGCCGGTTTAAAGTTTCCGGCTTTAGCCAAATGGGATAAACTTGTTTGTCTTCACAATGAAAAACTACAAGTACACGTAGAAAGTTATCAATGTGTACAGCATACAATAGTACTTTGGCAACTTTCATATCCTCAAACGTTAGGTTAAATGCAGAATGAAGAGCTATGTGTAAGTAGGTTGGCCTATTCTCACAGAAGCTTTTGTAGTCTTATTACATCTGTCACAAGTGGAATGCATGTTTCAAATCCAGGCCATTCCTCACAGTATCGCCGTCCTAACAAGCACTGACTGACAGTGCTGTGAACAGCATGGTCTGTCTGGCTATACACGCAACATCTCTGAAAGCAAGTCAGCTGATTTTAATAGTTGTTTTATCTTTCACTTCCTTAAATGAAAGGACTTTGCTTCATCAGCAAAAAGTGAAGCAATCCTTGGGTCTACCAAGTATTGGAGTTTCACTTCTACTTTATTTTTCAATATGTTTTAAGGAGTGCAAACTTTTGGATTTCTGATTTGAACTATATGACATATCAATAAAGTACACTCTTTCATCCATGTTGGATGGTGAACATATGAACTCTGCTTGTATTTTTGTTTCTTTGTGGCAAAAAAGCAACAATGACTCTTTGGTTTTGAGCAATACGTAAAGAGAATTTAAATTATGAAGGGGAACGCATTTCTCATTTTGGCCTAAAGTACTGTTAAAGTGTTTTGTTTTCAACCTAAAATTGATTAATTCAGAAGAGCATTACCATCTGAAGGTCGTCAATTCGAGTGTTCACCCCTGTTGCCATTTCTTTCCTCTCTTGTGGAGTTTCAGGACAGGGATACAGAGATGCACGAAACCTACAAGAAAGTGAACTGAGTCTTAAAAAAATTATTACTGCGAGCAAAATAGTTTCAAATTATGCCTATTGTTATGACTGACTTTCAAAATGTTTACAAAAATACCCTCTTGAAAATACAATACAATTTATTTTTGTATAGCCCAAAATCACACAAGAAGTGCCGCAATGGGATTTAACAGGCCCAGCCTTTTGACATTCCCCCAGCCTTAAATCTCTAAGAAGATATGAAAAAAAACTCCCATAAAAAAAACCCTTGAAGGGGGAAAAAAAATGGAAGAAACTTTAGGAAAGGCAATTCAGAGAGAGACCCCTGTCCAGGTAGGTTGGGCGTGCAGTGGGTGTCAAAGAGAAGGTGGTCAATACAATACAATACACAGAACAGCAGACAAGTAATCCTCAATACAGTATAACAGTAAACGAAATATTATTACAAGTACAGAGCAGAATTTAACAGTAGATGATATCACATAATATGATTTGGATTTGTTTAGAGTCCTGGAGACCTCAGCCATCAAACTGCCTCCCCCAACTGGCCATTCCACAGCTGGGATAGCGCTGGGCCAGCCAATCGAATGAAAGGACCCCTCTACCTGACGATTCCTGTGATCCTCCATCAGAGGTGACTTTACCTTAGGCTGGCAAAACCACTTGGCAGGTGGGCAGTGGCACATGTTTGCAGTGGCAGTTTAACATTCATGAGATAAATGCTTAAAATGCATACAAATAACATCAATGTTATTTTAAAATGAACAAACCATTAATTTGTAACAAGTAGGCAGAAAAAAATGCACCAAGCAAGTTAAGCAAGATCTCCAAAGCATAGTCTTGTTTTCCTAATAATTCTTAGTATATTTAATATCCCCATATAGTAATAAATCATCTTCTGCCTTTTCAAGTGGTTGCTAATTTGGTTTGTAATTTGTTTAAGTTATAGTTAACTTCATTCTAAAGACAAATAGAATTTTCAGTCAGCATATTTTAAGTTGAAACTCTGTGACTGAATGAGAGTATTTAAGCCAGTGTGCCCTGTGAAGAACTGCCTTCTCATCAGGGACTGCTACCTAACTCTGCCAGGATGGGTTCTGACCATTGCAACTCTAAATTGCATTAACTGAGCACAGTAATGAAAGGATGGATTTTTGGCACCCACCAACAACATCCAACAACATTGTGTGGAGAATTTAAAATCTATACTTTCAAAAGCTTTGTTAGACATAAAACTTTAAGAGAGAAGAAAATACAACATGCAATATATAATCCCTAGGGTGCCTGCACACTATGTATGACAAACTGACAATAAAAGGGTAAACTTCTTAACTACAATCTAATATATGTATTTATAAAGAAGTTTAAACGACATGTGCTGCTCTTAACACCAAATAACCTAAACTGTGACATTTAAGAGTGCAAGTCACTTGCCCTTTGGTAAATTTTAAAAACCTCCCCACCATTTTGTCAGTTTATAATCATTACCCTTCACAAATCTTCTTTACTCTGTTCTTCAGCTGATCGCCTTGAAAGAAGATGATAAAAACGGATTTGTGCACCTGGTCTCCCTAAAATAATAAAAAAGTGAAATAGACTGTCACAATTTAAAATGGAAAACAAAACAGCTCATCATGTATAAAATATTGTAGTGCTAATAGCAGCTGAATCATCAAACAATTTTCCTACTTTTACGATTCTTTCATAGAGACACATATATGTGCCACTATAAATGTACTCAGAATCACCTGTGTGCCAGCTACTGTTTGTACTTAGACTTTGATCTAAACCAGGAGTTTAAATCTCAGCTAAGCACAGAACCACACAAACATCACTAACAACCAGGGAAGTAGGGAACGTGATAATGATTGCTTTTTGCAGTAGTCAGTGACAATCTGACTCTCCTCTGAGCCTCAGCACCCAATTCTACCAAATTTTGAACTTGTTTCTGACCTAACAGAAAGACAGCAGAATAAATCCTCACTTACTCTGAAATCTCAACACTAGTTTATTACATTTTTGATCTCCCAAGACTGAACATGCTCTTTTCATTTTCAGCCATGCCGTTTTTAGCTAAATGGCACAACAGAAATGAGCGGCATTCACCAGTGTGATTGACATCTACTAAAAACATATCTTTAACACCAGTGTGTGACTATCAGAAAAAGCTGCTTTAGAAAGAAAACTGTAGAAAAAAAAAATTGAAGTCTAACTGACTAAAAACCAGAGTGGGATTTAAACAAAACAACTTTATGAGAATATGTTAGAAGACAAAAGAAGCAATAACTATAATAGAAAAATAAACAGTTGGTTTAGCCAAGGACTTCACTGACAAGCATAATTTAACTTATAATTATAATTTTGCCGAAAAACCTGCAGCTACTGTGGTCCTCCATGAATGCTTATACAATAAGAACTGAAACCTCCATGGTCTTCTACATAATTAAAAATCACTAACTAACATCACAAAATAACATGGCATAACGACAATTTCACAGTACAAATTTTCAGAACTTTTTAATAACAGTGGAGCACAAAACAGTAGTGGGTTGTCAGTTTACAATGATTTTTTTATATGCATTTTTGAACGTTCATGTCAAATTACATCTATTTTGGCAAAAAGGAAAGGGCAGACAACAGAGTACTGTTGCTAACAGAATATACAAAGGACAACTGTGACCCTTCCGTGCCTAACAACGGCTTACAAGTTCTCTTTTAATGGAGCTTTTAACTTGGATGTGTGGGAAGAGCAGTAAGTGGTTACAGTGTGTTGTTTTTGAACACATAATTGACAGCAACTGGCACCAGAATCACAAAATCAACAGACACATATTTTACATTCTATACTATCTCTTAAAATAGGACTGCAAAAGGGATGAATTATGGTGCCGTTCAAAAGCAGGCCAAAGCCTATTTCTCTTTTGAATGCAAAACACAAAAAAAAAAAAAAATTGAAATTAAAAAATTAAAAAAAACACACATACCTGAATAAAGATAAATGGTGTTCAAAACATTTTCACATATTTACAATCAAAAAAATAGTGTCAAGAATAGCATTGTGTAAGTGAAAATGGGGCAAGGACACACTTCATTAAAGAAAAATTGTCATTAAATGGGAACATTATGTGAACAGATTTATTGACATACATATAATTATACAATTTAACACTAACAGTGACTGGGTCTTCCAAAGGGTCTTCGATTTCAGCTTGCCGCAGGAAAACATTGCCTCGACACACTCTCCACAGCATTCTCTCAAAGGTTGGGATCCTTTCACGATTGATTACACCAGCTACAAAGCTACATAGAAAAGCTCAGTTTAGATCTTTATTATTAAGGTAATTAAAATGCATTTTAATAAAACTTCAAATTACCTCAATATATTACAGTTTCAACAATAGGCACGGGGAATAAACTTTCTAGTGAGCCCCCTGAGTAATGTACAGTGTTTTAGTACCTTACTTCACTACTAGTAGCTTTACTTGACATTTGTAGTACAATTAATTCTTGTTTTCATTTGTTCTTTCTTTAACAGTAAAATATCCAAGAAATGTCAAATATAGATAAACTGTCAAACAAAAATAACACCATTCAGAGTCTCTGGTGTGGTTGGAAGTCAGAGCTTATCATGGGGAACATCAGGAGCAAGGCAGCATGTAACGCTGCACAGAGCACCATTGCAGGGCACACACCCACACCACACCCGTACTCACTCACTTACACTGGGCCACGTTTAGAGCCATCAATTTACCTAACCAGCATGTCTTTGGGGACATAGGAGAAAAACCCATGCAAACACAATTAGAATATGCAAACTTCACATGGGAAGATAGGGTGAAAAGACACAAACTGAATATGGTGCCTCCAGGTAGCTATGCTAATCAGTGTTCCACCATATCACTCTCAACAGAATTAGCTAGAAGAAAACATAAATCACATTTTAATCTTATAAAGTATAAAACAAAATAAAAATAGAAAAACACATGAAAAAAGCACAATATATGACACTACAGAAAAATGTTTTACTGACCTAATGTTGAAGGTTAGCAGTCGAAAAACTGGAGTACCCTTGGAGTTATACTTACCCGCAGTTGGATAATAAAATATATATGGTATTTACAAAAAAATGTCATATGAACATGATGCCTATCATCATTAAAGGGGTCCTTATAAAGGTGCCTTTAACAACAGATCTTTTTTTTTTATAAACGCACCTCATCACAACAGGTAGCCAAAATCTATAATAATGAAGGTTATCTGAGGGCCTTGTGTTTAATTGTAAACTAACAAAAACTGCTCTTCTCAACTGGAGAGCATTGTTAACAAATACTGTATGTATGTGACAGCCAGAGCGGCTGAGTGCACTTCATAAGCACCTCACACATACAGAGATAATCCATTACACTTTAAAACCTTTCTTATCATAATGCATACAGTGAGGTGGAACTTAGTGAAAGTTGTGATGAAAGGACGCTATTGTGATAGATCTCAGCCCCCTGAAAACTACAAGGAAAGCAAAAGGTACATTTTTCTTTATTAAGCCAAAAAGCAACCCCAGGCAGGGTCACACAAAACTGGGAACTCAGCAAATAAAAAGAACCCCTTCCACCTTTACTTATTGCCTATGCAGTCAAACGTAAATGGCTGATGAATGCTGTTCTGTTCAACTGGGCAGCTCACACACTTGCTCACCATATTAAATCACTCTGCTTCCAATCTCCTGTTAAACTTCAACTCTAACTCTCTCTCATTATAGACGCTGGGCTCTTGTCCTCTTAATAGTTGAGTTTTTGCTTCAATCATCTAATAGCTTTGCATTTGACAAAGCTCTGGCCAAGATATGCCTTTGAAACACTTCCTGAGTCACTTTCAGAGTCTGGGTTGGATTTTCATTTGCTCAAGAATAACAAGGCTGCTATTGTTCTAATTGGGCCAGATCTAATGCTGCCTGCACAGTCCCATGCATTTTCTTTTTGTTAAAAGTATGACCTCATCATCTCTGATGTCTCCCCTCTCGCAACCGTCCTGGTGAGAGGTACAGTCATCCTTGCCTACTGCTGAGTCACCTGACCACTAGCATCCTACAAGAGTACTCTATGTTTCCACCCTGGCCTATCTCTCTCACACACTTGTGCTAAAGCCCCTCCCATTGTACACCGCAGATATACAGCATACACTTCACCAAAACCTATGTTTCTACAATTGACAAGACCACTGCTATTTCTCTCTTGTCTTAACTTTTTCTCCAGGCCATAACTATGTCCTGTGTCATTCTTGGCAGTGCCAATAGAGCCTGTAAACCTTATCGAGGTGCTTTACTTTTATTGACTTTGCACTAAAGCAAGCAGTTTTCATCAGTGTGATAGCTTCTGACAAGTCTACACCCCAGTATATTATAGCATTTCATGTGCTATACAAATAACCTAAAAAAGCAAAAAAAAAATCAATTCCTCAATATTAAATTTCACAGTGCAACTGTACTGATACCTAGACATTATTTTTTAAAACACATTTACTTGATTGAGATGCAAAGAATGTAAATGATAACCAAATTATAATGCGTGTAAATGCTTTTTCTTTACCCAAATTGCATTAGTGAAAATTAAAGGTTTTCTGCAGTCCAGCTTTTAATAAAAAGTGTTATAGTTAAACCAATTCTTGGAGCAAACAAACATTTTCAGAGTTAATGTTTGCCATTAACATGTGTGGTAGATTAACTGGGTTCACAGTCACACATGTACGACCCACTGAATGAGTTGTTACTTCAATTAATGACAATATGGGCCACCATCCAAAAAAAAAAAAAAAGGGTTCCCCTCTCCTGATAGAGAGCCTCAGATTCTCATTACTATGCTGATAATTTTAACAAAATGCATGGTGTTTAGGCTTACCTGGGATGGACATCTGTACTCATACACATAAGTGTGGGATATTAAGGCCATTTGTGACAGGTGCCGGTTAAACATAATCTATTTTAAACACCATTAGCTGTTAAATAATGTCAATTTGTGTTGCAATATAGTAACACTTCACTCCCAAGTTTCTCCTGCTCATTCATGTCAGTCAACAACACAAATGCAAAGAGAATATGATCCCTGGATTAGTAGTGCATGAAAATGTTTTCTGTGGGCCGATCAAAGAATATGTTTTTTAAAAGCTGAATTAGACATGCAAATGTAATCTGTTTCTGTACAAAAGAGCACTTTCTTTTCAATCAAACACAGCTGCTCCTGCTACTTCCATGACATAATTAAAGAACTTTGCTTAACAGTTTAAAAGGTCATTTCAAACTGGTCTGAAAATTTGAATGCTTATTCTCTAAGCATATATTTAGAATTTTGAAAAACTGCTTGGTTGTGGGGCATTGACGTACGTTTTGTATGTGTTTAAAGAAAATCAAATTATATGTGTTTTTGACACATGGAGTTCAAACACGCAAGGCAACACCATTGATAATCGTCCAATCATTTAGTTCAATCACATCCAAGGCTATCAAATAAACTGGCCACTGGTTAAATTACAAACCAGGAAACAGATCTGAATGCAAAGTACTTCATTTAAGTAGGGTGAATTTCATCTTCTAATATCTACTAACATGATGCTACATCATTTTAAACATCACTACGACTCAATGCCAACTATACAGAGATGTTCCAACCAAATGTATTGATCTCCACACATCTGCAGGTCCCCACTGCTCCCAAGACTGATTTCCACAGCTTCACGAATGAAACCCCAGAATTTAACATTAACACAATAATATGTGTCACTTTGAAGACTGCCATCCATCATAAGCATGTCAAATTTCAAAGATGAGCTATAGAATCTGTCGGAAAAATACTACAGATGTTGGTGGTGTTTCTAAAGGATGAGTAAGCAGAACTTGTGCATATGAAACTTCTACCACATTTCCTTTTCAGTAAGGCACTCATGTGGGAAATTCTACTGTCCAAAGGAGGACAACTTTGTTACTTACTAGCTGAAATACCTGGCATTGCCCAAGAGAAAATACATTTTTTTAAAATTGTTTGTGAAAAATATAATTTAAAAAAAACATGACTTTAATAATAAAAATAAATTAACAAACAATGAAGACTCACTACTGTGTCTGTATTTTTCAGTGAAGTGACTTATTATATACGTAACACCAACACGCTAGCTACAATGCTACAAAACAAATGACATTTCATTCATTAATGAATAAACAAAAATCACAAAGAGAGCTACAAAATAAATATAGGATGTTTATGGTAGATAAAAATTAAAATTGATTACTTATCTTATATATAATAGATAGCCTATATTTGTCAAAATATAATTTTGGATCAGGTTCAAGGTAGTGTAAAAACGATGGGAAAAGCGAAGCTTTTTTTTAAGGTTTTTTGACAGATTAATTTTTGTTTTGTGGTGCAGTAATGAGTTTTTACATGCAGAATTTTTGAAGATGAAAAAAAGTCAATTAAATTAATATTATTATTAGGTTGATTTAATTCTATTAGCAATACAACATTGTTACAATAAAAATAATAAAAGATGAAAATATAGTTAACAAAAAAAAATATTAAAAGATAAACAAATAATACTATGGCTTGCTTTTACGGAGCACACCAGAAATGTTCAGAGAGTCAACTGGATGGCAACATACATACAAGACCACAAGATTGTTACAGTCTGCTTTATATATAAGATATCCTTCTATTCATATGCGTTTTACCAAAAACAGTTCTGCAGAGTTCCAGGACAGGTCACTACTTCTTAAATTTCAAAAGTAATTAAAACATCTGGAGTATCTAATCCAGTCTTCCCTTTCCTCCATTTCTATCAGTTGTGCTATTATAATGATTTACAGTACATAAAGCTTTGCTGGAATCTGGAACAGCCCAGCCCAAAAAGTTTAGCAGGTTCCTAGTCATTTATTAAGAAACAAATAGGCGTAATACAGCAACAACCTTGTGATTAACTAACTAAATAACTGAAAGGCAATTAACAGTCTGTTAATGATTTCTACTTCTATGTACCCATTTTAACCTACTTTATTTGTGAAACAGTCAAAGATCCACCCTTTTTCTGAGCCCTAAAATGAATAAGTTTACCAAAGATAATTGTCATTTTAATGTGAATGAAACCAAGCAGAAATTCAAGAACATGCAAATTTCAAACAGTAGGCATTACAGCCTAACTAATCAGAAACGAAATAGAATATATAATTTTGAATATGTGATTCTGCCCATTATGGTCTAACATTTAAATCTAAAATTAACTGGAGAAGTCATATATTAACATGCACAGTTGCCACTTACCCAAGTCTTAGTGGTGCCCCTCTCCCCACCTCACTTGGGTCCAGCAGCGAAGAGGACTCCTCCAGCAAGTCAGGATCCGCCATCTGCTGATGATGATGCAATTCAGCCTGAATTCACAAACCAATTAATATCTAATGAAGCACGTTAGTGGCATGCGGAGGAGGTAAGGAACCAGGAAGATGAGGCCGTAAAAATAAGGAAAATAATAATGAAAATGAAAAGATGGGGTTAAAAGAAAAAAGGGTACAATCGTGAAAGAACATGGTGTCAGGAAGGAGGAGGACAATTCCGATATTGTGAGAAAAATTTTCAAAGGTATTTTTTTGATGATATTGTGGGGCTCTAATGTCACCCATTAATGCTCAATTTCCTGTCTGGTTTTTAAAAAATAAAATACCTAGAGTCCCCAGGACAGGTTTACAATAAACAGGGGAGGGAAAACTTTTCTGTCAAAATGATCAGAGTGGCCATCACAACTCTAGGAGAGTTGGTGAGCTATTCTAACAAAGAAAACTGAGAATAGAAAATCCTCCAAACTAATCAGGCAGAAATTATTACTGGTTCATAATCCTATCAGTTAAATACATAATCAGCTCAGTCACTGGACAAAACAGATGCATTGGTGGGTGGAGCAGCTGAACTATGAGAAGAAAGCATATATGAGATGAATAGCCAACAAATGTCAATGCCTACTAAACTGCCAAAATGACTTCATAGTCACAGTTTAAGAGAATTCTAACTTAATTAAAATATGTAAGGTATATACAGTGTTTGTAAAAAGCATTCAGGCCTCTTGGAAGTTTTCTCATTTTCTTGTTATACAACACTGAATCAGTAGATTTGATTTAAAATTGTAGGACATTGATCAACAGAAAATACTTTTTAAGGAGAAATCGGAAATCTTAGTGATTGACAAAAATGGATATACATAAACTTGATCCATTAGGCTTAAAAATCAAGATAGAGGTAAAGAATTTAGGGGTAATTATTGACTCTGACCTAAATTTTAAATCACATATTAATCAGATTACTAGGACAGCATTTTTTATCACTTAAGAAATAAAGCAAAAGTTAGATCCCTTATAAGATAAGATGCGGAAAAATGAATTCACGCTTTTGTTTATAGTCGACTAGATTACTGTAACGCACTCCTCTCAGGACCACGCGAAATAGACATCAATCGGTTGCAACTGGTGAAGAACACAGCTGCCAGAATCTTAAATAGGAAAAGAAAATACGAGCACATAACACCAGTCTAAGCGTTGTTACACTGGTTACCCATGCCATTTAGAATTGACTTTAAAATACTGTTTATGGTTTACAAAGCCTTAAATAATCTTGTTCCATCCAATAGCTTGGAATGCCCAAATCATAAGCTTAGATCTTCAAATGAGTGTCTGCTTAAAATTCCAGGAGCTAAACTTAAAAGAAGTGGTGAGGCGGCCTTCTGCTGTTCTGCACCTAAAATCTGAAATAGCTGACCGATAGAAATTCGCCAGGCTAATACGGTGGAGCACTTTAAAAAACTGCTAACAACACATTACTTTAACATGGCTTTCTCATCGCTTTATTTCAGTGTAACCCTGATATTCTGTATATGCATTGAATTATATATATATTTTTTTTATGGCTCAGAAATCTGTACTTACCCTTACTTTCTTTGCTGTTCTTTTTCTGTGGTGCCGATCTGTGCCACCACCACCTAATCAAAGTACCGTGCAGTCCCTACATTGATGAACTGAAGACCAGAGGTCCACATGACCATCATCGTCTAATTCTTCCACGTGAAGCCTTGATGTCAGGTAGAATGCCCTGTGGGGGCTGGGTGGTCTCATGGCCTCAGAACCCCTGCAGATTTCTTTTTCTTCAGTTCTCTGGAGTTTTTTTTGTTTTGTTTTTTTTTGTCCTACATGGCCATATGACCTTACTTTATTCTTTGTTAATTAGTATTGCCTAATTTCATGTTTATATTTTTTATTTCTTTTCTTTTTTCATTTTGTGAAGCACTTTGAGCAACATCATTTGTATGAAAACACGTTATAGAAATAAATGTTGTTGTAATGTCAAAGTGAAAACAAATCACAGTGGACTAAATTAATTACAAATATAAGACACAACGTAATTTATCAAAGTATTCACCCCCTTCAAGTCAGAATTTAGTAAAATGGCAGCCATGACAGCCTTCAGTCTGTGTGCCCATCTCTCTATCAGCTTTACTTGGACAAAGCCACTTTTATACATTCTGTTAATGCAAAACTGCTCAAGCTCTATCAGGTGTCATGGTGATTGTGATTGAAAATCCCTTCTGAAGTTCAGCCACAAATTCTCAATTGGATTGAGATATGGACTCTGACTCAGCCACTCCAGGATATCATTGGTATTTTGAAGCCATTCCTGTGTAACTTTGGCTTTATGCCTGGGGTTGCTGTTTTGCTGGAAAACAAATCTACTCCCAGGGTGCAGGTTTTCTTGCAGACTGCATCAGGTTTTCCTCCAGGATGTCCTTGTATTTTGCTGCATTCGTTTTATCCTCATAAGCCCTCCAATGCCTGGTGCAGAGAAGCATCTCCAGAAACCTGTTGCTGTGATTCATGGTGAGGATGGTGTGTTTTTGTGATTGGCTTATACCAAAAATGGCATTTAGTCTGATAGCCAAAAAGCTCAATGTTGGTCTCTATAGACCACAGAGCCATCTTCCAGCTGATTTTGGGCAAACTTTAGCTAAGGCATCCTGAGTGGTTTTTGTTTTCTTTGCCAGTCTCCTATAAAGGTGTGACTGGTAAAGGACCTGGGCAGCAGTTGTCGTCTGCACAATCTCTCCACTCTGAGCCACTGTAGCTTGTAATTCCTTCCGAGTTCTCATAGGTCTCTGTGGTCAAGTCTTTTTGTGGGTGGGAGGCTATACTCTTTCCATTTCTTCTGGACAGATTTAACTGTACTCCAAGGGATATTCAGTGACTTTGATATTTTCTTCTATCCATCCTCTGACTTGTGCTTTTCCATAACCTTTTCTTGAAGTGTTATTTTATCTTTGTTATGTATGTTAGGCCACAATACGGATCGTCACAACTTGGACCTTCCGGATGGAGGTGTATTTATACTACAATCAGCTGAAAACCATTGACTACAGGCAGGTGATCTCCATTTAACTAATGATGTGGCTTTTAAGACCATTTGCCCACATCATAGTGTGGTCCCCGGCCGGGGCTGGAGCCCGGCTGGGACGCCCAGGAGGACCAGAGGAGGACTTGTGCCTCCTCCAGACCGTGAGGGGGCGTCCGTCCTGGTTATGTAGGGGGCCTCGGGTAAAGGGCTTGGAAGCCCAGCCCTGTAGGGACCCGTGGCCACCGCCAGGTGGCGCCCCGATGCCGGAATATCCCGTGTGGGACCCGGTCGGGGCTGGAGCCCGGCCGGGACGCCCAGGAGGACCAGAGGAGGGCTCGTGCCTCCTCCAGACCGCAAGGGGGCGATCGCCCTGGTTGTATTGGGGGCCACGGGTAGAGGGCTTGGAAGCCCTTTACCCGAGGCCCCCTACATAACCAGGACGGATGCCCCCTCACGGTCTTGAGGAGGCACAAGTCCTCCTCTGGTCCTCCTGGGCGTCCACAATAGATAATTTGTATCATATTATAGAAGGTGGACACTTGTGTGATCAACTATTTTGTGTTTTGCTTTTGTAAATATTTAGACAACTTTGCAGAGAGCTGTTTTCACTTGGGCATTAAGAGTCATTTTCTGTTGATCAGTATCAAAACCACAGAAACCCAATATTGTTTAACAGAAAAAATGTGAACATGTGTGTTTCATATGCAAGAAGTTTGAGCATTTTTGTGAACAAATTAGATATTTCTTCAGAGTGGTATAACGCTAAAACTAAAAACAGACACATGTTAAAGTTTTGCTGCTGGCAGTAGATTTTGCTTGTGAGCTACATGAGTAAAAAATGGGATATAATTTAAGACTCTGACAGTCGTTCTTAGCAAGAATAACAACGGAACAGCTTTTGAGGTTACGTATATCAACAGCTGCAATTAATGTGGAATGTTAAAAATATAAACGTCAATTATTAATGCAATTTAAAGATTCATCATTTGCATATACTGCAGAATGTTGGGCTTGTAACAACTGGGAAAAGGGCCTTGAATGATAAAAATAAGAGCACTCAATGATTGTGCAGCCATAACTTAGGGTTATCAGGCAGAGGGCAGGTGGATTCAGTGAAATCACAAGAGACTGCCTAGAGTGCACTTACTCAATTAAGAGGTTTTTTTTTTTTTAATCCAAAAAAATCTAATCTATGAAAAAAAAAAATATTAATCTCCATATATATATATATAAATAAAAATCCAATGTCTGTCTGTCTGCTTTTCAGGAGAGAACTACTGAACGGATTTAGATCTCTTTTTCTGTAATTTGCTTGAACATTCCGGTTGATTTTGCAACTTCTCTCATTGCGCTATGTATCATAGTTTGTTTGCAGTACCGATTTATTTGCGAAAATCCAAGAGATATGCAGCAGGTCAAGGGGAGGGGAGCGGGGCCCTCCTTACTCACATGACAGTCTTGGGGCATATCTTACCTCCACTTAGCCACGCACAACGACAGAACTACTTAACAGATTTAGAGCAGGCTTTATTCTAGAACAGTGTTTCCCAAACTCGGTCCTGGGGACCCCCTGTGGCTGCAGGTTTTTGTTCCAACCAGCTTTTGTTTTTAATTGGACTCCTGGGCTAATTAAGTGATTTGTTATTTCTCAAGTTCTGTGTTGTGGGAACAATATAGAAATTAGAAAACTAAGTTTGGCAAAAAAAAAAAATATATATATATATATAATGTATTAATAATGTATTGTATGAATAATGTATTTTTTTCTTTTTAACTATATTTTCATTTTGATTTTCATTCTACTTTTCAAGGTGTTCCAATTGTTTAATTAATACATTATTTACTAACGATAAAGTAGCAGCCTTTGATTATTCAGTGTTGTTTGCCAGCGTGTGTTCTCTGCTCATTTTTAATTGTAGTTAATACAATGAAGGGGAAAAACTGCACAGAGAAAGGGCAAAATATAATGAAATCAACAAAAGAGAGTTAAGCATTTAAATCTATAGCAAAAGCAGAAATATTTCTACATGTCTTATAAATGTAAAAAGCATGCTGCTGCGCATTTCTGAATGCAGAATAAGAGAAAAATAATACCAGTTAATTAAATCAGGTGTTGTCATTGATTAGGAATCTGGTTGGAACAAAAACCTGCAGCCACAGTGGGGCCACAGGACCGAGGCTGGGAAACACTGTTCTAGAATGTGCTTGAACATTCTGGTTCATTTTGCAACTTCTCTCATCATGCTAAGAATCAGCGATACATTCGCGCTTATCCAAGAGAGAGGCTGCAGGACGAGGGGAGAGGGAAGCGTGACGTCAAGAGTGGGGAGCCATGTGGGGCCCTCCTCACTGTCCTGTTGCACTACTACATGGGCAGAGCCATGGGGGTACAGCTAGTAGCTAAATAATACAATTTGCCTAAACTATGTATACAGCTAACACACCACATCCAAACTGGGATAACTAATCAAATTACAAAAAGAAAAGGTGGAATGCAGTTACATACCAGTCCCCTGTCTGCTATCAAAGATAAGGATTTTAGATTAAGCAGGGTGCTATTTAGAAAAACTGTGATTTAGGAGTTAGATTGTAGCTTCACACTCCACTGCTACTTTAACGTGTGATCTTATGGAAGTTAGCTTAAGCTGCATTTACCTCCTCACACTGGCATGCACTATATACGTATAGCAATTTGCAATGTATCTACTAAGAAACAAGTCTATAAAAAGTAAAGCACTAATGAATAATAACAAACATTTCTAACTTCGCAATACTTAATTACCATTAGCACAAAAAACTTTCTGAAAGAACATTTGTTGAGAGAATCTGCAAAATATTTATTTATAAATTGAAATAAGAAAACACCATTTCAGGGCTACACCGGAGAATAAAAATATATTTGAATGTAATGGAATTGCATTTAATATATTTTTTTAGAAATGATTAGCTAAATAATTTGATACTAGCCGAAAACCCGTTGACAGAGAAGATACTGTCGTTCATTTTATAACAAAGGCTTAGGAAACAACCGTCGCAGTATAACGAAAATAGCAAGGAGTGAAACCAATGCCAACGGTCGAGAGCACAGACATATATAGACAGACGCCGCATTCACTGTGTTGCCCAGTCGACACGATACGTCAGCACGTCCGCCCTATTGCGAGTGGCAAAAGTGCCATTTAAACTAATAAAGGTAGATGTGGAAACCGGGTTTTCTGATGAAAAAACAATAACGTTTAAAACAGTATCATTTACATACAACAGATTTTGGCAAATCGTTTACATGCAATTATTTATATTCATTTATACACTAATAATGGCAATTATTAAATAATAATAATTATTATTATTATTAAATAATTCCTCCCATATAAGTAATATTTCTCGGACTGCCTTCTTCGATCTCCGAAACATTTCTAGACTTCGTCCTGTTCTTACGCAACAAAGTACTAAAGGATTGGTTAATGCCTGAGTCACCTTACGTATAGATTGCTGTAATGCTATTCTATCTGGCATCCCACAAAAACTCATCCATCGCTTACAACTTCTTCAAAATTCTGCTGCCAGGATAATAACCTGCTGTTCTAAATCCAACGAACATATTACACCTACTCTCTCTCAACTTCACTGGCTCCCTGTGAAGTTGTGAATAGGTGTTTTGCTGGAGACAACAGTTGCTGGATCCCGGAATACAGATGACGTTGTACAAAAACCCGTTGACAGAGAAGATACTGTCGTTCATTTTATAACAAAGGCTTAGGAAACAACCGTCGCAGTATAACGAAAATAGCAAGGTGTATGGGAGGCCGCAGGCAGCATGGGGAAGGGTTGGAAGAGGACGAATAGGCATCGAGAAATGCCGTGTCGGCTGCGTGTGGACGGGACCGGTTTTGAAGTGGAAGCAGGATGAACCAGAATAGAAATATATATAACAGATGGGTCATCACAAGTTATGTATGCTTTAACAAACAAGAGTACTTCACTAAACATATACCAGGAAAGGCAACAGAAAGAAGAAATTGGGCAGACAAGCAAAAGAAATTAGAAAAAATAAAAAGGCCTCTATTTAAAAAAAAAAAAAAAAAAAGGAGCAGAAAAGCCGCATGCCAATAACGAGCAATTATGCTATCTTTCTCATACAGCTGAACATTTATTATTCCAATCAGCTTTTTCAAACATACAACACTTTGGCTTACTTTATAATGAATCCAAGGGAAAATACAAAGCATTTTACCAAAGGAACGCAATCATTTTCTGCAATTTATCCACCACCCTGAAGAAAAGATGATTTTCAAAAACAGTTGCATGTGACTACAACAAAGTCATGTTAAAGGTGAAGTTACCAACAAGATGGCCAGCTTTAACCCCTTCAGCACCATGACAACAATTAACACCAAATTAAACATGGAAGAACCAGCAGTAAAAACAAAAATAATGCTGGTAAGAAAAAAAATGCATCCTGGCTCACATTATTCGACTTCATTTTGAATTAAAAAAAAAAAAAATACTTTCAATTCCAAGCCATAGAGATGGAAATGCTTTAAGACTGTTCATACTGCGGGATTACACACAGAATGAAGGGGAATAAACCCCTTGCTGTTATTCATGAATCCCTTCAGCTTTTTAAGCTATATTACGTTAAATATTCATTGTGTAAAATATAAAAAGGTCTACTTAGATATGGTCAAAAAAGCCCATTTCATTTTGCTGGGACTGAAGAGGTTAATGAGATGCCGTTTTTGGTCACATTGTTTTTAAATCACAGCTAGCCATTTCTTCTAAGACATGGCGCAAGGATATGTTAAAGTGATTAAAATGAAATACAACAGTTTCTGTTCTGTACAACCCATTTAAAAAAAAAAAAATCTTTAGTACTTTTTATAGGTCAAAGCCACCTGTACATGGAATAGCCAAACAAGGAATGATCAGATTTGTCACTGTGCTCTAAGAGAAAAATGTACTTTTGAAGAATTCTGGAGATTATAGTAAAAATAGAAGCATCACCTCATTCTGTTTAACTGTCTATTTGGAAAGGTCCACTTTAGTCTTAAATCGTTAGCGACTGGCAATCACATCCTGGGTGTTCCTTGCATGGAGTTTGCATGTTTTCCTCCTGGTGCTCTGATTTTCTCCCAGAGTCCAAATACATGCAGGTTAGGTAAACTGCCTTTGCTAAATTGGCCCGTGAGTGTGTGTGTGTGTGTGTGTGTATTATATATATATATATATATATAT
>JANRMT010062850.1:25309759-25348448 GCA_026402145.1 Polypterus bichir lapradei | reverse complement strand
GTGTGTGTGTGTGTGTGTGTGTGTGTGTGTGTGTGTGTGTGTGTGTGCCTGCGGTGGGCTGGCGCCCTGCCTGAGGCTTGTTTCCTGCCTTGTGCCTTGTGTTGGCTGAGTTTGGCTCCAGCAGACCCCTGAGACCCTCTAGTTAGGATATAGCGGGTTGGATAATGGATGGAGGGATGGATAGTTTATTCTGTTTTCGTTCATTTAAGATCATAAGGTTATATTTAACATTTTCAGCTTAAGGTTAATCACTTAACATACGTTACAAATTGCTATTAGATTATTAGGTATTACATTAGCATATTAGATAGTTAATGTATGTGCTATATAAATAAATGTTGATTGATTGATTGATTGACATACACACATACATAATTTACATACATACATACATAACAAGAAAAGGATGGCAATGAGACTCTCTCATTTGTAAGAAAACAAAAAACTAGAAGGTTCAGAAGAAGACCACCACCACCACCACAGGAGGGTGAATCTATTCACAATTTTCATTACAACGACCACAGACTATCACCAACCTTACATGGACTAGTTTAGGTTTTGAGCAGCTTTAAATTGTACCGACTTATACCAGGCCATCTAAAGTGGTGAATACCATGTTTCTGTTGAACACTGGATTCATATATGAAGAAGATTCAGGCAACATTCTTGAATAAGACAGCACATGCCACTGTGTAGGGAACCACTACATACAAACAGCAACTCAGCTCTGATGTTTATTCAGTGCATTTTGAAAAGGACTACATGTCATAGGAATCTACTGTAACCACTATACAATATTAATTAATAGGCTAGCCTGTTGTCATTTGAGTAATCCTGATCTGTCATGCCTTCCATTTCCCTCGAATGCTTATGTGATATCTGTACCACTTGGGATACTCTTGATGGCTGTGAAAGGTGATTTCTCTTTCTTGAGTAAATTTGCTCATTTCATGGACTGCTGTTTTACTGAAGTACTTTTCAGCCAGACCCATCATACACGGGGTTCAACAGATGGATGACGTCTTTGAATTAGGATTTTCTACTGTTGAGATGACAACTTCCACCCATGCTATATGCTCAACAGGATACTATGTGGTGCCATACAATGAAACAAAAGAGCTTGTATTGCAAACTTCTACAGCTTTATAGGTTTATATGAACAGTATTGTCAGATGTATAGAGTACAATAAAACTGCTACTCACTTATATGCTAGTCAGCATATAACATGTTGCCACTCTCCAGCACCATAGCTAGTGATTACAACTAATTTACCATGGAACTTCTATCTTTGTTACCTGAAATAACTATCTTATCTTAAAACGTCTGTTTTCCTTACCTGAAAAATCTCAGATAATGATTCTATACTGAGAAAATTATGATATTCACTACTAGTGCCCAGTGGGAGCTGGGCAGTCTTTTGGCCTTGGAACCCCTGCTGATTTTGTTTTTTTTTCTCCAGCCTAATCTGAGTTTTTTTTGTTTGTTTTTTCTGTCCTCCTGGCCATTTAATCTTATCACTGGACTCATCTTTAGAGACTTACATCATCTCTCTCTCTCCAACTTCTGTCTGTCCATCTGTCCGCTTTTCACGAGAGAACTACTGAACGGATTTAGATTGGATTTTTTCTATAATTTGCTTGAACATTCTGGTTGATTTTGCTACTTCTCTCATCGCACTAAGTATAATAGTTGCATGAATCTGAGTGAGCGGCTATGGGCTGAGGGGAGGAGGGCGGGGCCCTCCTCACTCACATGCCAGCCTTGAGGCGTACCTTACTTCCGCTTAGCTAGTGAATGAGAGAACTACTTAACGGATTTAGATTGGGTTTCTTTCTAGAATTTGCTGGAACATTCTGGTTGATTTTGCGGCTTCTCTCATCGCACTTAGAATCATAGTTTGCTTGCAGGAGAGATAATATTCGCGCTAATCCGAGACAGAGGCTGAGGGGAGAGGGAAGCATGACACATCAGGAGTGGGGAGCCGGGCAGGGCCTCCCTCACTCACGCGCCAGCCTCTGTTTGAGTTGGTGTATCTTTGTGTTTTGGAGTGTACCTTGCCTCCGCTTAGCTAGCCATACCTGTTTCTTTATTGGTTTTTAAAGTTTGTCCTGTTTCACTACTACGTAGGCGCAGCTGTGGGGGATAGCTAGTTGTATATAAGGACGCTACTCTTTTACTTCATATTTATCTGTTTTTTTAAATTGCTTAGATTTCTTTGTTTTTTCTTTGTTACTTATTATTTAATATTACTGTCTACTCTTATTTGTTTTTCTTTTCTTGTAAGTTTCTTTTTGACATTTTTAAAATTACATTGCACTACATTGTTTGTATGAAAATGTGCTATGGAAATAAATGTTGTTGTTGTGACCCCTACATGTAGCCCTAATTGGGATTACAAAATTAGTCCTTTGTCCCTGTGTGTAATAAGTACATAAGTTTAATATGTCACTGGGCTCTGTACAAAAAATATTTTATAAATCCACTCACATGTACAGCTAACATAAGGCCAGATTTAGCACACAGGGGCTCATCATTCAGAATTGCTAGACAAGCATTAGAAGACAAGAAAGGGACAACTATAAAAATGGGCATTGTACTATTTCTGTGTGACAGAGTCAGCATGACATTGGATCTTCTTTTGTTTAGAATGGCATGATTTATCTAAGTGGGGGCCTGTACATGAAGAAAGGGTACAAAACTTTGCCTGGCACACCTTGGAAGCCGACGGATGGATAGGAGATACCGTCATCCGATCCTGAAAATCCTTCCAACGCAGAACCGACAATAGCAGACTCTACACGAGGTCTTGTCATGGTTTCCCGTCTGTTATGCCGCGTAAACCGTCATTAAAGAAAGCTAAGTTATTTCTCCCATGTGATTTCTTACCGCCGTATCACTAAGGGATGGGTATCGCCTTTTAATATTATATCTATATAGTTACTTAAGATGGCGCAATTACAAAACGAATGTATTTCCAGGGAGCTAGCAACTCCTATAGGAAAACACTGCGTCACCTGTTTTATATAATAGTTTCAAATAAACTGGAATATTTATTCTGGCAGTGATCATTTTTTTAAATAAACACATACATATATAAAGGGGACTTACTTAGTTTGCGATCCATCTCCTCACACCTCCTCACTTCATTTACAAACTTCCGCTGGAAAACGTTTACATCTGGATTGAGCTACCAACGAAATGGAAAGCACAGATTAGTGTGAGACCTCCAACCATTGAAATCTGATCTGAAACATAATTCAATTAATGGAAATTTAGTAAGCTCTGTTTACTTACATCTCGGAATTGGACCATTCCCAGCTCCCCAAGCTCGCTGACACAACAGTAAGCAGCCTCGGACTGCAGAAAGAGTTGTGCCAGTGTCATCTCCTCGCTTCTAAATAGTTCACCCATGGTGAAGCCAAAGATGTGTGCTGCCCTCTACCAAAATCTGAGCACTGCAATATATACCATGACAAAGGTGTAACATTAGTTAAAAAAAAAAAAATCAACCAGGTGAAAAACATCTAAATATTTACTACTGCAAATAAATGGTTATTGACAATAAGCAATAATTACAGGAGCTCAGTCAATGAAGCTTGCTAATCCTAACAGAGAGAATGTAATTGAAGCATATTGACAACTGAATTAAAGAAAATATTTTGGCGAAATATTTCAAGTGTAGTTTATACATCAACTTATTCTCTTTTCTTAGAATTTACACCCTGCCAAAACAGATTTTTCATACTGGCTGTACAATCCATAAGCTTTATAATAAAAACAATTTACTGCATGATCTTAAAAAGAAAAAAAATACTAACAGCTTACATTTTTGACTTATTATGATCACACAAAAATATTAATAGCTGAACATTTTCACACACTTGAAAGGACTTGATTTTGTACAATTTCACAAAGAGAAATCTGGCATGGCAGAAAAATATAACACTATAAATGAGCAAAACTAAAGAATCAGACAGAGTGGCACACGTAGGTGTACATCACTGTTTTTTTTTTTCAGTTCCCAACATCTGCTTTAGAGCTTCAAAATGGTTGTCAGCATGTTGCTAATAATAAAAAATGTGGCTTATCTTTTCAATTTACACCTTTCCATGTAAGTAATGGAAATTCTACATTTTCAAAAGCACCTACTCGGTGATGGGAATTACTGGTAGTATTTATTAACACAAGAACTACAATACCTCTGTATTTAGACTTTCAGGCTGTGACATCCTCTTATTTGTATTAAAAATCACCTCAAACTACGACTATTTTCCAATCCATCCAATGTGTTTAATTAGCAAGCATCTAAACAAATACAGCAGTTAATTTTAAGATAAATAATAACTATGTTAATAATTAATTTTAAACTTCATCCACTGCTCACAAAAATAAGTGTTATCTTGGTATATAGTTAGGGGTACATGCTATCAGCTTGGCTCTAAATCTGCAGGAGAGGCCAGGGCACTTCACTTCAGCGCTTACCACTGCATTATAAGTCACTCTGGGGAAAGGAATTTACTAAATTAAAATAAGCAGTAAATAAACAGTATAATAGAACACTCTATCAGAAACTGTCATCACTAGAGAGATGACACGGACTTCTCACACAACTGACACAAAGCCCTACCTCTGCTTATGAATTTCACATTCATGTTGGCCTACTCCATACACAAAAAGCAATTGGACTGACCAAGAACGACGCACCACTGAACAATGAGAAGATCAAAAATACAGCTGGCCTTCCACTTTGATTCTACAAGCTGTTTGAAATCCAGCCATTATCACACCTGTTTACGTCATGGGGCCAAAAACTGTCCTTGCAGCTACAATTACACATATTGGAATTTAAAATATTTGCTTGTCAAAATGAAATAAATGAAATGAAACTAATATCTCCAATTGAAAGCTGCATGGAAGTCACTGAGAAAAGTCCTTTAGTTTACAGTAAGAAAAATGTAACTACAATTATGACTAGTGTGTACTGTAGGGGGCGTATCAGAGCTTTAAACCCCAGACACAACTAAACCACATAAGTCCCTGGTTCAAAGAAATGTTTTTTATTCAAAGAAAGTCCTTTAAACAGTCTTCTTCATAGGGTTCACAATTCTTTTCTCCTACATTCCTTCTAAGCGAGTTTTGTTCTTCCTCCACACCCAACTCCGACTCGTCTAGAAGAAACAGAGCAGCTTCCGTTAGATCAGTACAGGCAGTCCCCGGGTTATGTACGAGATAGGGACTGTAGCTTTGTTCTTAAGTTGAATTTGTATGTAAGTCAGAACAGGTACATTATTATAATAAATGCTATTGTTGACCAACTGTAACCAAGTGCTCTGCCAATGAATGATGGAGTTTCACCTCTCTCTCTGACCTTTTTATTATTTCTACTTTATTTTCCATGATGATGGTTTTTCTCTTCTTTACTGTATCACCAGCACTTGCATCAGATTTGTGTTTCAGAGACATTGTTGAAGGGTGAAAACAAAAGGTTAAGATGAGCTCTTCTACACAGCACTGTACACGCTATCACAGCAGGAAGGCACCCGTCGTCAACACGTCTGATGTACTGAACGAGAGACAACTTCCTGCTATGTGTGTAACAGTACAAGCAGGCTTGCTATTGAGAATGGATGGGGGGGCGAGGGGCAGTTCACCACCCGCCCACCACACAGTCACCTCCACTTGCATACAGTATGCTGCTTGCAGCGTCAACCCACCGAGAGCGAACACAGTGCGGCCAAAGGCGGATAGTGAATCGCGCACCACCGCCCCCATTCAACAGGCAGCCACCTGAGGCACACTACAATGCTGCCCCCCACCCTTAATGGCCTCCGTTCAACTACAGCCGGGTCTCTGCTTGCAGCATCAACAGCCACCCACTGAGAATGAATGGGGCAGCTGTTCGAGGGACACTGCAAGGCTGTGTGGTGGGCGGGCAGTGAAATGCCCCCCTCTGCCCCATCCAGTCTTCGTCCAGTCAGAAGCAGTAGCTGCGGCGGCATGGTGGGCAGGCAGCAAACCGCCACCTTCCGCCCCATTAAGCCTCCATCCTGCACACGAGCGCTTGCCGCGCACCCAACCGTCCACTGAGAATGAATGGGGTGCGGCCCCCACCACCCCATTCATCAACCGGAGCCACCCGAGGGACACTACACTGCACGAGCAGCGAAACCACCCTCTCCAGCCACCGCTTGCTACATCCACAGGCCGGAGATGACAGAGTGGCAGTTACTGAGGAGCCTGCGTCACGTCTCCCTGACAGATGAAGAAACAGCTGTGGCCCCTTTCGTAAGTCATATGTCGGATATCTGTAACTCGGGGACTACCTGTACTTCCAGTGCCACCACAATGCACTCAGAAAGCACTTCTGTGCCAGGCAAAACTTCCCTAAAATGTTCCTTCCTGTCGCTTCCCCTGGCAGCTTCCAATAAAACCAGCAGTGCCTCCGATTGAGACTACAACTCCCATTCAGCGACGCTGGTGTGCACATGATAGATCAAACAGAGGGATGTTGCATCTTTCCAGACGGGTAAGGAGCCTGTCACTACCCAATCTGCGCACACATGTGCACAAAGACAACCCAAGCCGCGCACACATGCGCAGAACTTTACTATTACGACTGTGCCCGATCAGCGTTTTTTTATTTTGCGATATAAGTCTCCATCCGATTTGTCTCATGCACGCGCCGTGGGTCACTACCTGGTCCCCATTAACAGGCCTAATCCGCGTGCACATGTGTGCATATTGAAAAGCTACGCTATTGCACAAATTATGGCGCTGCCAAACCTGTTTAATGCATGCATGAACACTTCACAGCAGTTAGGCTTTCAATACGCATGCGTGCGCAGATCGGGCAGGCACCACAGATCAAGTAGTGACAGAGCCATCCAGCCACCCAGACAGAATGTCAGCCAACCTGTGTGCTCTCTTTACACTAACCAAAATACACATTAATTATACTTCTCAAAAGGACAGCAACTAGAATAAATAAACTAGAAATTAGCAAGAGACATTAATACTAAACCGCTTGACACGTGTAAGTTTTAAAGAAATGAGTTCAAGTTTTGTGAACAGCAGACTTGTTCATTCTGAAGTTCTGCAACAATGTGTGTTGCTAACTACAAAATAGAATTTTGTTCATCTTCACATCTGTCCGATGTGCTTTACTGAAAGTAGCAGCACAGATTTCCAGGACTAACAAATTTGTTGTCCTACTAGTCTTTCAGCCAACCGAAAACACTGCGCTTAATTATAATCTGTAATTTTAAAGTAAACCTATTATCAGCCTGTGCCATGACATACTTCTGAAAGCAGAGGGTGTGACTTGAAGGTCAGAACAAGACCTTCCAGAACTTTCAGAGAAAGATAAGGCTAAGACAAACATGGCCTCTCTAATATTGATTTCATTTTGACGGTGTTTTTACTTTTACAGAACATACAAATATGATAGAAAAAAAAGATTGTTTGGGAATATTTCAGAATACAAAGCTTAGTATATTTTCTGTACCATTTTTGTACCACACCCATCAATGCTTTAAAACTGCATACTTGTCAGTGTGCTAAATGAGATCAGCGAGACATTACTGGCTTCTAATGTTAAGATTTTCCTTTATTAGTTTTACTTGAGGAAGGGGATTGCACTGAGAGGTTTTGTCTGCTCAGACTTAGTGAGTGTTTCTATAATATTATATATATTTCTCATCTGATGTTGTGGTGATTGCTAGTTAAGCAGGTTAAGAAGATGGATGAATAGATGGATGTTGTGCTTAATACATGTTGCTGTATTCATCATCTGCTGTTTGCATTATACTACTGTCACTAGTGTTTTTGAGACATGCCAGTAAGAATCTCTTTATACTGTGTGCACATAACAATAAACTGAACTGGAACTTTAGATGTAGCAAATCCATCATGTCCAAATACAACCAAACATATCTTTCCACAGAAAGCACTGTCAAATTTAAAGGGATGCCAGCTACTGTTGATAAAATGTCTATTATATTATATACTAGCAACTTGGTGCGCGCTACGCTGCGCGTTGGATGACCACAGTTGAAGGACTCAATCGTAAGGACCTCTCGTCGGGAGTCTCATTGACACGCTTTTGCCTCTTTCTTTCGCGATCACTGCGTAATCTGTCTTGTCTCTCTGTAGGGGTTTCAGTTGCCTTTCGTTGTGCGGCAGAGACTCGTCGTTGAGCTAATCTGTGTGAATGCCGAGTGTCCGTTTCTTGCAAGCGACTGTCACGCCTTTGCCACTTTGCTTCGTGATCACGCTGTAATGTGTCCTCTCGCGCAGCAGCAGGTTTAGTTGCGTTTCGTTTCGGCATTGTTCCGTAAGGTCTCCCCCGTACAAGTGCACATGGGTAGCTGAAGACGGAAAGGCATAGTGGGCATAGTGAAACACATGAATTGGTGACCAGGGGAACCACCCGACTCAGACGCGGGGCTCGAAATACTCAAGTGCACATGTTATTTATATAAATTTTTTTTTTGTTATGAACTTCCCCAAAAGAGTTGATCCCTGTAAATAGTTAATAGTATATGAACAATATATGTTGTAGTACGGGCACACCTCAATACCTGCATACACCACGTGTTTGGCTGTAACGCCAGAAGCGCGGTGGACGCTGTAAGGGTAGGTTGTGGTTTCTGTTTCTTTCCCGATTTTTTTTATTTCAGTTTATTGATTATTTATTAGGCAGAGGGGAGAAGACGTTAATGTGACGCTCTGTCTATTTCTTTACTTTTGTTTTGAGAAGATTTTCGGGAACAGGAAAAATAAAAGGAAAGGGGAAAGACCAGAGGGGGGTAAGCAGGAATTCTGAGAGGGGACGGACTGGGGCTTTTCTACGGGGCGGCTATACAGCCAAAAGGAACGCGGTCCTGGACACGGACACCGCGCTGGGCTTTTATTATATAGATATTATATGGAATTTCCCCTTGGGATTAATAAAGTATCTATTGTGGGGTACATGATGTTGATCACCACACTTGTTTATTTACAATATTATTTACAATAGAGTAAAGTGCACCAACCCAGTGCCGCAGCACCAATCACCCCTTAAGTCCTGGCCTTCTCACTATGCCCTCCCCTCCTCTCCTCTCCTCTCCTCTCCTCTCCTCTCCTCTCCTCTCCTCTCCTCTCCTCTCCTCCAAGCTCTGTCCTCTTCCACCCGACTCCAGCCATCGAATGGAGGGAGGCGGCCCCTTATATCCACACCCAGACGAGTTCCAGGTGCTTCCCGACACTCCTCCGCTGACCCTCCCCTGTGTGGCGGAAGCGCCGGCTGCGTACCCGGAAGCACTCCGGGTGTCCCCGTTCCTCTTCCCCCCCAGCACGTCCGGCGCAAGCCCTCCTCCGGTCCTCCTGGGCGTCCCGGCTGGGTCGCCTCCCCAGCTGTCTCTGACACTATCTATCTATCTATAACAACATATAGTACCCTTTCACCACACCATTCCATCAATATTTATTTATATAGCAAATTTACAAGAACTTAACGAAAAAAATCATGATTACAAAAAAAGAGTACATATCATGTCACACACTCAGGGAAGATTACGGATCCATTAGCTTTATAATGGAGGAGAACTCATCAGAAGACTACTGACATCACTTCCTACCAGAGCACCACCAGCTCTGCACCTTCCACTTCCTCTGCTTCTTAAACCCAAAATGATGAGAAAAGTGATGCACTTTAAATTCTTTTGCATTTGTTTTGCATTTTCAACATTAAACAGAGTAACCTCTGGTGCACCAAACTGTTTCCTATTATTGTTTACTTCTTTGTGTAAAATATACATTACACCATTTTTTATTACTTTATATTATATATACACAGTATCTCACAAAAGTGAGTACACCCCCCACATTTTTGTAAATATTTTATGATATCTTTTCATGGGACAACACTGAAGATTTGACACTTTGATACAATGTAAAGTAGTCCATGTACAGCTTGTATAACATTGTAAATCTGCTGTCCACTCAAAATAACTCAACGCACAGCCATTAATGTCTAAACCGCTGGCAACAAAAGTGAGTACACCCCTAATTTTGAGTTTTCATTACTTCATTTCGTACTTGAGGACATCAGTGGAAATAAAGGGAAAATGTACTTAAACCTGAAGCCGGGAAACACTTCTTTACACAAAGAATTGTGGGACTCAGGAACAAACTACCAAAATGTGGAGTTGAAGCATAAACCTTGACAACCTTTAAGAAGGTCCCGGATAAGATGTTTGGACAGTTTAGCTATGAGCTAAATAAACAGGCTCGATGGACTGATTGGTCTCCACAGACCTTGACCCATGTGTACTTAATAATTATAGACCCATTTCAAATTTACCCTTTCTCTCTCTCTAAAATACACGAAAAAGTAGTCACCGATCAACTTCAGTCACATCTTATGCATCATAATTTACTTGAGAAATTCTAGTCTGGCTTCCACACTGGTCATAGTACAGAAACGGCACTAACACACGTTGTAAACGACATTCTGATATCCTCTAATGAAGGAAACTCTACTGGGCTTACTGGCAATGTCCTTGTCTGGTTTAGTTCTTATTTATCAAATCGATTCCAGCATGTACAGAAATATACTGACAGTACTCCATCATTACACACAGAAGTTAAATTTGGTGTCCTGCAAGGCTCAGTATTGGGACCTTTACTGTTTTCACTTTACTCAGGGGTGAAGGGCCGCAGTGGCTGCAGGTTTTCATTCTAACCCTTTTCCTAATCAGTGACCAGTTTCCACTGCTAATTAAATTTGTTTTCCCTTCATTTTAATAGCACTGTTTTTAAGGATTCAGGTCTCTGAATTTATTCCTTTCTTCATTAAATGACAGCCAAACAGAAATGAGACGTGAAACACGCCAACAGATGACCAGCTAAATTGGGGCTTCAAACTCCAGCCAATTTCACTCCAACCAGTTTCTTAATGAGAAGCGGATTCTTGCTGTTAATTAAAGCCATTATTTAATTCCATGGCCTGCTGCTGCTCTCATTCTGTCACAGCAGACATTTCCAAAACTGTTGATTTTTCTGTTTTTTCTAAGAACACCATCAAAATGTTTTGGTAACCTGAGAGATTAGCCTTACTGAGACCTTCACCTTTCTTTATTTTCAAATATTGTGTGATGGGCACAATTGAGCTGGTCATGTGGCAGCTTGTTTTGTGTCTCACTATTATTTGGCTGTTAATTAAGGAAAAAGAAAATACTAAGGGGTCTGAGTCAAGTTAATTAAAATGAAGGCTAAAGAAGATAATTAGCAGCAAAAACTGGTCACTAATTAAGAAGATGGTTAGAATGAAAACCCGCAGCCACTGTGACCCTCCAGGCCTGGAGTTCGACACCCGTGCTTTACATGCTTCCCCTGGGATCTATCTTTAGAAAACATCATGTTAATTTTCACTCGTACGTAGATGACACCCAGTTATACCTTTCTTTTAGACCAAATGAAGTTTCTCTGATGTTGTCTTTAATTAGTTGTGTTACTGAATTAAAGGAGTGGATGGATGAGAACTACTTGTCGTTAAACACTGATAAAACAGAGATCTTAATTATTGGAGGGAATGACGCTGATCACTACAATATATTGTCATCACTTAACTTGGAATTACCATTCATTTTTATGAATCAGCCCACAATCTAGGAGTTATCCTTGATTCTAGCATGTCATTTAACGTGCACTTTACAAAGTTGTCTAAATCATGTTTCTTCCATTTTAAAAAATGTTGGGAAATTAAAGCATTTTCTAAATAAGCAGGATTCTGAAAAATTAATGCATGCATTTATTTCTAGTAGGATTGACTACTGCAATGTGGTGTTCACTGGATGTTCAAATTGTTCTTTATACAGCTTCCAGTTAATCCAAAATGCTGCTGCAAGAATTATTACAAGAACAAGAAAATACGAACACGTAACTCCAGTTCTTAAATCCTTACACTGGGTACCAGTTAAGTTTAGGGCAGACTTCAAAATCTTCCTTTTAACATTTAAAGCCTTAAAACGCCGAGATCCAGCTTACTTATCTGAACCTATCATGACTTACAAACCCCAAAGAACATTAAGATCTTAAGATGCCAGTCTGCTGATGATCCCACGGATTCATAAAAATAACAGTGGGAGGTTATGCCTTTAGTGACAGGACCCCTAAATTGTGGAGTGGTCTGCCTGCTAATATAAGAGATGCCCCTTCGGTCTCAGCTTTCAAATCCAGGCTGAAGACTCACAACTTCAGGTTAGCACACCCTGACTAAAGCTGCTGATTAACTCTGCATACTATACTACATCTCTGCTGTTAGTCATTAGCACTAAAACATAAGTAATATGATAGTTAGAATTTGTTACTAGCCCTCACCTATTCTGATTCTCTTCTCGGTACTAAATATGGCACTTGGTTCCACGGCCCACCTGCCAAGTTGTTTTGCCTGCCTAAGGTAAAGTCATCTCTGATGGAGGATCGCAGAAATCAACGGGCAGAAGGGTTTTTTCATCCGATTGGCAGGCAGAGAACCAACTCAGCTTGGATTGGCCAATAGGGGGAGGCAGCTTGATGGCTGAGGTCTCCAGGACTCTGAACAAATCCAAATCATATTATGTGATATCATCTACTATTTCTGTTTCACAACTGTATTGAGGATTTCTTGTGTTCTGTTCTGTGTATTGTATTTACCCCCTCTTTTGACACCCACTGCATACCCAGCCTACATGGAAAGGGGGTCTCTCTTTGAACTGCCTTTCCCAAGGTTTCTTCCATTTTTTCCCTACAAGGGTTTTTTTTAGAAGTTTTCCCTCGTCTTCTTCAAGAGTTAAGGCTGGGGGTGGGCTGTCAAAAGGCAGGGCCTGTCAAAACCCATTGCGACACTCCTTGTGTGATTTTGGGCTATACAAAAATAAATTGTATTGTATGTCACATTTCTTATGTTCTACTGTATGTACAAATCATATTGAACCATGTCAAAAACAGACACTTTGTCATCAATCCAGGAAGCTTGTTACTTAATTGTGTATGTAAAAAGACTACTGCAAAAAGCAAAACAAAAACATAAATGAGGGATGACAATGAAGTTACACATATTTTTTAATGTTTTAGTTATAAGCTTGTCTTGTCATGTGTATGGCAACACTTGATAAACCAGTGCCCAAATGGGGATCATGTTCAAACTGACCATACAGACCAGGAATAAATTTAGATGTAAAGTTTCACAAATAATTTCAGGCCTTAAAAAAACACACACAATCATGTAAATAAAAACAGAAATTCTTGTGCTGGGAGGAGTTCGTATCGTGATCCGTCTGCTGTCGTAATCGTCAACGGATTAAGCTAGAAAGGAGCTGGCCGAATTTATTTCACACGTATATAATTAAAATAGGAGGAGGGGAAGTTCACAGTAATATGTGAAATGTGATTAAGATGCATCATTCACGTCGACACACCCGCTCGCATGATATAACTGATAGCCGACCCCACTTCCAATTTTCTCTCTCATTTCATTATAGTCTAACTGCTTTATATCAACAAAACTGGGCGAAAGATTTAATCTCCGAGATAGTCACCGACCTGCGGTCAGACCCAGTGGCTTGTGACAGCGACTGGCGGACATCTTTTGCGCTGGCCAGGGTGCCCAGCAGCTGCGCATTACCACCGAGGGCCTTAGGCGAGCAAAGAGCACTCGCCTTCATCACAAGACGATATTAGCGTCAAAACGAGGCCCAATTTATCCAAAATATGTCATAGTCATGTTACACAAATATTATTATGGGTTTTATCATCAAGCACTGAGTGACCTATGGGCCGCCTTTCGTTACTCTTTCCCCCTTACAATGCATACACACAACTTATCCATTCATTTCCAAGCAACATCCCTCCTTCAAGCTCGTACAATCACAATAATATCGAAAATAACATTCAATATTTTGCAATATTAAAAAAAAAACAATAATAACTAAACTGCCATCATCCTACCTGCTCGGCTCAGTCTCCAGGAAATATCGGCCGCTCGCTCCGCCCCATTCAGTGACGTAGGAGGCGCGAGGGCGAGTCACAAGCCCGGGTCTCGTGACGTTCGGCTGCCCGCCTTCTCGCCTTTACAAACCCGCAAAAAAAAAAAATCTCAGCGCCGGTTTGGCCAATATGAGCTGACAGGGCAAATTACAGACGTGGCCCAAAGATTTCAGAATGACACAAATATTAATTTTCACAATGTTTGCTGCCTCCGTTTTTATGATTCTGTTATGTTCTGATGAGTGATCAGATGAATTACAATTAATTGCCTTGAAGATGAACTTAATCCCAAAAATCCCATTTCCACTGCATGTCAGCCCTGCCACAAAAGGACCTACTGACGTCATTTCAGTGATCCTCACGTTAACACAGGTGAGAGTGTCGACGAGGACAAGGACGGAGATCACTCTGTCATGCTGATGGAGTTAGAATAGAGAGGTTCAATTGTTGTGAAGAAGGCTTCAGGGCGCCCAAGAAAGTCCAGCAAGCGTCAGGACTCAGCTGCGGGATCGGGACACCACCAGTGCAGAGCTTGCTCAGGAATGGCAGCAGGCAGGTGAACACTTTTGGAGGTTGGCCTGGTGGGTGTCAAGAAGGGCAGCAAAGAAGCCAAGAAAAACATCATGGACAGACTGATGTTCTGCAAAAGGTACAGGGATTGGACTGCTGAGGACTGCTGGAGGAAAGTCATTTTCTCTGATGGATCCTCTTTCCAATTGTTTGGGGCATCCAGAAAAAAGAAAAGGTGAGTGCTACCATCAGTCCTGTGTTATGCCAACAGTAAAGCATCCTGAGACCATTTACAGTATATGGGACGTTGCTTCTCAGCCAAGGGAATGGCCTCACTCACAATTTTGCCTAAGAACAAAAAATGCCTCCTTCTCACAGCCCATAGACATGCAGTATAGGTGGATTGGCGATGCTATATTGGCCCAAGGGTGTGTCTGTGTGTGTGTTCACCGTGTGATAGACCAAGGATTGCTTCTGCCTGGTGCCTAATGCTTGCTGTGATAGGTCCCTGCTTCCCTGGATAAGTGGTGATGGAAGATGGATGGGTGTGTATACTGTATGCTATATTCACATGCACACATTATACAGTATGTATCTATATAGGCAGTGACAGGGTGGTTAGTGCTGCTGCCTCACAACTCTAAGGACCCGGGGCTTGGATCACCTTTCAGTTCATGTCAAAGAGGGTTCCACTCTGCGTTCTCTAGTTTGCTACCACATCTTAAAGACATGAATGTTTAGTTAGATGGGGACTCTGAATTGTGTGAATAAGTGCGAGTGTGTCTGAATAAAACCCTGTAACAAACTAGTGTGCCATTCAATGTTGGCTTAATTTCTGCAACCAGTCCCACAGGGACGTGCTCTGGCTCCCTGAGAGCCTTTAATGGATTAAATAGATTCAAAGAATGGATGGATATGACACATACACAGAATAAGATATATAATTGGTGCCCAATTCAGAACTGGTTTCTGTACACAGTGCTAATACTCATTACATGTATTGATGTAAGAGTTAAATACTTTGAGTTAATGTTAATGGTAAGGCAAACAAAACATCGTAATTTTGGGTCCTTGGCAAGGAAACTCCCCAGACCTTAAATCCCATTGATAATTTGTGGTGAAGAGGCGGGTGGACAAAGAAAAACCCACCAATTCTGACAAACTCTAAGCATTGATTCGGCAAGAATGGGCTGCCATCAGTCAGGATTGGGCCCAGAAGTTGATTGACAGCTTACCAGGGCGAATTGCAGAGGTCTTGAAAAAGAAAGAAGGGCCAACACTGCAAATTTTGACTCTGTGCATAAACTGAATGTCATCTATATATATAATTCACTAAGGCAAGACACCCATGGAAATCACTAAGGCAAAGCACGCCGGAAGGGGCCACGCCCACCAACTCCAAGTCCATTGGATACGGCGACAACTCGCAGAGCCACGCCCACCAACTCGGATGCGACGACACAGAAAAAACGGCGTCATTTATATTCGTCTGTCCTAGAGGCCACATGCACCTCCGAGCCACGTTGACTGTTCATAGAGGCATGTTTCTCGCCGAGGTGAATCGCCATATGCAGCGTGTAAAACGGTTTGCGAGGGGTATCCCATGGGATCCTTAAAACAATCCTTTACAACTGAGGTTAAAACACAATGAAGTAAGCAGTCTTTAAAAACTGAGTTTTCGGTTACGACGCACGACCGCGTGCACCATAGCGAACTGTTTTACACGCTACATACAGCAATTCACGCTACTACTGTGGTCGGGTGTTTTGGTGGATTATATATAGAAAAGCAGCCAAAACCGCACAGAGCAATGAAAAGTCTACGTGAGTCACAGGTGCATGTGCGTCTTCTTCACTCATGGACAATTATATGTTGCTCTCTCCAGAGTTCCATCTTTTCTGTTGTATCCTCAAACCCTCCCTTTTTAGACAACTGTGTCTTTTGTGGACGAAGTTTTCAGACCAGACAGCAGGTGAAACAATAAAGCACTTTATTATTTATTAGTTAGGTGCACAGTGAGAACAGTTTCAGAAAAGCAGACAATCAATACATAAAAGTGTCAGGGCTCTTCTGAACCCCGTCTGTTGGGTGGGGTCCAGTTTTATACCCCTAGAATGCGTGAGTTACTATCATTATAAAATGCAACAGTCAACAAATTTATTATACACAATCCTTGTGCCCCTTACAAAACCTGATTTCTTGGCTCCTTTTGTTATGGCGTTCAGATGTAAGCTAAGGAACAAAATGATAAGGCAGCCTCCTGTGTGGAAGGCATGGGCCTTGAGTCCTTTGCACAAACATTTTTCTGTTTGCTAAAACAAAGCATGATTTTGTAAAGCCTACTTCTCAGACATGACTTAGTACAAGGGAACGAAGAGAACATTCAGTTTCCACACTTTCCAGAAGTGTTCAACCATCAATAAATAATTATGCAGCGTTTGTTATGCCACGGGTTCACTATTGTGTTGTATTTTGCTCTCTCCAGAGTTCCATCTTTTCATTAAAGAAAAGATACATTTATTTTCTGTATGATTCCAATTATTTTGATCATTTTTATAGTCAAAATCGCCGAACTGGTGCATTTCCTATTCAAATACTGGGAGTAACGCGAGGTGTGGCAGCAACGAGCCTCGTCTCATCTCAGGCTGCGCTCTCTCCTCACACACGGGGTTGATGCATGCGAGTGGCGTGTGCCTGTCGCTGTCTCTCTGCATGTCGCCAATATAAGGTTTGCAGACACGTTTATTATACACCCTGACTTTCCACAGTCTGGCTAATATCTTTAATGAATGTGTGTGACATGTTTAGTCTTGCTGATCGGACATAAAACCGCAGTGAAAAAGCACAAAGTGAGGCAGACAGTACCGTGGCGCCCTGAAGGGGGCACATGTGAGCCCAACAGGTGCTTGTTGTTGCTGCTGCGCCAATAAGTTAGCGATAACAGAAAGTCAAGTGCACTGCAGCGGTTTGTATTTTTTTAATTTTGTGTTCTGACTGACTGCCAAAATGGAAGATTAAGAATTTTAAAACTAAAGGAAAATAAGGAGGACTTTTACAAGAAAGTGACGGAGATTTTCGTGGAGAAGGATATGCGCATGGACTTTATTTACAAATAAAGATAACACCATAAACGGTTTTCAATTTTATAAAAAAATGTGATTAGACAAAAAAAAAAGAATCCAATATTTCAATATTTAAAAACTAAATTTTGAAATTAAATAAAATATTCTTTTGTTTTTCTTGTTATCCTTTTGTTGAACAGTCAGTATTAAAATTGATTAAAGCATCATATTAAAAGCTTTTAAAAACAACTAAATATTTCAAAATTGAAATCCGTGTTTTTTTTGTACACCACTCAATACTTTCATTTGTATTGAATGAGTGTGAATTGTGGAATTGCAACGGCAAATTTAGAACACATGGAGGGTGAGGAGCAAATGCGCTCTCTGCGCTCTCTCTCGCTGCTAGAAATGTAACGTTCTGTCTTATCCAAATATGCGCCTTACCTGTGTGTGTATAAAGAATGCTGATGAGATCGATCTATCTATCTATCTATCTATTTATCTATCTATCTATCTATCTATCTATTTTTATTTTATTTTATTTTATTGTAGAATCAACTCTTGGCAGCAGCCAGCAGGGCGACTGTGCGGTGCATGCGTATGGGCGCTGTTCTCATTCCCTACCACCTTCATCGTCACTTCCTGTACCTCTTCATATCTTAAATTATTCTTGAGGCAGATTGAACACTTAAGTGCCAGCTTAAGTGAAAAATTAAAGAAAACATACTAAGAAATTGCAACACAAACACTGAATTAATCAGCTTTAACGCGAAAAGATGCCGACGGAAGAACAAGAGAAGCAGCGGGCCGCCATTGTGGAGAAAAGAAGAGCTGCTCAGGAAGCGTCAAGTGCATCAACCTCTGAGCAAACGAATGCTAAACGTACAGAGAAAGAGGATGAAAACTAGGAATACTCAAGTCAAGTGTATTCATGCAGTGCGCCGTTACTGGTCTTTTATAATACAATAATCTGGGCATTATAAATGAGGGTGCTTTATATAAAAATAAATTGAAATTGAAAAGATTCTGTCAACTTCATTCTGTTTTTATATCTCAGTTAATGCCTTGTTGGTTTCAAACGCAAGGGTTTAAACAAATTGAATGCAACATGAACAAGCAATATTTTTATGTAAATTTTTCATTTTTATCAGAGCCACAAGGAAGCTTTGCTAAGTAATCTCTTCAGAATGTCAGTTATGCATCAACAAGTAATGTGCTAACTCTTATCGTGTGTTTAAAAGGAGAATGGAGAGTACAAAAAATGTACAACACCTACAGCTGGGGGAACTGGGCACTTTGGGTTCCCTTTACTTAATTATACAATATCTTTGTTTCTGGCTCAGTATTTCCCCCCTTATTAATTGTCTAGATTAAATATAGTTATTCTTATCTTGCTTATTAAACATAGTTTGTTAGATTTATTTATGTTTATGTAAGAGGCAATGATTAACTTCTTAGGATTTTTCCTTGTACTTTTCCTACAGATGGCCTGATTTTGGAACAAAACATTTCAGAAAGTTGTATCATGGGGTTTGCCCACCTCAAGTAAGTCTAAACTGCTTTTTATATCAACCTATCCCAGTGGAATGGAGAGAGCAGAGGAGGTATAACACTCTTGGAAAAATAGATTTAATCCAATGCATATGAGCTGTACTGTACGTGTGAAAATAAAGCATCACAATGTGTGCTTGAAAGTTAGACTGTTTAAAAAAGGTTTGCTGTCTACCCATGAAAATACTGGAGATCTTTATATTAGATAGATAGATAGATAGATAGATAGATAGATAGATAGATAGGAAAGGCACTATATGATAGATAGATAGATAGATAGATAGATAGATAGATAGATAGATAGATAGATAGATAGATAGATAGATAGATAGATACTTTATTAATCCCAAGGGGAAATTCACATACTCCAGCAGCAGCATACTGATAAAAAACAATATTAAATTAAAGAGTGATAAAAATGCAGGTATAACAGACAGTAACTTGTATAATGTTAACGTTATATATTATATATTTTAGGACAGATTTATTCTAGGTAGAATATATTTCCAGTGAGGATGTAAAATAAATATGCCATAATATAATAGGATTTTCTGAGGTTTAGCCTTTGCCATTTAATAGCATAGACCAACATCTGCAAAATGTCTTTGAACGCCTGATTAAAACTGATTTAAAATATGCATTAATTCTGTGTGTAGCAGGCTGGAGTAAACCGGGTTTTTCTAGTAAATTGTTGTAGATGGAATCTAAAGAGACTGACACGATAATTATGTCAAATATGTCCAGTTTAAACATAAGCAGTGAGTTCACAAAGCTTTCCAGCAGCAGGTGTGCCACTTTGTGGATCTCCTCCTTATTTCTTGCTTATATTATACGTAGGCTGGGAGTAAATCAGGTCTGCAGAAAGGCTGTGGCATCTGTTTTTACTTTTGCTTTTAAAACTTTATATAACAAAAAGATATATTATTTTAAAAAAAAACAACTCTATTTATTTCATTTTGAAAACATACACGATATTGCCAAAAGTATTGGGACCCCCCTGCAAATCATTGAATTCAGGTGTTCCAGTCACTTCCATGGCCACAGGTGTATAACATCGAGTACCTTGGCATGCAGAAGGCTTCTGCAAACATTTGTGAAAGAATGGGTCGCTGTCAGGAACTCAGTGAATTCAAGTGTGGTACCGTGATAGGATGTCCATTTCCTCGCTACTAAATATTCCACAGTCAGCTGTTAGTGGTGTTATAACAAAGTGGAAGAAATTGGGAACAACAGCAACTCAGCCACAAAGTGGTAGGCCACTTCAAAGCACAGAGCAGGGACAGCACATGCTGAGGTGTGCAGAAGTTGCCAACTTTCTGCAGAGTCCATAGCTACAGACCTCCAAAAGCTCAAGAACAGTGCAGCGTAGAGAGAGAGAGCTTCATGGAATGGGTCTCAATGGCCGAGCAGCTGCAGCCAAGCCTGACATCACCAAGTGCAATGCAAAGCATCAGATGCAGTGGTGTAAAACCCACTGGCACTGGACTCTAGAGCAGTGCAGACGTGTCCTCTGGAGTGACGAATCACACAATCCGATGAACGAGTCTGACCAGGAGAACGGGACTCACCTGACTGCATTGTGCTAAGTGTAAAGTCTGGTGGAGGGGGGATTATGGTGTGGGGTTCGGCTTGGCCAATTAGATCCAGTGAAAGGAACTTTTAATGCTTCAGCATACAAAGCCATTTTGGACAATTTCATGCTCCCAAGTTTGTGTGAACAGTTTGGGGATTGCGACATGACTGCGCATGCACCAGTGCACAAAGCAAGGTCTATAAAAAAATGAATGAGCAAGTTTGGTGTGGCTGCACAGAGCCCTGATCTCAACCAGACTGAACACCTTTAGGATTAATTCGAGCGGACACTGTGACCGAGCCAGGCCTTCTTGTCTGACCTCACAAATGCTCTCCTGGTCACAAATTCCCATAAACACACTCCTACACCTTGTGGAAAGCCTTCCCAGATGAGCTGAAGCTGTTATAACTGTAAAGGGTGGGCCACCTCCATATTAAAGTGTATGTATTAAGAAGGGGATGTCATTAAAGTTCATGTGTGTGTAAAGGCAGGCATCCCAATACTTTTGGCAATATAGTGTATCTACAAATATAGTTGTGGCACAGGGACGCAGTATTTAGAACTGCTTTCTACATTTAAATTTAAAAAGAGAAGACAAAATAACAGTGAGGTATTATGAAGGCACATTGCCATTAGCAAAAAGGATCCCCAGTAGCGTTAAAATGTTATTTATTGACATAAATGATGCTTGCTGGGATAGGCGCCAGCTTCGCTGCAACCCTGCCCTGGATAAGCAGGCTTAGAAAATGAATGTGCTGTACATGTGGAAAAGTCAGTACTATTGTGCACTTTTCTATTTGAACCTATGAACCTTCAAACCAATTCTTGTTTTGAATTACAATCTCTCTGTACCCTCACTCTAGGCTATGCATTGCATATTGCACATATAATTCAGATGACTGCGTATTGCACACACTTGACATGAGATACAGTAGGCTAAGTCACACCATATTGCCAAAAGTATTGGGATGCCTGCCTTTACACAGCGATGAACTTTAATGACATCCCATTCTTCATAAATAGGCTTTAATATGGAGTTGGCCCACCCTTTGCAGCTTTCTACCAGGTGTAGGAGTGTGTTTATGGGAATTTTTGACCAGGAGAGCATTTGTGAGGTCAGGCACTGATGTTGAATGAGAAGGCCAGGTTTGCTTGCTGCCTCCGCTTGAATTCATCCCAAAGTTGAGGTCAGGACTCTGTGCGGGCCAGTCAAGTTCCTCACTCCTCCATTTCTTTATAGACCTTGCTCTGTGCACTGGTGCGTGTGCAGTCATGTTGCCATCCCCAAACTGTTCCCAAGAAAGTCCAAAATGGCTTTGTATGCTGAGGCAATAAGAGTTCCTTTCACTGGAACCAAGGGGCAAGCCAAACCCCACACCATAATCCCCCCTCCACCAGACTGTACACTTACCACAATGCAGTCAGGTGAGTCCCGTTCTCCTGGTCAGACTCGTCCATCGGATTGTATGATTCGTCACTCCAGAGGACACGTCTGCACTGCTCTAGTGTCCAGTGGCGGTGGGCTTTACACCACTGCATCTGACGCTTTGCATTGCACTTGGAGATGTCAAGGCTTGGCTGCAGCTGCTCGGCCATGGCGACCCATTCCATGAAGCTGTCTCTCTACGCTGCACTGTTCTTGAGCTTTTGGAGGTCTGTAGCTATGGACTCTGCAAAAAGTTGGCGACTTCTGCACAACACCTCAGCACGCGTTGTCCCCGCTCTGTGATTTTACGTGGCCAACCACTTTGTGGCTGAGTTGCTGTTGTTCGCAATTGCTTCCACTTTGTTATAACATCACTATAGAATATTAGTAGTGAGGAAATTTCACAAATGGACTTATTGCACAGGTGGCGTCCTATCACGGTACCACACTTGAATTCACTGAGCTCCTGAGAGCGACCCATTCTGTCACAAATGTTTGTAGAAGCCGTCTGCATGACTAGGGGTTCGATGTTATACGCCTGTGCACATGGAAGTGACTGGAACACTTGAATTCAATGATTTGGAAGGGGGGGGGGGATCCCAATACTTTTTTCAATATCATTTATTATTATTATTGCACAGATAGCTTGCAACATCAGGGTGAGCCTTTTTCTCTTTTCTTTTTTATATAAATCCCCTGGCTGGAATATCATAATTTATTAAATTATTTTACATTGCCACTATTCAGTGGCCTTTGACATACATTTGTGTGTGTGCGTGTGTTACTTTTCTGGCTCCTGAATACTCTTGGTTGTAACTCAGCATTTTGCTCTGAGTCTGTGAGATTTTTCCCTTGTTTGATTGGTGCCTAAGCACGCAGAAGCCAGCCCTGAGAAGAATCTGACACTGGTGCTATAATTAAGTGCTAGTATTTTTAGAAGCCTCTAAATTTCTTTTATGTGAAAGGTCATGGTGACAGGATTCTTACTCTGCAAGAACAAAAGCTTAGTATATTAGAAGTAACCTCTTGGCTCTTTTGTCAGCCTTGAAGAGCACTCTTATTTATGTCTTTCTAGAAACAAAAGACAACCTATGGGGAGGCCTGCGCCATCTGGAGGTCTAAAAGAGAACACCACTGGCACTAAGCCAACATTTATGGAATTTATTTCTATGCTGCAGAGCTACAGAAAAGCATTTCTTCCCATCCATCATAACGTGGTGTATCCAATCATATCTGCTAAGCTTTTGCAGCAAATTGACCATTTTGTGTAAGTTCACATAGATTTTGCTTCAGAGCTTCAGGGACATGTTTGCCTGAGGGGAGTTTAAATATTTTCCCTTGTTCCATGTACGTTTTTTTCCATGTGTTCAAATTTCCATTAATAATCTAAACTTCTGGATATTACATTTGCTGCTGATTATAAACTGACTGGTGTCGCAAGTAAATGCAGTTTCTGCCATGCATCTGAGTAATGCTTCCAGTATACACGCTTGCTGTACCTCATGCAAATCCAAGATGGACAAGGTGGCTTCACAAAGTAAATACAATACAATACAATACAGCTTATTTTTGTATAGCCCAAAATCACACAAGAAAAAGTGCCACTATGGGCTTTAACAGGCATTGCCTTTTGACTGCCCCCCAGCCTTGATCCTCTAAGAAGACAAGAAAAATACCCTAATAAGGAAAAAATGGAAGAAACCTTGGGAAAGGCAGTTCAAAGAGAGACCCCTTTCCAGGTAGGATGGGTGTGCAGTGGGTTTCCAAAAAAGGGTAAATACAACACAATACACAGAACAGGGTACAAGTAATTCTCTATATATAGCACAATAGTACAATAGAAATATTACAAGTACAGAGCAGAATATAACAGTAGATAATATCACATAATATTATTTGGATTTGTTTAGAGTCCTGGAGACCTTAGTCATCAAGCTGCCTCCCCCTATTGGCCACTCCACAGCTGAGATAGCACTGGGTCAGCCAATCTGATGAAAGGACCCCTCTACCCGACGATTCCTGCGATCCTCCATCAGGGATGGCTTTACCTTAAGCAGGCAAAACAACTTGGCAGGTGGGCCGTGGCACCAAGTGCGAGAAGAGAAACAGAACAGGTGAGGGTTAGTTACAAATTCTAACTATCATATTACTTATGTTTTAGTGCGAATGACTAACAACAGAGATGCAGTCTGCACAGTTAATCAGCAGCTCTAGTCAGGGTGTGCTAAACTGAAGTCGTGAGTCTTTGAAAGCTGAGACCGAAGGGGCATCTCTTATAGCAGCAGGCAGACCACTCCACAGTTTAGGGGGGCCCTGTAACTAAAAGCACAACCTCACACTGTTTTTTATGAATCGTTGGAATCATAAGCAGACAGGCATCTTGAGATATAAATGAATTTATAGAAATACTAGTTTTGAAAAAATATATTCTCCATTCTCTTATTTTAATGGGTTGATATTTTCACAGTGCTAAACAGCTCATGCTAACCTAAGCTTTTATTTGGTAACAAAAGCAAAAGAAATTTAAAGATTCAAAAGATATACCATAAAGAGGATTGCACTTTATCATTGATCTCAGAGTATGAAGTGTATGTCAGACTCGGTAAAATGTGCCAAGCAAGGCAATGCTCAATTCAGTTGCTCTGTATGGCCTACTTTATTATTTGCTGTCAGTTGTTGCTAACAGCAATTACAAGGAATATTTGTACTGCCAACAAGAATACTCCAACATTGTAAAATGGAAACAAGACTGGAAAAAGACTGGCATCAAATCAGAATATGATAGTCAATACATACGCCCAAAAGTCACTTATTGGGAGAAACTGACCAACAAAGCAACACAGTAGGCCTATAAATGGTTTGTGCAAAATAGTCAATTATAAAAATTAAATGCAGAAATATCCATCCATACATTATTGAACTTACCTAATGAGCACAACTGACAAGGAAAGTCCGGGAATGGCACACTTAAACACACACCCTGACTGGGCCAATTTATAGTCAACAATTACCTTAACACAAAGGTCTTTGAGTTGGTAGAGAAAAATCAGCATATCCAAAGAAAACCCCACAATGACACAGGGGGAGAGAATCTCGGGCTGGAAATTACTGTATACAGCTTATTAGGAACTGAAGTGTCCTAAGTGCAGAAACAAGCTCTAAATCTAAAATACGGTGCTTCAGACACAAAAGAGAAGAGACATTAACTCAAGAAAAACAAGAGCAGATATTCACAAAGTAGAAGTCCAAAAGGCAAATGAACATTCATTAACAGTTGCTTCATTAGTTTTCTGATAGTAATAAAAAGGCTGAGAACAGAATATCACGTAGATTTATCTGGCATGTATAAGAATGACACATTTTATGAGAGGTAAAATGTATAGTTTGTAAGCCATAGAAGAGTTCCAAGGGGAATTCCTTATTATTCTCAAAAAACAGTAGCAATGGCTGCCATTTACTAATTCTGAACTTTGGATTTACTCAATTTGGTAACACAGATAGAGGTGGGTACAGAAGATTAGTGTGACAATACAGAACATCAGTGAGCTCCATCAGAGGTTTTCATTTATCATTCCAGATCTGTGTCATTTAGAATTGACTTTAAATTACAGCTTATGGTTTACAAAGTCTTCAATAATCTGCTCCATCCTATATCTCAGAAGGCCTCTCGCCTTACACTCCAAATCGTAACCTTAGATCTTCAATTGAGCGTCTGCTTAGAATTCCAAGAGCTAAACTTAAAAGAAGTGGTGAGGCGGCCTTCTGCTGTTAGGCACCTAAAATCTGGAATAGCTGACCGAAAGAAATTCGCCAGGCTAATAAGGTAGAGCACTTCAAAAAACTGCTAAAACACATTACTTTAACACGGCTTTCTCAGAGCTTCATCTTAGTGTAATCCTGATATTCTGTATATGAATTGAATTATCATTTTCTTCGTGGCTCCGCAATTCGTCTTAACCCTTTCTTTCTCTGGTGTTCTTTTTCCAGTTCTCTGTGTTGCCGATCTGCACCACCACCACCTGATCAAAGCACTGTGCAGTCCATACATTGATGTATTGAAGACCTGAGGTCCACATGACCCTCATCCTTTAATTCTTCCAAATGAAGCCTGAAAAATCATGAGGACTGATTGAGATCATTGATGTTAGGCAGAATGCCCAGGGGAGGGCTGGGTGGTCTCGTGGCCTTGAAACCCCTGCAGATTTTGTTTTTTTTTTTCTCCAGCCCTCTGTAGTTTTTTTTTTGTTTTTCTGTCCTCCCTGGCCATCGGACCTTACTTTATTGTTTGTTAATTAGCATTTCCTAATTTTTTAAATTTTTCTTTTTTCTTTCATCCTGTAAACCACTTTGAGCTACATCATTTGTATGAAAACGTGCTCTAGAAATAAATGTTGTTGTCATCTCCTAGGAGGTAACTTTGCATTTAGCGGCGTAGTTTACCTCCATATCATCATAGTATTTGGCAATGGCTAAGGCATTGAAATGTAAATCCCAAAACTTTCTCTCCCTTCATTTTCTGCTTCTTACAATGATAACAATTTATTCAGGTGTCATAAGGCAGTGATCACTGTGGGAAGGCAGTATGCAAAATAAACATTTACTACTTTACCTGTTAGTGCTCTGTATCTGTATAAACTAGGGGGCTCTGCCCCCTGCTCGCTTCGCTCTCCAACCCCCGGGCCGGCACAATGTGCTAGCCACTTCGCAGATCTGCCACTCACGTATGAGGAAGGAGATGTACAATTTAAACAGATTATTTTCATGGGAATTCTTACAGATTCATAATAGAACTAACTATTTTACATTACAGCAAGTAATTAGCCATAGTAAAAAATAGTAAAACGTAATAAATTGAAAGAAAATTATGTTTCATGTTGCGTTAGTTATTCATTGATAATGTGATTTTGTTCTGTTTGGCTTTGAAATTAACACGCAAATACTTTTTAAACTTACACTTTTACTGTAAAACTTCAGTAAAAACAATTTTTTGAATTAACTTTTTGTCAATATCGCATTAAATTTTGATTCCGTGTTTGGACTTGCATCGTGATAACACAACGTATAACTGCCCGTGAGTGAATATCGTTTCTTTTTCTCTAATAAATAAATCTTTTCGAATGTTTGTCCCTGTGATTTGTTAATTGTCATATCAAAAGCTATTCTGACGGGAAACTGTAAACATTTTTAATACGAATGGCTTATCAAGATCTCCTTTGGTGTCTACAACAACAACAACAACAACAACATTTATTTATACATCTAATATCTGCGGAAGATGTACTCCATTACCTTTCTTGTCGCCTGTTAAAATTTCACACGTCATTGCTGTGTAACCGATTGACAGTTTTCGCGTTAATTCGTTTCACTTTATCGTTTCTCAGTGCTAGGATTGCCCGTGTACTCATTTCTTCTGTTGATAACCCTTCAGGATGAAATTCTTCAATAAGATTTTGACATAATAAGTCTTCTTTATTGGGAACTTAAAGTGAGGAAAACATAAAAATTTATAACAGCTGAGAGTGCAGGAACTGTGTGTGACAAAAGCATTCACACGAATGAGAGGTGAGCGGACCGTAGCCGTGGTTAAACATGGTTGAGAGGAGGGCGAGACTTAAAAAAATCTCTTGCCAATAGGCTCATCTCAAGATTTTCTTTTATAATAGAGAGATACTAGAGGGCTTTGCCCCTTGCTCGCTTCGCTCGACTTGCCCTTCACGTCTCTGCTGCTTGCGCTGTGAAGAGGGGGGCTGAACGCACCCCAAGAAGGAGCGATCATTCTTCCGACACCCGCTCTTAAACGGTGATACAATGGGAAACACATACAGTTTTTTTTACCTCCTTTTTGCTTGATCCGCTGCTGGATTGCTGCTGCTGCCGTGCAATTTGATCTGCATGTCGTGCGGCACACTTCTGTCATATCACCTCTGTCCATATATTCAATCTCTTTTCACTTTTACCTTTTCATCAATATTGCATTGAATTTTGATTCCGTGTTTGGAATTACATCGTGACAATGCAACGTATAACTGGCCGCGAGTGAATATTGTTTCTTTCTCTCTACAAGAAATGTGTCTGACATAACCACACAGGACTTTTCCAAATCTCTTTGCCTAAGCTCTTGTCTCACGGGGCTTCCGGCCCCAGGCGTGGTTACATCGCTTGGCACGAAGACTCGTCCAGTGGACACAATCACGTTTTTTCTGATTCCAAGATTTTTTTATAATAGAGAGATGGAAGCAATTTATGCCTGAGATATAATAAGAAGTCAAGCTAAATGACACCTCTTATTGGCTAACGGAACAGCTTATAATATGCAGGCTTTCAGGGCAGCTGTTCCGTTAGCCAATAAGAGGTGTCATTTTGCTTGACTTCTCATTGCATCCACTATGGCTAACACAGTAATCACCCTCCTACCTGAGATATAAAAGTTACAAGTATTCAAATGAGAGTTTTAGCTTCATAATTAAATACTCATAAAACTGTGCAGTAAGCTTTCTGCCTTATTTTACCAGTCATTAGGAAGCATTTGCTGGTTTTGATGGTGGACAGAAAGGCAGCTCAATGCAGTACAACAGTGAACGGGACAACAAAGGCAACGGCTCAGTGTGTTGAATTAATCTCAGCTTGTCAGCCGTTTGATTCTTTTGATTCAACAACCAGGCACACACACCAGTAATCCTGGCATGTTTGCTTGTGACTGAGGCCAAGAGCGGCGTTTGGTGGTGGCAAGTGGGGCGACTGCCCCAGGCCCCATGCCTAAGGTGGCCCTGCTTTTCAGGACTGCATGTCCCGTTCGAGTGGATTTATATTCTCCAGTTCAATTTTGGTAAAGTCCACGTGTTATCTTGCAAAAATTTACCTGAATACTGTAATGTGAAAATCTGGTGTATGTTAACATTATTTTTTATTAAATTCGTGCGCAAGTTTATACAGTCCACATATACCGGTAACAGCGTTTGACGTAACCGGCCCTGCGTGGGGTTGGTCAGCCCTAGACCCCCCCACACACCCGTAAGGCTGCCTCTGAGGCCATATTTTTTCTTTATCCCTCGTTTCTTGTTGCGTGTTTTTCCCACTAAAAATCAAGTAAGATATTTATTTTTATTTTATCACTTTTATTTAAATGTATTTAGCAGACATTGTTGTCTAAAGTGTTTTACATACAGGGGTTTTACATTAATGCGAATTAGGGCACAGATCTACAACAGAGTGTAATTGCAGACCGCAGTACCTATGAGGTCAGTCATGTAATGCCCCAACATCATGAAATGCCCTCAACATCAGTCACATAACACCCATCACATTAGACTATGGTTAACATTAGGGCCCTGTTACACTGGGGTTAAGATTAGGGTTGTAAGAGGGTTATCTGAGTCAAACGGCACTTTGTGACTGACATTGTGAGCATTGCCTGATCTATGTCATAGGTATTACAAGCTGCAGCTAGACCCTTCTCCAGATCTTAGAGATGGGGACCCAGCCACACGGGTTAGCTGCCGAACAGTCGGTTGGCTCACTAATAAGCTTGGCCTAGGGCACAAAATAACCAAGCACCAGCACTGCAGACATAGAATAATACAGGGAGATTCACTTGAAAGATGCCCCAAATATTCTGTTGTAACTCCCGTTAGGATGAAGCAATCTGTAACAAAAATAAATACGCTATATACCTTGACGGTTGTGTAATCGATTGCGTTACATGTGATGCTGGAAGAGGTATCTGTTTTCTGCCAGACACATTTAATGAGCTCCATATTTCTGAACGTATCAACAAGCGTCTCAGGTAAGAGTGCTGTTTTGGGGGTGGCAAGTGGGGCAACTGCGCCTAAGGGGGTCCCGCTTTTGAGGCCCACGTGTCCCGTTTGAGCGGATTTGTCAAGTTATAGTCTCCAGAATATATATATTTCAGATGCTTCTAAGAGGAACCCTTTTCAAATCCCTTTAGAAGGTCAAATTCCATGCATGTACGTCTTTCAAAGCAGTCCATAGTCCGCCCGAAAAGGGTCGCCAGTATAACCCCTTCCTAAAATAGGTAGAGCCCATTAGTCGCTGGGTTGGCTTCTGTTTTGACTTGGGAACGACTGATAGCTTGTCACTTGTGACTCATTCGTGTATGGAGAGCCTACCGTCGTTTCTCAGTCGAGTCTTTGGTTCAGTTTACTACAGTAGGCCTCGCTGAAACAGTGCAGGAAGTGTTTGGAAGTGGAACATGCAACAACACTTTATTACTGGTTTAGCCATATCGCTGTGTACGCCATGGGTGGAAGAAATTGTGGTGCACTTTTTTAGTAGATTATATCATTATATTTTGGTAAAATCCACATGTTATCTTGCAAAAATTTAGCTGAATACTGTAATGAGAAAATCCGGTGTATGTTAACATTATTTGTATTAAATTTGCACGCAAGTTTATACAGTCCACATGTACCGGTAACAGAGTTTGACGTAACCAGCCCCACGTGGGGTTGGTCAGCCCTAGGTCCTGCATACCCCTAAGGCCGCCTCTGCTCCCATCCAAGAACTGGCTGGGCCTGAACATGCTTAGCTAAAGGTGGCTGACCGGTCTGAAGCGCATGTGGTAGTACCTAATGTTAGAAGCAATAAGAAATCTTGGCGATCTCCTCCTATAAAAGAGTAATGAGATAGGAAAGAAATGACTAAAAAAAGAGGCAATAGTGTAACATACATACTGTAAGAACTAACTGTCAGGCTTATGAGCACATATTATGAAAGCCAAAGGGCAGATATACTGGAATATACCGCACACCCCTAAGGCCGCCTTTGGTCTCGGGGTGTGTGGGGGCGGGATAGCAGCAATTTCACGTTGGACGTTTTCCTTCAGATCTTCCACAGTGTGAGGTTTGTTTGAGCATACGCCAAAGGAAGAAGTCTGGTGGTGTCAGATCGACCATGGTGGCCAAAGCCCCTTTGAAATGACCCTGTTGCCAAAGAAGGACTCAGTTTCTGCCCTGCTCCTTCCCGATGTGTGACATGTTCTCCAACTTGCTGGAAGTCACCTTCCGTTAACCCACGATCATCCAGTTGATTCTGACATCGCTTAAACGAATTGGTGACCCAATAGGTTCACACCATGAGGACGCGCTGCTCAGTACTGTACACCACCATCCTGATGAGACGTCGAGTGACTGAGTGAAAGGGTACGGGTGGTATGCACCCAGAAGTTGCAGACGGAGTTTAAATGTTGTGACGGCTGTCTGGCGCCTACCTCATTGCTCCAACGCAAGGGCATCCCGGCTTGTTCGAAGCTCCATATACTAGGGAGCACATTGCATGTTGTTTCATCCAGATTGCTTCATCCTAGCGAGAGTTATTACAGAATATTCGGGCCGCTTTCGAGTGAATCTCCCTGTATTTCTAGATTTGTACAAATGGAGGTTTGGCATATTAAGTAACTCACACTGAGCTACGAAGTGAGTCAGTATTAATAATTGGTGCTTTATTTTAGTGACGACCATCACAAAGCACTTTACAGATATAGTACTGTAAAATTGACAGGTGAGGGTAATTCCGATCGTCAGAGTGAGTTAGTGCTGTGAATTGAAATTTCTTCTGATATTTAAACAACATATCCAATAACCAAAGAAATAATCTTAACTCACTTATTCCAGACCCAATCCCAGCATCATTTTGTACCCACTGAGAATGTCTTAATAAAGCCAGTCAGTCATTTTCTAACCCATTTAGTTCTGAACAGGGTCTCGGTGGGGGCGTCTGCTGGAACCTATCCGTGTTAACACAGGGCACCAGGCAGGAGCAAATCCTGGACAGGGTACCAGTCCATCTTAGGGCGAACACACACACTCAACCACACACTCAAGCCAATTTAGCATTGCCAGTTTACCTAACCTGTATGTCTTTGGACTGTGAGAGGGAACTGGAGAGCCCGGAGGAAACCCACCCAGACATGCAAACTCCATGCAGGGAGGACTTAAACCCCAGTCTCCTTAGTGTGAGGCAGTAGTGCTGGCATTGCGCCATCATGCCACATTCTTAACAAAGTATTGCTGCCAGTTAGTTTTTACATATTCAGAGTGTTCAAGGTGGAACTAAAAGCTAAAATAAAAAGAGCAGCTTAAATCAGAAACCTAAAGCTCTTAACAATAAAAAACTTTTTATTATTTACAAAAGAATGTTTTCTTTATTTTAAACGAGCTGTCCCCCCGCGGCTCCACCCAGGTAGTGAAACAGGACAAACTTAAAATATCAATAAAAAAAATGTAATAATTTGTATTGAGAAGAATTTAAGCTCTCCTATCCAAGGGCCTCTTGATGTATAGTATTTTTGGTTTTCTATCAGTGGTGAGAATGTAACTGTGATCTCTTTGCCAAAAATGTAAAAAGCTGGGAAGGTATCTCTGGCCAAGCAGGAGGTAGGTACTCTCCAACGTCAAACGTTGCCACTGTATCTGATCGTGTTCAGCTCTGATGGGAGAGCGCCCCCCATGTTGTAGGGAGAAGAGCACGGAGCTGTGATATCTCTCCCAATCAGCAGCTACTCTCTAAAACACACGCAGGTGTGACCTCTCTCTCAAAAATGGCAAACGTTACTCCTTAACAATCTCTAGATGATAATGTTTGCTGAACAAACAGGTATCACTAGCTAAGCGAAGGCAAGGAACACTCCAACATGTGGCGAGAGGTAAAGCGATTCAAATGGAAGCTGGCACATGAGTGAGGAGGGCCCTGCCCCCACTTCTGAGGTTCCGCCTCCCCCTCCCCGCAGCCCACAGCCTCTCTCTCAGATTTGTGCAAATAAATCGGTGCGAATGAAAGGACCCCTGTTTCCCATGATTCCTGCGATCCTCCATCAGAGATGACTTTACCTTAGGCAGGCAAAACAACTTGGCAGGTGGGCCGTGGCACCAAGTGCCACATTTGAGTACCGAGAAGAGAAACAGAATAGGTGAGGGTTAGTATCCAATTATAACTATCATGTTACTTATGTTTTAGTGCTAACGACTAACAACAGAGATGCAGTCTGTACAGTTAATCAGCAGCTCTAGTAAGGGTGTGCTAAACTGAAGTAGGGAGTCTTCAGCCGGGATTTGAAAGCTGAGATCGAAGGGGCATCTCTTATAGTAGCAGGCAGACCACTCCACAGTTTAGCGGCCCTGCAACTAAAAGCTTGACCTCCCACTGTTATTTTATTAATCCTTGGAATCCTAAGCAGACCAGCATCTTGAGATCTTAATGTGCGCTTTGGTTTGTAAATCATGATAAGTTCAGACAAGTAAGCCGGACCTTGGCCATTTAATGCTTTATATGTTAAAAGGAGGATTTTGAAATCTGCCCTAAACTTAACCGGGAGCCAGTGTAAGGATTTAAGAACTGGAGTTATGTGTATTTTGGATTAACTGGAGGCTGTATAGAGAACAGATTGAACATCCAGTGAACACCGCATTGCAGTAGTCAATCCTATATATAGAGAGAGATCAGACAAACTTTAATGAAGCTGGTATTTATCATTGTCACATGTGCTCACCACAGCATCTCTTCAAGCATCCATAGTGGCAAGTGCCATGTAAAATCAGGTGACCTCATCAAACACAGACAAAGAGAACATAAAATACAAAACAAAAATTAAAAAAAAAGCTATCTAGTAAAAAACGTACAAACACTTCAAACTGGAATTGATGACACATTAGCACTCAGGCAGGAACTATAAATGGCTGGAGCCCCCCAGTTCATCGCATCATTCAGCCATATCCACTTACACAGGCAAGTTAATTTAACACATATGTCTTTGGATTATGGAAGAGAAGCCAGATTATTTAGTAAAATAATTACAATGCAAAGAAGGGGAAAGCACACAAACTCCACAGAGCTGGTGCTGTGCCCAGGATTCAAACTCCGGGGCTCTTGGAGCTATGAGGTAGCATTGCTTACCACTGTGCCCTGAGGATATGTAATTTCACGTAGTAATAAGTCTTGCCTTTCCAGTTCTACAAACAGCGCACCACAGTGGGTGGAACAAAGACGACCACAGGAAAAAAGAGCTCATATCTGTGAGGCAAGTGAGTTAGTATTAAAAGGCACAAAGTAGCCTAATACAACATGCTAATACCACACTGAAAATCACCATAAAAAACCAGTGATTTTTAGCTGCAAATGGTTGAATGAATTTCAAACTTTGGTCGTATTTGGTTTACCAACTTTAGTCCGTGTTTTTATACCTCATTCTACCTCTCCTGAAAAGCAGTTCTAGCATAGTGGGAGGCACTCCTTGCGTGGAGTCTGCATGTTCTCCCCACATTTGTGTGGGTTTCCTCTGAGTGCTCCGACTTCCTCCCACACTTCATAGACATGCAGGTTAGGTGAATTCTTCTTCTTTTGGCTGCTCCCACCACAGCGGATCATCTTGTCCCATCTCTTCCTGTCCTCGTCACCTTGTTCTGTCACACCCATCACCTTCATGTCCTCTCTCACTACATTCATAAACCTTCTCTTAGGTCTTCTTCTTCTCCTCTTCCCTGGCAGCTCTATCCTTAGTACCCTTCTCCCGATATACCCAGCATCTCTCCTCTGCACATGTCCAAACCAACGCAATCTCACCTCTCTGGCTTTGTCTCCAAATCGTCCAACCTGAGCTGACCCTGTAATGTCCTCATTTCTTGTCAATCCTAACTTGGCCCTAGTGTGTGTTTGGGGATGTGTATGTGTGTGTGGGTCTGTGTGTGTTCACACTGTGATTGACTGGCGTCATGTCCAGGGTTTGTTTGTTCATGTCTTGCACCCTGTGCTAGCTGGGATAGGCTCCAGCACCCCCTGTGACCCTGTTCAGGACTGAGAGGGTTAGAAAATGACTGATTGATGATGTGTGTAGACCTAAATGTACACTATATCAAGGCCAGGCAAGTAAGACATTAAATCAGAGGAGTATGTGCTGACAGTGCGTTGCTGACCCCACCACACGACAAACCACCTGGACTGGGACCCGAGTGCAGCGGGTAACACCTCAGCACCACACTGGAACAGGGTGAGTTTTATTTTTTTTTTTATGGTGGCTGGAGTGCCAATCCTGCCACACAAACCCCCAACTTTTCCCCGTCAGCTGTAAGGTCAGGCGAGTGAGCGTGGGGGCCAGTCAATGGCATCAATTCCTTGATCCTCCAGGAACTGCCTGCATACTCTCGCCATATGAGGCCGGGCATTGTTGTGCACCAGGAAGAACCCAGGAGCGGCTGCACCAGCGTAGGGTCTGACAATGGGTCCAAGGATTTCATCACGATACCTAACGGCACTCAAGGTACCGTTTTCTAGCCTGTAGAGGTCTGTGCGTCCCCCCATGGATATGCCTCCTCAGATATACCATCACTGACCCACCAACAAACCGGTCATGCTGAACGATGTTACAGGCAGCATAACGTTCTCCAAGCCTTTCACGTCTGTCACATGTGCTCAGGGTGAACCTGCTCTCAACTGTGAAAAACACAGAGTGCCAGTAGTGGACCTGTCAATTCTAGTATTCGATGGCAAATGCCAATCGAGCTCCACGGTGCCCACTAGAGGACGTCGGGCCCTCAGGCCACCATCAGGAAGTCTGTTTCTGATTGTTTGGTCAGAGACATTCACACCAGTGTTCTGCTTGCCTGCTGGAGGTCATTTTGTAGGCTCTGCCAGTGCTCATTCTGTTCCTCCTTGCCCAAAGGAGCAGATACCGGTCAGTCCTGCTGATGGGTTAAGGACCTTCTACGGGGGGCCCTGTCCAGCTCTCCTAGAGAGACTGTGCTGGGAGACACCACAAACCTTTTGGCAATGACACGTATTGATGCGCCATCCTGGAGAAGTTGGACTACCTGTGTCAGCTCTGTAGGGTCCAGGTATCGCCTGATGCTACCAGTAGTGACACTGACCGTAGCCAAATGCAAAACGAGTGAAGAAACAGATGAGGAGGGAAAAATGTCAGTGGCTTCCACCTGTTAAACCATTCATTCCTGTTTTGGGGGTCTCCTCATTGTTGCCTGTCTAGTGCACCAAATCAGCTTAAACTGATTAACAAGCCCCTCTGCTGCTTAACTGACTAGATCAATAGCCCAGTTTCATTGAGTTGATGCTATACTCTTATTAAAATGTGGTCCTTTCATTTAATGAGCAGTTTATAAAAATAAAATTAGGCAATACTAATTAACAAAGAATAAAGTAAGGTCCGATGGCCAGGGAGGACAGAAAGAACAAAGAAAAACTCCAGCAAACTTTGTACCAGCTACAAAAGTCACCCAGCACTGTGTAACTGCACTTTAATTATGACTATAACTTAGAGAATGTAAATACTTATAATTCAAAAAAAGGCAAAAAAATACTCTATTTTAAAAATACATTTTCTGTTACTAGAGCTGTCACATCCTGACAGTCTGCTCTCCTTTGTGCCCTGTGATCTTACACCATTGTTATTTTTTTTTTCATTTACAGAGCTGATTAGGAACAGAAGTTACCCTACAGCTTATTTTTGAGCCCAACGTTGTTAGATTCAACTGGAAAAAGTTATTTTGTCTGCTTTTCTGTTAATGAATTGAACTTCAGTACCTTTTTTTTTTTTTGCCGCCCCCCTTTGGAAAAACTGATTTGTGTTCCGACTTCACATTCCTTATTTTACTGTGCTTGTGTGTGCATGCAGGGAAACATCCTCGCTTTCCCTCTAACTATTCAAACCATGCCACTGTGAGGGTGTGACGCAGTGGGTCAGAGGAGGGGGGTGAGTGGGGGGGCTTTGGCAGACTTTTTTTTTTTTTTTTTTAAATAGATCAAGGTGGAGCTGGCCAATCATCTCTGAGTTTGGAAAATTGTGTTGGCTGGCTGCACTGGATGGTTTAACAGAGTTCCAGCATTCAAGTTACAGTGCAGTCGTCGCGAGACGAACTTAGCTCTCCACTCCAGCTGCTGGCTTCCTTCCCAACTCAGGAGGAAAAAGAAAGAAAGAAAGAAAGAAAGAAAGAAAGAAAGAAAGAAAGAAAGATCTGCCTTTCAGCTTGGTTGCATGCTCTTTACTTTTTTTTACCCCCAAATCAGGTCATTTGAAGAAGGGCAATCATGACAGAGACCAGTCTGCAGCTCGAGCAAGCAGCCTTTGTGGAGGATTCCGATGATGAGCAGGCAGGAGATGAACAGGGAGAGAAAGGAGACTCCCAGATGAATGGCGTGATGGTATTGACACTGCTGGACAAGATCATCGGGGCAGTCGACCAGATTCAGCAGACCCAGAACAGCCTGGAGCAGCGGCAGCAGGAGATGGAGAGCGCCGTCACAGGGATCCAAAGCGAGCTCACCAAGCTGTCCAAATCGCACACCACCACTAGCAACACAGTCAACAAGATGCTGGAGAAAGTGCGTAAAGTAAGTGTCAATGTCAAGACAGTGCGGCAGAACCTGGAAAAGCAAGCGGGACAGATCAAGAGACTGGAGAGCAATGAGGCCGAGCTGCTCAAGAGGCGAAACTTTAAAGTTATGATCTACCAGGTAAGTGACTCTTCTAGTTATTATGCTTCCATTTGTTATGAATGAGAGAATCTTTAACCAATGTCTTCTTGGGTGGTGTGGTGGCTCGGAGGCTAGGGATTTGCGTTGGCAATAGGAAGGTTGCCGGTTTGAATCCCGTAAACGCCAAAAGTGACTCTACTTCGTTGGGCCCTTGAGCAATTTCTCCATCCTGGGTATGACGTTAATCTGCATGTAGGCCCTCCAACCTGCAGGGGAAAAACCTGGGGGTCGGTGGCAGAACTGGCACTCCAGCCACCATAAATAAACTTCCCAGTGTTCCATTCCATCTGAACTAGGGTGGTGCTGAGGTATCACCCGGGTCCTAATCTGGGATCCTGAGTTGGTTTGTCATGTGGTGGGTGTGGCCGTATCAGCGCCTGCTCCTAACCTCTCTCTTCCCCAGCCCAAAACCAATTAGTGTCGATGGCCCGTGCCTTCTGGACATCCATGGGACCAAGAACGTTCAGACTCAACCGAGCAGTCCGGTTGATGGAGCTCATGGATATTTTGCTTTCCCAAAATCTCTGCTGTCTGTGGTAGATGCCTGCTGTCCTCAGACTTCCATACCACAGGCGAGATCCACTGTATCTGTGAGTCACTCCACCCCAAAATCTCCCTGAAATGAGACTTGGGCTTCCTCCCAGGTTAGGACTTATAATGTAGAGTTCTTATAGAGAGAATGGCCATTTTCAACAAAACAATACATTAATCAACCTCTTTAACAATTCCAAGTGGTACAAATAGTATAAGCCATCTTCCTTTTACTTTTAGGTTAAAAAGAGATGTGCACACTTGAGAGCAAGAAAGGTTCTGTACTGTACATACACCACAACCATATTTACTTAAGAAAGTATGCATACTAGGAAATCGAGAATCCTTAAATTGATTTAATGAAATTGAGGCATTGTTAAAATCGTTAAAAGTATATATATATATACTGTATACAGTATATATATATATATATATATAGATTTATATATAGGCTCTTTTTGGTTGGATTGATTTACTGTATCTGTGTGTCCTAGTATGCATACTTTCTTAAGTAAATATGGTTGTGGTGT
>JANRMT010062850.1:25274767-25291511 GCA_026402145.1 Polypterus bichir lapradei | reverse complement strand
AAGTGAGAGGTGGAGTCGGGGTAAGGGCTCCGCCTCCGAGGAAACAGCCGCTAGTAACACAAGGGAGGCCAGCACATCAGCAAAACGAAAGCTCCGAAGAAAGACAAAGTCGTTTAGCCGCTAACATTGGCAAACCGGCATCCCTTTTACTTTTCCTCCCACCGCTAATAACACAAGCGAGGCGAGCACATCGGTTAAACAAAACCTCCTATGAGACAGATGCCCCGAGTAGTTTCTTTCAATTACCTGACATATCTACATTTCAGTTTTTTTTTTTGTCAATTTCAATAGTTTCTAGGACCCCAGGCTTTTTACAGCACAGGCTTACACAGTTAGTATTATCTAAATATACATTATATAACTTTGTTTTTTTGAGAGTGGCATTAGTGACTCAGTGGTTACTGCTGTCCATGTAGAAATACCTGACAAGTCAATGTCTCCGTGCTCTCATCGTGTCTACATGCATTTTCATCTCTCGTTACAGTGATGTGAATGTTAGGATAATTAATGATTGCAACTTGGCCAGTGTGAACGTAATAAATAAAAAAATAACAATAATTAGGGCAGAGTGGTGGCTTAGAGGCTAAGGAAGGTTGCCAGTTCATATCCTGCTACTGCCAGATGGGATCCTACTATGCCAGGCCCTTGAGGAAGACCCTTGATCTGAAAATTGTTCTGTAGCCCCGCTGCCTGACCCTGTGCTCTGACCTCCAAAGGTAACATAAAAAGACAATTTCCCCTCGGGGATTCATAAAGTGTAGCAAATATCAACTAGGCGGCTGCGGACATATTGCCTAGGATTGCTTCCTGAATTGTACCCAATGGATTGTCAATTCCCTCTAATTGTATAGTTGGACTCAATGAGTTTGATAATAAATGGACAGGTTTATTTGTATTTGTTTTCTTCTTGTCGCTGTCTTGGGGAACAAGCCAAGCCCAAGTCATCAGCAGAGCACACTAAGGGCTCGTTTATACTGCATACATGCACACCTCATGACTGCCATGCGTTCCCATCGTTCATTTGACACGTCCTTTGAGCAGGTCCTCAGAAATTAACGTGACACGTGCGTGGGTTGCGGTCCCAGCAAAAAGTCGGGGGGCACAGTGTGATAAAAGTTGGAAAGTGACGTCAGAGTCTCTGTTTACTATCCACATGTGACTGAAAGCCGCTATGCAGATCCTACGAGATCGACGTGCCTGCTTCGATGTTTGATGAATGGTTCGATGTGGTGAAGCAAATTGCCGACATACAAATGCATTTGTGGTGCTTTTAAATTCAAGCAATGCATATTCCCCAGTAATGACACGATAGATTTTTAAAAGTCTCACATACCACCTTCTGTGCTGTCTTTTTTTTTTTTGCACCTTCACAACAGCAACAGCAACCCTAAACCTAACCCTAACCCTAACCCTAACCCTAACCCTAACCCTAATTTGAGCCACAGAGAAAAAAATTAAGGACACGTGAAAAGCTGTATTTTGTGAGCAAATTGGAAATTTCGGCTTTAATCTCGTAGTTTACTTTATCATTAAAGTAGAGCGTCGTAAACGTTATCTTAAAACCAACCCAGTTGTTAATCGTTACGAACTGCTGGGGCCTCCTCCTGACCTGACAGCAGCAATCACCACACAGAACACATTACATGAATGACATTCCAGCTCCCTGCACATTTAGAATCCTTAGATATCACTTTCATGATGAAATGCATTCAAGTATGTATGTTAAATTTTACAGATCAATTATTAATTTTGTTTAAATAATGAATGCTGCTAATAATTACACACATGGGGGTGACACGGTGGCGGAGCGGTAGCACTGCTGGCTCGCAGGGAGTCACGTCGCTGGTGTTCCCTGCCTGCAGTTTGCATGTTTTCCTGCTGGGTTTCCTCAGTGTGCTCCGGTTTTCTTCCAGAGATATGCAGATTTGGTGACACTAAAATGACGCCAGTGTATGTGAGTGCTTGTATTCACCTTGTGATGAGCTCAAGCCCCGTCCAGGGATTGTTTCTGCCTCGTGCCCAATGCTAGCTGGAATGGACACATCCCTGGATTGATGGGTTTAATCATTAAACATCCTTTTCAGAGATATTGTGGCAAGGTGCCCTTGAAATTTAATTGATGTTTCAGGCAATTCATAACGCAGCGAAGCCGAATGTTTTCTTACCGTTATGATATCTCGCACTGCCTCCTGGTGGAATCTTCCAGATTTACATAAAGTACGCCCGCAAGTATGAACAGTACAATGCTTGCGTAGCAGTAGCGTCCGCTGGAGCATGAAGTATTAACCTGGCCTTACATGCACCCCTCTCCTCAGCAGTCCACTTTGGTGCCGCCAGCATGCGGTTGGCAAAGTCACACGAGCACAGATAGAATGGGCACAGTTCACGCCACTGGAAATCCATCTAGAAACTGAATCAAGGTCAGAGAGATTATTGTGGGGTACAGCTTGGACACAGACAGGCAGACATGATGGTTTCACCACACACACGTTTATTTACAATATTTACACAAGACAAAGTGTCCAACCCAGTGCCGCAGCACCAATCACCCCTTAAGTCCAGGCCTCACAGTCCAATGCCTTTTACTTCTCTGGTCCGCCTCCACTCCTCTCCTCCGAGCCCTGTCCTCTTCCACCTGACTCCAGCCATCAAATGGAGGGACGAAGGCTCTTTTATACAAGCCCGGATGTGCTCCAGGTGCTTCCCGACACTCCTCCGCGGACACTCCACTGTGTGGCGGAAGTGCCAGCTGTGCACCTGGAAGCACTCCGGGTGTCCCCAGTCTTCTTTCCCCCAGCACTTCCGGGTGTGGTGGAAGTGCTGAGGTCCAGGGCTCCAAAGGCATAGGGACTGTTCCTGGTGGTGACCACGGGCCCCTACAGGGTGGAGATTCAAAGCTCTGTACCTGTGGCCCCCAAAGGTACCAGGGTGGTCGCCCCCACATAGTCTGGGGAAGGTGCAAGCCCTCCTCCGGTCCTCCTAGTCGTCCCGGCCGGATCGCCTCCCCAGCCGTCTATGACATTGTATAAATCTTTAAAAATAAAAGTGAAAATGACAGTTCAGCAGAGAAATAAAGAACTGTTTTTTTAGGCAGAAAAAAAAATTTGATTCAACTAAAAAAGAGTTTCTTTTTGTCAGATGATTTTTAAAAATCATTTTAATTCAATAAAAACTCATTGTTAGATTTGTTACCTGGCCAAGGCTTAGGGGAACCTGGGCCAGGTACAAGCCACTGTGATACGGTGAAAAAGCATAAAAGAAGCAGGCAGCAGTCACAAGTCTCAAACCAGACTTCCCTGTCCTCCTTTATTCTCATTTACCCAAAAATATATAAAAACTTCACTCTCTGCATAGATCAGCATGACAATCACTTAAACAGTGGTGCATGCCAATTTCCTCTGCAGAACAATAGTATAAAAACATTTACTTTGATTCAACAGTAGCATTGTTGTCAGCTTTCAAGAAGTACCTGATTAGAAACCAATGTCCCCAGAACTCGTTCATTTTCAAAGGAAGCAGGCAGTTCTGTGTCACCACATTGTGCGTGGATGAGATACTAATCAAAGCAGTCTGATTATTATTAAATATTTATGTCCTGTAGATAGCCATCAACAATAACCTATAGCAGAATTTTCCAGGAATTTTGCCTTTACGTTAAACTAGTCCATTACACTAAGCAACACACAGAAATGTCGTTTTTCTTTAAAACACTGAATTCTAGCCCATTAAAGATTTAGTCCCACCTATTAGCTCTTCTAAAGTCCATCTGTGAAGATATCCTCGTGTTTTCTCCTACACACGCCTGCTCAGGCGTCCCAGCTCTACCCTACCCTACCCTACCCTGCCCTGCCCTGCCCTCCCTCCTACTCTTGCTAGTTTGGCAAACATTACTCATTCAGAAAGCATTCTCTTCTCCAGGCCAAGTTTTCAGTCCTGCTCTGATATGAAGAGTTCTCTTTGCATTACGCTCTACACATGTGGGTATTCTCTGCATTGGATGATGATGAGGACTGATCGTGTTTCTGAAAATTTGTTGGCTCAAGATGCATGGTCCATACTGGTCTGATATAGTAAGAAAAAAATGCTTAACATTTGATACAAATCTTCCACATCCTAGCAATATGATTTTTCTAGCAGTTTCCACGTCTTCTTCTTCTTTCGGCTGCTCCCGTTAGGGGTCACCACAGCAGATTATCTTCTTCCAAATGTTCCTGTCCTCGTCATCTTGCTCTGTCACCCCCATCACCTGCATGTCCTCTCTCACCACATCCATAAACCTTCTCTTAGGCCTTCCTCCTCTTCCCTGGCAGCTCTATCCTTAGTACCCTTCTCTCAGTATACCCAGCATATCTCCTCTGCACATGTCCAATCCAACGTTTATAAATGTTAAAAGATGCTTAACTCGTAATAAAACCAAATATGTTGAATAATTTTGGGTGGGTCAGACTGCGTAAAAGAATCTAAACCATTGGCCCTACCATCATAGTTTTCAGTATTCATTGTCACTGTGGCGGATGGCTGGGGCCTTTACCCGGCCAGGACACCCTGATTATGGAAGGACCTGGGGAGAGAGTATTTCCAGGACAGTTTCCGGTTTCCAGCAGGGCCATAGAAGCTCAACTCTGTTGGGGCCAGTGGCCAACCACCTGGGGGCTCATGGACTTTTTGAGGGAACTGCCACACCCTGGAAAGTGCTGCCGGAAGGAGCTTGTTAGGCACCTGGAGCACTTCCGGGTCTCCTATAAAAGTGGCTCCCTGAACGGAGTGAAGCGGCCCGAGTCAGGAGGTGGAGGTTGCCAGGAGGAGTGGAGATGGACAGAGTGGAAGAGAAGGAAAGAAGAAACCAACTGTGTGTTTGTGCTGATTAATTGTGCTCTGGGGAACAGGGAAATAGAGCTCCCCAATATGTAAATACACCTGTGTGATGTGTGATAAACTGGTGTCTGTCTGTCGATGTCAGGTTAGGACGGCTGTATGCAGGGCCGCCTTAATAGCATTATATACCCCAAAGCAGTGCGCTGGCATTCCAACTACACAACCACTCAGCAAGTCACAACATACATAGATTAGTATGGGGCCCCCAGGCAACTGCCCAGTGTGCCCATCCATTAAGATGGCCCTGGCTGTATGCGCCCGGGCATCACGTCACTTAAGAAAGCACAGGCCATCCACTTCATTGTCAGCATTCTGTTGTGTGGTCCAATTATGCAGCAGCTAATTTGAGCAAGAAACTAATCTTGACAAATTGTCCAACAGTACAGCTGTCTCTGATCCTTTAAGAAATAACAGACCTATAGCTTTGCAGCTACCGCTCAGATGGGCTCCCCCTCCATCATACCATTAAGCACGGCTAGATGAACCATTAAGCAAAATAAGCGTGTGCTTAGGGCATCAAGGGAAGGGGGACACCGTAGAAATTTTCCATTGCCAGATTTAGCATGGACTATATGGTGTAAAACTGTAAATGGTGCAGCTGAACCGGATTCAGCAAAAAAAAGGGGTTCCTACATTAAATGAAAAAATTACATGCATATATACTAATAAAAATAATAATAAAACAGTAATATTAGAGGTTAATGATATATATTAATCTGAGGAATACAACAAAATTAGAATCTGGTAACTGCCACCCGGTCCACCGAGGCTCACATGATCGCTCTTCTCTTGGTCACGTTGGTCGTCCTGTTCAGTCACCCACTGAAAGTGAATGCAGCTCACTGTATATTAGGGGGCACCAGTGCCACTGCTGGGTTACTTTGCGCCCCAGGCCAAGATTATTAGAGTGCCAACTGACTCTTCGGTAGCTAACCTATGCAGCTGGGTATGATCATTTGCCCTAGGTGAATGCCTAATTCTACTTAATGGTGGCACTGGCCCTGGGCAGGCACCAAAATCTGTTAAGTGCTCAAGGCCTCTAAAGGTCTTAGGTTTTTATCTTGTTATATTCAATTATTTTTGAATAACAATTTGTCCTTTGGAAGAGAATTATTGAGTTGACCTGATAAGAAGTTATTTGTGAAATTGGTGAAAGGTGCCCAGTTAGCCAGTGTGGATTTGAGCTCACCTTTACCACTCCACGAGTCTCAGGCTCTACAAATGGCGTGTTTACCTTTTAAAAAGAGCTTCCTATCTGCCTTCATATGGAAGATGATCCCCCTCATTCTGCCTGTAAATGTGGTCTGGAATCCTTCAGATAGCAATGCCATCTTAAGCTCTCTGATTCATTGCAATGGCATTTCGTTTCTCCAGGCACTAGTGAACAACACTAATATCAAGCAGCCTGATTCAGACTCAGCGACAGGACAGCCTAGCACTGGAAAAGGCTGGGAAGGGCATGAGTTAAAAAGATAAAGGAGGAATTAAATAATTCAAAACTGCAACATCATTAGTGGCTTTCTGTGTTGGGCAGGTAGTGTGGTTTAGTGGTTAAGGTTTTGGTCTTTGGAGTTCAAATGCTGAGGCTGTGGGTTCAAATCCCACTACTGACACCACTGTGTGACCCTGAGCAAATCACTTCAGCTGCCTCTGCACCAATTAGAAAAACAAAAGAAATGTCACCAATTGTATCTCAGATGCTGTAAGTTGTCTTGGATGAAGGTGTCAGCCAAATAAAAATAAATAACTTTCACTTCCGGCTCAATTTGTTAATCAAATGTTAAATTAATTTCTATTGAAACCCATGCATACCTCCGAAATGAAAATGGAGCTTCATTTTGATGAATAAGTATACAATTCGCCAAGTAAAATACATTTTAATATAACACCTGGCATTGCTTAAAATTCAAGCTACACAGAGAAATGTCTACATTTAAGAATCAGTGCTTGTCGTTAATTAAACCCGCTCTTGAACTCTATGGCTTGTCGCTTCTCTCATTGTGCAATGGCAGACGTTTCTGAAATTGTTAATTTTCTCTTTTCTAAGAGCACCGATAAAATGTTTTGGGGACCTGCACAGATCAGCTTTCCTGAGACCCTCACCTTTCTTCATTTTCAGATATTGTATGATGGACACCAGTTGTTTTGGCTCATTTTGTATCTCATTATTATTTGGCTGCTAATTAAGGAAAAAGAAACAATTAAGGGGTCTGAGTCTTCAAGAGCAAGTCAATTAAAATGAATTCAAAAGAATTTAATGAGCAGCGAAAACAGGTCACTAATTAAGAAAAGGGTTAGAATGAAAACCTGAAGCCACTGCGGCCCTCCAGGACTGGAGTTGGGGGACCCCTGGTCTAGAGGGCCTCTTTCTCTTGTAAGATTTAGCCCAGAAACGAATCAGCTCACCGTCATCTCATAACAGGCTTAAGTTTCGAGTTTGGTATTTTTCTATCCAGCCCTTTTAGCTCTCGAGAAAGTGTGACACACAGACAGACACACACACCCATCATCAGATATCGATGTTTTTGTTATTGGGACCCTAAAACATCGAGATCTGTCAAAAACCGGAGATCAAAATTTTTGACGAATCTAAAGCATTCGCTCCTCCTCCATAGACAATAGGTTATGGTTGTGGAGGGTGCAAAGCAAAAAACAAATCCTTGCCATTTCATAGGCTGCCTATCCTGCATATCGTTCAGCAAGAGGGGACGGGCTTGGCGTTATTCTGCCTGTCCACCAGCTGGTCTGTGGAACTGATTTGATCGTTGATGCATTCCTAATGATCTGTCTCATACTCTGATGTTTTCAAAGAAAACACTTTTAGGGTACCTCCTATTCACTTGGTGGTGCCCGTCTACCCGGACCTGCACTTGGTGGACCACTGCAATCACCAATGTAATGTCCTGTTTGAAATAAAAAGTGGCTTGCAAACTGCCCATTGCCTCTTTAATGTTCTTCTTCACAAGAAGAACTGTTACTGTATAGATAGTGACCTTGGTCTACACACATCTGAGCACTACTTTAATGTCCTAGTACAGGGGTGTCGAACTCCAGTCCTGGAGGGCCGCAGTGGCTGCGGGTTTTCATTCTAACCATTTTCTTCATTATTAACCAGAGGGCGTAGTGGTGGCTCTGAGGCTAAGGATCTGCGCTGGTATCCCGAAGGTTGCCAGTTTGAATCCCTGTCACTGCCAAAAGAGATCCTACTCTGCTGGGCCCTTGAGCAAGGCTCATAACCTTCAATTGCTCCAGGGGCACTGTAAAATGGCTGACCCTTTGCTCTGACCCCAAGGGGTATGCGAGAACTAACAAATTCCTAATATGAGAAATTGTATAAGGTGAAATAAAGAACAAGTTGTTTGCTGCTAATTAACTTCTTTAGCCTTAGTTATAATCAGCTTGACTCAGGCACCTTAGTTCAGGGGTGTCAAATGCCGGTCCTGGAGGGCCGCAGTGGCTGCAGGTTTTCATTCTAACCATTTTCTTCATTAGTGACCAGTTGTTTGCTGCTAATTAACTTCTTTTTCCTTTGTTTTAATTAACTTGACTCAGACCCCATAGTTGTTTCGTTTTCCTTAATTAGCAGCCAAACAATAATGAGACACAAAACAAGCCGCCACATGACCAGCTAACCACATTATTTGAACATAAAGAAAGGTGAGGGTCTCAGTAAGGTTGATATCTGAGGTCACCAAAACATTTTGACGATGTTCTTAGAAAAAACAGAAAATCATGTCTGCTGTGGCAGAATGAGAGCAGCAACGAGCAGTGGAATTAAATGATGGGTTTAATTAATAGCAAGAATGGGCTTCTCATTAAGGAACTGGTTGGAGTGAAATTGGCTGGAGTCTGAAGCCTCAGTTTAGCTGGTTGTCTGTCGGCACGTCTCACATCTCATTTCTGTTTGGCTGTCATTTAATTAAGAAAAGAATCAAATCAGGGGACTGAATCCTTAAAATCAGGGCTATTAAAATGAATGGAAAAGGAGTTCATTTGCTGTGAGAACTGATTAGGAAAAGGATTAGAATGAAAACTTGCCGCCACTGCGGCCCTCCACGACTGGAGTTTGACACCCCTGTCCTAGTATATTTCATTCTGCATTTTAGGAAGATATAAGACGGGTGTCAGCAGGCGTGAAAGGGAAGGTCTACAGGGCGATAGTAAGACTAGCTGTGTTATATGGGCTGGTGACGGTGGCACTGATCAAAAAACAGGAGACAGAGCTGGAGGTGGCAGAGTTAAAGATGCTAAAATTTGTATTGAGTGTGTTGAGGATGGACAGGATTAGAAATGAGTACATTAGAGGGTCACCTCAGGTTGGATGTTTGGGAGACAAAGTCAGAGAGGCGAGACTGCGTTGGTTTGGAGAGGTGCTGGGTACATTGAGAGAAGGATGCTAAGGATAGAGCTGCCAGGCAAGAGGAGCAGAGGAAGGCCTAAGAGAAGGTTTATGGATGTGGTGAGAGAGGACATGCAGGTGATGGGTGTGACAGATCAAGATGACAAGGACAGGAAGATATGGAACAAGATGATCCGCTTTGGTGACCCCTGACGGGAGCAGCCAAAAGAAGAATGTTTTAGGAAGGTATAACAGAATAAACCCTTATTCTCCAGCAATGTTAAATGACCTCACCCTGAGAAAGCACCACAATTTCCATTCCCAGCCGAGCTCATACGAATGTGGAGAGCTTCTGTTCATCTCTTGGTGTTTTAAAGAACTGCGTAGTGTGTATGTATTTTAAGGAAGTAATCAAAAGCAGACAATAATTCTGGCCCCATGTCAAAGCAGTGCTGGAAAAGAAAAAAAATATAAAATAAAGACCTCTGGGAAGCCAGGGGCTAAATATAGGAAAAAAAGTACGTTCTGGTCTGTGCAGCTGAAGGCGGCCTTCATCTGTCTACCAGCATTTCCTTGCTTTCATTGCATTTACATGAATATGGTACTCTGTGCGTGAAAACCAAGCAACATGTGCAGCAGAACTCCAAATCTAAGACATAAATGCCATTCACTTTTATTGTATGTGTGCCATTTTGCGTTTTTATTTTTTATTTGTCAAGTACAACAGGTTAATAGTGAGAGGTTTGATTCCAATATGGCCAATTTAATTTAATTAGCTTTTGGGGAAGGGGAGGGGATCTCATTGTTTCCTGCTGATGGAAATACCATTTGATTGCAGCTTTTCTTTTTTTTTCTGTTACTTATTGTTCAGTGTAGTTTGGTTTCTCTCAGTAGTTTCCTGTTATTATTCCATTCATTGTGATTGTTTCGTGCCTATCATTCGCGATCAGATTTCCACATTCGGAGCCTGTTGCTAAACACTGAAGTAATGGAGAAACGTCTCTCCCTGTAACTAATTAAGAGTGATGACAGTGAATTGCCTCCTCCTTGTGGCCTTACCCTCTGTGAGAGGTTTTTGTTCCTCTCTTTTATTACACAAATTGAGCCATAGGTCATATTTATTTTACATTCCTATGCAATGTGTTGAAAAACCTAACATAATTGCACTTCTTCTTTTTATTATATTTGAGGCGATGTTTCCCTTTGGGCGTCTCTATCGTGCTTCTGATCTCTGGCACGGCTTCCTCCATGTCAGTGGAACATCTTGCCTGCTACGCTCTTTTCTACTGAGCAGTTAGGAAACTGAGAGGAGCCTGGCGTTCCTCTCGCTGAGTGTTTCTGAAAATAAATGCGTTTCCCAGCTTTTTTCCTTAATGTCTGCAAATAATTCTTCTTGGCTTGCGATACATAACCTTGGTGCCACCACCGTAATGCTGCTTATCTAGGAACTCAGAGGTGCTATTGCTTCCTCCATTTTTGAGCACATCCTCTGAGCCTTAAATTTAAGCATCTACTCAATTTAGAATACAATACAATTTATTTTTTGTAGAGCCCAAAATCACACAAGAAGTGCCGCAATGGGCTTTTAACAGGCCCTGCCTCTTCACAGCACCCCTGCCTTGGCTCTCTAAGAAGACAAAGAAAAACTCCCAAAATAACCCTAGTAGGGAAAAAATGGAAGAAACCTCAGGAAAGGAAGTTCAAAGAGAGACCCCTTTCCAGGTAGATTGGGTGTGCAGTGGGTGTCAAAAATAAGGGGGTCGATACAATACAGTGTGATACATCGAACAGAACAAATCCTCAATACAGTATAAAAATAAAAACTTTAGAAGTACGGAGTAGAATTTAACAGTAGATGATATCACATAATATGATTTGGATTTGTTTAGAGTCCTGGAGACCTCATTCATCAAGCTGCCTCCCCCATTTGGCCATTCCACAGCTGAAACAGCACTAATCCGAACCTTAGGCAGGCGAAACAACTTGGCAGGTGGGCCCTGGCACCAAGTGCCACATTTGAGTACCGAGAAGAGAAACAGAATAGGTGAGGGTTAGTAAGAAATTACTGTATAACTATCATGTTACTTATGTTTTAGTGCTAATGACTAACAACAGAGATGCAGTCTTCACAGTTAATCAGCAGCTCTAGTCAGGGTGTGCTAAACTGAAGTAGGGAGTCTTCAGCCGGGATTTAAAAGCTGAGCCCGAAGGGGCATCTCTTATAGTAGCTGGCAGACCATTCCACATTTTAGGGGCCCTGTAACTAAAAGCTCGACCTTATTCCTAGTGCGGTTTTATCTCCCTTACTACTTTATGTGAAATTTAGCTTGCCACTCACAGAGTGATGAACTTGATTTAGTCCAAATTGATACCGTTTTCTGTTTATGAGTTTCTTTGTCTCACTGTACTGTAGAATTTGATCATCCCAAAAACCTCATTATACGGTTTATACAAATAATTTTCAGTAGGGCCCGTCAACCTCAGTATTGGAGGGTTGACGATGAGAAGTTTTGTCCTGGTAGAGTCCTCTGTGACTCTGTCTTCCCCTTTTGTACTCTTTATTGTGTAGACCTTATCCAAAATCTGCAGTCTGCTCTCACTACAGATCACAATGTCATCCGCGATCATCGTAGGCTCCTGTCTGACCTCATCTGTCATCCTGTCCTTCACCATTACAAACTGGAAAGGGCTCAGAGCCGATCCTCGATGTAATCCACTCTCACCTTGAACCAGGCTGCCATTCCTACTGCACACCTCACTGCAGTCACACTGTCTTCACACGTATCCTGCACCACCCTCACATACCTCTCTGCCACTCCCGACTTCCTCATACATTACCATAACTCCTCTCTTGGCACCCTGTCATACGCTTTCTCCAAGTCCACAAACACACAATGCAAAAGTTAATGTACAGTATGAAAACAGACGTGGACAAACACAGCATCATAGGCAAAGTAATGCCCTGGGGCCCCTTTTTTGATAGCAAAATAGAAACATACATAGTGTGGACGCTAGGGGTCGCTGTTGCCCCTTTAACCCCAACAGACAGACGCACAGGACACTGGGTAAAAGCAATGAGAAGTATTTTTAATTCTGATTCTTCTCTAAATTGTGCCTTCAAGCACCCCAGCCACAATCAACAGGCAATTCAGCAAACACAATTCTCAATAATGGTTCCACACCTCCCAGCAAGCTCTGTCCTACACCTCCCGACTCCGGCTCGCTTGCTGGGTTCACAGCAGTCCTTTATATAGTCCTTGACCCGGAAGTGCTTCTGTTCTTCAGTTCACGTGACTTGCCAGCACTTCCGGGTCAGATGGAAAATCCCAGTTCTTTAAGTCAACCCAGAAGTATCTCGTGACTTTGTACTTCCTGACACCCCGGGTTCTCTTGCAGTGTCTCCTGGCAGCACCCACAGTACCTAGCAGGGCTGTGGTATAAAACTACATGTCCCATGGTTCCAGTGCAGGAATCCGGGGCATCACTACACTGCAGGGAAGCTGCCATCTAATGTCTTGGGGAAGTATTGTCCCAAAGCAGTTGTCTTCCCCCATCCTTCCATTCTATGGGCTTCAGAAACATTATGGGCCCCTATGCTCTTGGGGCACCTGGGCAGTGCCTATTGTGCTCATACGTTAAGACAGCCCTGCAGACTCAGTTCACATGTATTACTTTTTAAAGGTGAGCCAGATCCGTTTTTTAATTTTTAGAAATATTTTCAAATGTGGCTAGCCATTCTTATGTCTGTATTATAAAAAAAAATCTTGGAAGGCTGGAAGGAGACAAGACGTGATGATCTTTTGAAGAGAGACACTTTCACATCCCGCGAGACGAGACTTTGTGCCAAGAGAGTTAACCACGCCTGGGGCTGGAAATTAAAGACAAAGAGTAGATGACAAAGTAGAACGTCGTAAAGAATTCAAAAATGTTGGCATGATACACATGCAGAGCAGGTTAGAGATAATGGAAATATGAAAATTCGAAAGTCTCAAAAAAAGGATAGGAAAGATCGCATTAGCATAAACAAATGGAAAATATTACTTTGTGAAATAATGGAACAGCGAATAGAGATTGCATATATGAACATAGGTGATATGACAGAAGTATGTAGATATTGTTCGGATTTAAACTTTAAGTCACATACTTGTAAACTGTCTAATTTGTGTTGCCATCAGGGAAAAGTAGTGTTTCTTCCCAATGAAAAGGCCTAGCCACGAGAATGAAAAGATTTGTTGTTTGCTGAAAGTGAAATAATTTCTCATTTGTGTGGATTGTCAGACATATTTCTTGTAGAGAGAAAGAAACGATATTCACTCACAGGCAGTTATACATTGCATTGTCACGATGTACAGTGATCCCTCGCGATATCACGCTTCGACTTTCGCAGCTTCACTCTATCGCGATTTTTTTCTCATACACGCTTACGTCACTACGCATGCGCTTTCTGAGAACTTTTATCTAAGCCCTACGATGGCTCCTAAACATGCTGCTTTTTCTAAGCCTTCTGACAATAAAACTAAGCGCCGGAGGAAGATGCTTACTATCCAGGAGAAGGTGAAACTCTTGGATATGATTAAAGATGGCAATACCCTACAAAAGCCTCCTCACGCATATGAAAAGACAGCGCCAGCAACTGCCTATCAAGATGTTCTTCAGCCACGCACCCAGACACCCACTGCCTACTCCTAGTACTTCTTCACTGAAGACAACAACGCACCTGCTGAAGATACTGCACCACCTCTGAAGACTTTCCTACTGAGGTCGTGCCTTCATAGGTTAGTGGTTGTGTGTGTGTGCAATTAAATGTACAGTACAATAATCTACTATATAAAAGCGTTCGGGATTGTCCTTCCGTCCCGTGAGTGCAAAGCGTAGCGGTATTCCGCTTATCACAGACTTACTACTTGCGGCTTGAGGTACGAAGCGACGCGATGTGAGCAGAGTTCTGGTGCTCTCATCGTTCCCTTGCTTTTGTGCGCGATGCGCTGGAAAAATAGACAAAATTATGTCTCTGGAAATAATTAATGTTGATGGAGTACAAATGCTTCACCGCGTAGTAAATATCAGGGGAGATGGTGCTTGCTTATTCTCATCTATAGCTTATTTAGTGCATGAAACTCCGTCTTTAGCGGTACAGATTCGGGCTGACATTGTACGACTTTGGACAGGCACTTGAGGGGATAAAAAAAAACTTAGGTTTTCGGGAGATGTTATGAATGGGCACTTTGATGTTCTCATTCCCTACACTTACATGCCTGAAGTACACATGGAGCGCACAAAAATTGAGGATAAAAGTCGGTCGCCTTAAAAGGAGAGTGCGCCTAGTAATATGATATTTGTAACATCTAATATGTCTTATTTTCTCTTATTTTGTCTAATATATTGGGTAATATGAGTGTAATGGTGACTAAAGGGTGTTATTTCATGTCTAGAGGGCTCTAATAATGTTAAAAAACGTATTTAGAAGGTCGTAAACAGGTTTTCTATACTCTAACTGCGAAAATATTCGATTTATAAATAAAGAATCCTACTTCGTGAAAATTCATTTATCACGGTAGAGTCTGGAACGGATTAACCGTGATAAACGAGGGTTCACTGTAATTCCAAACACAGAATCAAAATTCAATACGATATTGACGAGAAGGTAAAAGAGAAAAGAGATCGAATATATGGACGTAGGTGATATGACAGAAGTGTGCCGTGTGAGATGCTGATCACACGGCACGGCGGCAGCAGCTGATCCAGCAAAAAGGAGGTAAAAAAAACAAACTTTTGTTTCTCATTGTATTAGCGTTTAAGAGGGGGTTTCGGAGGAGCGACCACATCTCCTTGGGGCGCATTCAGCCCCCCATTTCACAACGCGAGCGGCAGGGACGCGAAGTGGCTGGCGCATAGCGCAGGCCAGTGGGGGGGAGGTTTGGTGATGGGTTGGCAAGCGAAGCGAGCAGGAGACAAAGCCCCCTAGTTTAAAAATATTTTTGTCTTTCTCGGTGACAACATTCATAGTGAGTCTGTCCCAGTAGCCATTTCTTCATTTGTTAACACATAGATTCAGCTGCAAACTGATTGTCAAAAATAAAAAAGTAAGTGGTGTCAATACAGGGGACCTGCAATTTTAACTCAACGAGGTTTCCAAGAAATGTTTAGCTATGTAGTCTCAAACACAACCCACATTAGTGATTTAAAACAAAGCAAAATCCACTGCAGGCCCTCACTGATCTCTGAGCCCAGCACATTTTGTCAGCTGTGGCAGCATAACTTTATTAAATCTTAAAGCTGCTATTTTAGCAAAGGGTGGTCATACAGCTCAGTATTTGAGGGGCCATGCTCTTAAAAGCAGCTCTTAGTATCGCATGGCGTGACAAAATAAATTCAAGCTCTATACTCTGGGGGGGCTGAGGAATGGGTGTTCATAGCCAGACAAACTATTCAGTATGAGGCAACTGCTTCCTGGCAGCCTCTCCTCAGTGAGCCAAGGTTTCTGCTGGCAAGACTTGTAAAAGTGGGGATTATCACTATGAAATGTTGCCCAGGTCTTAGTGTGAACATAACGGCAAAAAAAAAAATACACAACAGAAAGTGGCTTGGCTTGTGCTGCGGGGACACCACAGTCCAGCCAGCCAGGGCTCTCCTTCTCAACGTGGTCAGGGACGTTGCCTCACTGGCAAAGCCACACTTGGATCCATACTGTTATTTGTGACTTGTTTTTTTTTTTCTTTTTGTAGTTCTGTTTATTACGTTAACTTTCTCTAAAACATATGGAGAGCTTGTTGAACCCTGCTGGCCTGCAAACTTGATTTACTTTCTTTAATCCCTGCAACATGTGCTTTTAAGGGAAAGCATGTGGATATTTTCAGTCACACTGTTTACAGTCATCAGAAACTGGATGAATGAATGAATGAATGAAGAGTCTGACAGATATTAGAAATCCCACCACTAGACAAATATTCAGAAAGTAGCTAAAGAGTTTTTTTTCCCTGGATTTTTCTTTTTTTGTTATGTACAGTCGTGGCCAAAAGTTTGGAGAATGACCCAAGTGTTGTTTTCACAATGTTTGCTACTTCAGTGTTTTTAAATCTTTGTGTCAGATGTTTCTCTGGCGTACTGAACTAGAATTACAAGCAGTTCAGTTCTCAATGGGATTAAAATCTGGGGATTCTCCTGGCCATGGACCCCAAATGTTGATGTTTTGTCCCCCGAGCCCCCTTAGTTCTCACATTGGCCTTATGGCCCGGTGCTCCATCATGCTGGTCACCAAACTGTTCTTGGATCACTGGGAGAAGTTGCTCTCGGAGGATGTTTTGGTCCCATTCTTTATCCTTGTGTATGTTGCGCTACACTAGGGACAATTTAGGATTGCCAATGAACCTAACCAGCATGTCTTTGGACTGTGGGAGGAAACCCACACAGACACGGGGAGAAAATGCAAACTCCATGCAGGGAGGCCCTGGGAAGCGAACCCATGTCTCCTTACTGCAAGGTAGCATATATTATATTATATTATATTATATTATATTATATTATATTATA
>JANRMT010062850.1:25264720-25274757 GCA_026402145.1 Polypterus bichir lapradei | reverse complement strand
TCTCTCTCTCTGCACAGGGAATGCACAGGAAGAGACTGAACACGTGCCGTGTGGCCCCGCGCATGCGCACTTCACCAGAAGACACCCACACACGGACACCTGGACACACACAGGGGTTTTATTAAAGAGGATTATATTATATTATATTAACGGTGTAAGCCTGTGCTGTAAAAAGCCCAGACTCCCACAAACCATGGATTCTGCTTCAATCAATCAATCGCATTGTTGTCTATCAGCGGCTAAGTGAGTTTCCCTTTTCCCGGCGGTTTCACTTTGGCGACAGAGTCGCTTTCTTTGAGCTTCATGCTGTAGCCTCACACTTCCGAGCCGGACAGACAGACAGACACACTTCCACGTGTAGACATTTTTCTATTCCATTCTATTATATTATATTATATTATCAGTTGGTCATTTTCTAACCCACTTAGTCCTGAACAGGGTCATGGAGGTCTCCTGGAACCTATCCCAGCTAGCACAGGGAGCAAAGCAGGAACAACCCCTGGACAGGTACCAGTCCATTGCAGCTATTATATTATATATTATATATTAAATTATATTACTAGCCGTTCCCCACGGCTCTGCCCGCGTAGTAGTGAAACAGGACAAACTTTAAAAATCAATAAGCAAACAGGTATCACTAGCCAAGCAGAGGCAAGGTACACTCCAAACCACAGAGGTAGACCGGCTCCTCACTCTTGACGTCACGCTTCCCCCTCCACTCGGCCCGCAGCCGCTCTCTCGGATTAGCGCGAATATATCGCTGCTGCAGGTGAACTATGATTCTTAGCGCAATGAGAGAAGCTGCAAAATCAACTGGAATGTTCAAGCAAATTCTAGAAAAAAACCTGATCTAAACCCGTTCAGTAGTTCGCTAGCTAAGCCCTGCCCCCTCCCCTCAGCCCGCTGCGTGTCTCTCGGATTCGCTCAAATAAATCGGTACCGCAAGTGAACTCTGATACGTAGCGCAATAAGAGAAGTCGCAAAATCAATCGAAATTTTCAAGGAAATTATAGACAAAAAAAAATCTAAATCCATTAAGTAGTTCTCTCGTGAAAAGCGGACAGACAGACAGATAGAGAGACATTGGATTTTATATATATAGAGAGAGCTTATATTATATTATAATATATTATATTATCAGTCAGCCATTTTCTAACCCACTTATTCCTGAACAGGGTCATGGAGTTCTCCTAGAACCAGGAACAAACCCTGGACAGGCAGCAGTCCATCGCAGCTATTATGTTATGTTATATTATATTATGTTACCCTGAATTGGCTCCAGCCAGTATAGAAGAATGTAGCACACATTTACTGGAGCATCATGGGCTACCTATAATGCAGTTCTGACTCTTTCAAATGTGTGACTGTCGTGTGGTGGATTGGTGCGGTGAGTACAAGTCGGCCGAGGAGAGTGCAGTTTCACCTACACGTAGGAATGTAGAACGTCCTGCAGGCTGATTGTTGTTGACTGATTTGAGACCACTGCTAATTTTTCAAAGCATACATTAACCTTCCCAAAACAGGAAGCTGAATAATGGGTCTCCTTCAGAGTGAAGTCATTGCTACAAAACACAACAGCCTATTGTTATAAATCCTGGACTGCACCAAAGTCGTCTTTTTTGGTCTGTTATTTATTGCATCAGCTTGCTTCTAAAGCTGACAGTTTCCACTTCCAAAAAGGTCAGGCACAGATTTTTACACATTGAACACGTTGGTTAAGTTATCTCGCAGTTTACATACTTGGAAGTGTGTGTCGGCCCCTTGATGATCTGTCAGGGACTGTTTGTGTATCCATGGCTGTTGCCCGCCTTGTGCCCAGTGCTGCAAGGTTAGGCTTCAGCCCCTTCTGACCCTTAATGTGATTAAACAGGATTGAAAATGTTTATCTTATGTAAAAAGAAACACAGATCTAGTTAGGTTATATTAGAACATTAGAACAATCTAGAAAAGAATAGGCCATTCAGCCCAACAAAGCTCGCCAGTCCTATCCACTTATTTCTTCCATAGAAGACCCCATCATGCAGAGAAGAGTTAATAATCAGTTTTATATTAATTTCATAAAAGCTGTTTGAGAGGGCTTTGATGGGTTGGCGCCCTGCCCGGGGTTTCTTTCCTGCCTTGCACCCTGTGTTGGCTGGGATTGGCTCCAGCAGACCCCCATGACCGTGTGGTTAGGATATAGCGGGTTGGATAATGGATGGATGGATGGATGTTTGAGAGGGAATAATATATTAATGAGCAACTGTATTTGCCAAAAGTATGTAAGACAACAATTATAATTCATTGACATCATCAGTGACTGGTTATTTATCTATCTAATTATTTACTAGCTGTCCACCGCAGCTCCACCCATATGTATAGTGACACAGGACAAACTTTAAAAATCAATAAACAAACAGGTATCACTAGCTAAGCGGAGGCAAAGGTATGCTCTCCTGACGTCACACTTTCTTTCCCCTTCTCCTCGGCCCGCAGCCTCCCTCTCGGATTAGCGCAAATTAATCTCTCATGTAAGCGAACTATGATACTTAGCACGATGACAGAAGTTGAAAAACCAACCGGAATGTTCAAGCAAATTATAGAAACAAACCTGATCTAAATCCAATAAGTAATTCACTCATGAAAAGCAGACAGACATACAGACAGACATTTTATATATATATATATATAGTAGTGACACAGGACAAACTTTAAAAATTCAATAAACAAGCAGGTATCCCTAGCTAAGAGGAGGCGAGGTACGCTCCAACACGTGGCGAGAGGCAGAGCGACTCAAATGGAGGCTGGTGCGTGGGTGAGGAGGGCCCCGCCCACTTCCCCTCCCCTTGGCCTGCAGCCGTTCTCTCGGATTCGCGCAAAGAAATCACTACCGCAATCCGCAAGGCCCACAGCTTGTGTATTGGATTAGCACAAATCGTATATCGCTCGTGTAAGTGAACTATGATAGCGTGATGAGAGACGTCACAAAATCAACCGGATCTAAATCCGTTAAGTAGTTCTCTCGTGAAAAGACATACAGACAGACAGACATTGGATTTTATATATAAAGAGATTTGTTTGTTTGTTTTCTCATGTTTTATGCCAAAGCAACAAGGGCAAACTTATCAAGCATTAATATTTTGTAATAATATATAGAGGTTATTGAAATTTCTATGTCCAGTGATTTTACATTTCTTAGTGTTTAGGTAGAGCAAGTCTTTGATTTAACCAATAAACTAAAATGATTTTCTAGATATACAGATATTATGGAGCAAACATATACAGAACAAATTGTACAACTATTGTGTAATAATAATAATAATAATAATAATAGTTATACATTTATACTGTATGGTGCTTTATTCACTACTTAAAGCGCTTCAGAAAGTGACGAGCCACTTCAGCCACCTCTGGGTGATGCGATGGCAGCCATTTTGGCTTCAGTACACCCACCACACATGAGCTATTAGGTGGTAAAGTGACGAGAGAGAAAGTCACTTAGAAACAGGTGATGCTCAGGGGGTGAGAATGACTAGGCTGAGGTGGCCAATTTAGCCCGGACATCGGGATACCCCCTCTACACTTTTTAATGGATGCCCAGGAAATTTTTTTATGACCACAGAGAGTCAGGACCTCGGGTTTTACGTCTCATCTGAAGGACGGTGCCATTTTTACAGCCCAGTGTCCCCATCACAGCACAGGGGCATTGGGATCCACATACAGAGCACAGGGTAAGCGCCCCCTGCTGTGCCCCTTAGGCTGTATCAGGTTTGTAAGAATATTTCCATCTAAAATGTCTAAGAAGGGAAGTTTGTTTTGCCCATAATTCCTGAAAAGTTCACATTACAATGGCCATTATGAGAAAAGACAGCCAGTAAAATCAACATTTTAAAATAAATATTGTATGTATTTTTTATTATAACATTTTAACTGCAGTATATTGCCTTCATTATAACATAAAGACTACTTGATTGTTTTTTTAAACATGTGAAAGCAAAGTAGAATTTTCTCATCTTGCGGAATTGTCTGTACAATCAGCAAAACAGCAGATTAAAGTCGCTTCCAACCCAATTTAGCCCTGGACATTTCTAATCATGATGTATAGTGAAAATATCATGTGATAGTCATAAGTCTAACCTAACAAGTGCTTTAAGTCTCATCTGAAGGACAGCACCATTTTTACAGCACATGTCCCCATCACTGCACTGGGGCATTGGGATCCACACCCAGACCACAGGGTAAGCACCCCCTGCTGGCGTCACCAACACCTCCTCCAGCTTTTCTTATATGGTCTCCCATCCAACTACTGGCCCGGCCTAAACATGCTGAGCTACAGGTGGCTGACCATTCTGAAGCGCTGGTTGTAGTACCTAATATTAGAAGCAATAAAAAAAACTTACAGATCTCCTCATATAAAAGAGTTAAGGAGATGGGAAAGAAATAACTAAAGAAGAGGCAATAGTGTAACATACAGTACATAAGGTTCATGCCATCAGGCTTATGAGCACATGAGATAAAAAGCCAAAAGGGAAATTACAAATGCCAAAGGGCAGATACACTGGAATATTTATAATAATGAAAAAGACAATCCAAACAGGTTATTTTAATATGACAGCAGTAACAGAAGGAACAGCGGCAAGTGTATTAAGAACAACAAACCTTACAAAATATGTAGGAAAGGAAACAGCAGATGCTCTGAATTTATATTTTTCTCAGGTTTTCATAACCAAGGCCCTTCATCAAAATGCCAACGATAATGACAGTTAATGACAGAGAGTTACCAAACGATTTAGAAATTTTAGAGAGCTACTATAATTAAAATGGAGAGAAGAAAAATAAACGACATGGAACAGGCGCCATTTACTTAAGAAGCCGATGACTCTCTGCACAATACCTTGACGTTTCTTTTTCAGAAATCACTAAATTAGTAGCGTCTAGAAGCCAGCAGACTTTGTTTGCCTTGTAAAGAACAAGTGATCGGGCTGAGCCCTGGCAACAAAAGGCCATCTTAATATCCATTTCAGGAAGTGAATGAAAGCAGATTCAAAAGATAAGGTGGAGAATCCGTTATTCTGGTACAGAAGTGTTAAAAAAAAAAGGGTCTATACAAGAGAATGTGGTGTTTAATACACCAGAATTGTTACGTGAGAGTAACAAAAGTATATGATTATACGCATCTGTAACAAAGGTAGCCAAGAGACATTAAAGGTTTGGGTCAGCCACCCGTGTAATATGCCATGGCTGCAAACGGGTATTTTTTTTTTTTTTGGAGTTGTGTTCAGGTTTAATAATAGTTTGATAATATGGCGGATTTAAAGGCCGTGACAGGAAGTGACATCATCTTGGACTGGAACTGGAAGTGATGTCGTCGAGACCGGAAGTGACGTCATCGCTAGCGCCAGCAGCTAATGGGATTTCCCATGGATGGTCTGCAGAGGACGGAGAGAGAAAGTTAGTGCAGCTCGCCACCCCCTGGTCCGGCGTGGTACTACTAGGCCCTCTAGCTGCCTCCAAATCGCACGTGTGTGACAACATCCTATTATCTAAATTCACTTCACTATCCCTTAACTTCCACTACCTTGAAAAGCGGATAAAGACCCAAAGTGTGACCCTGAGTAAGTTGCTTAATGTGTCGGTTCTTTACCTTCAAAACATCTCTAAAGACTTTTACCGAGTATCTCTGCACTTGTAAAGAGTCTTATTTTAGCGATGTTTGCTAAGAAGCATCACTCATATTGAAAAAACGTGACTTGTTTTTGTTTCATCCCTATCTCATAAGGTACCCCATGAAAAGCAAATCGTCAGACTACAAGTGACATGGACTGAGCTTACCGTGATGTAGGCGAATAGACACGTAGCTTGGGCACAGAAAGCAACATGTTATGGTGTGGGAAATGTTGAAAAGTTCATTGGAATAAGAAATGGGGCCTCGAGGGGAGGCCCTGGATTAGTGGATATCGCAGTTTGTGCTAAATCATTTTAGATGGACCGTGAAAAAAAATCACATCTAGAAAGATAAGTGTGTGCACCAAATAGGGATTAAGTCAAAGGAGGTTGAGTACACCAGAAATAAATAACTAGTGTCACATAAAAAGGTTTGGGGCAGCCACCCATATATTGTGCCTTGACTGCATACGGGTTTAAAATTGATCGAGATGATCACAGGTTCAAGTCCACAACAGAACTGAATATAAGAGGAAAAGATGGCAGCTTTAAAGCTCGGGACCAGAAATGACGTCATTGGGACAGACACCGGAAGTGATGTCTTCTGGACCAGAAGTGATGTCATCGTTGTCGCCTGAAAACGGAAGTGATGTCATCGATGGCGTCTGGGGCGGAAGTGATGTCATCATTAGCACCTGGAAACGGAAGTGATGTCTTTTGTCCCGGAAGTGATGTCTTACATGACGTCGGGCTGGAAAGTGACGTCATCACTGGCACTGGAACCTGGCAAGATTTCCCATGGATGGTGTGCAGAAGATTGAGAAAGAGAGTTAGTGGATCTCGCCACCCCCTGGTCTGGTGTGGTAGTCCTGTTCTTAAGGCCTTTCAGATGTCTCTCAATCGCACGTGTGTGACACTACACAGTAGGGAGACCGGAGCTAGAAAGTTATGCCCTGTTTTACTCCTCTCGCGTTATTCTCTTCTTCAGTAAACACTCCCACTTCACAAATCTACCAGCAATTGTATAGAAATAATAATTTTCACATTTTATGTAGTGCTTTTCTCAGTACTGAAAATCCTTTGTCAGGGTGAGTAGGAGCCACTTCAGCCACCACTAATGTGTCAGCATCCCCCTGTTGAATGCAACGGCAGCCATTTTTGCACCACTCTGCTCACCACACATTAGCTGTTAGGTGGTGAAGTGGTGAGAGAGATAGATAGGGGATGATTAGGGGGCGGCACGGTGGCGCAGTGGGTAAGCGCACAGCTGCCTCACAGTAAGGAGACCAGGGTTTGCTTCCCGAGTCCTCCCTGCGTGGAGTTTGCATGTTCTCCCCGTGTCTGCGTGGGTTTCCTCCCACAGTCCAAAGACATGCAGGTTAGGTGCATTGGCGATCCTAAATTGTCCCTGGTGTGTGCTTGGTGTGTGTGTGTGCCCTGCGGTGGGCTGGCGCCCTGCCTGGGGTTCGTTTCCTGCTTTGCGCCCTGTGACCCTGTAGTTAGGATATAGCAGGTTGAATGATGGATGGATGATTAGGGAGCCCAGAATGACTAGGCTGCGGTGGGCAATTTAGCCTGGACATCAGGATACCCGTTGCTGTTTATGAAGGATGCCCAGGGATCTTTTATGACCACAGAGAGTCTGGGCTTCGGGTTTTACTTCTCATCCGGAGGACGGCGCCATTTTTACAGCACTGTGTTCCCGTCGCTGCACTGGGGCATTGGGATCCACACTGAGAGTACAGGGTGAGCGCCCCCTGCTGTGCCCTTTAGGCTGTGTCAGGTTTGTAAGAATATTTCCATCCAAAATGTCTAAGAAGGGAAGTTTTTATTTTCCATAATTCCTCTGTTCAAAGTTTCTGTTCACATTACAACAGCCATTATGAGAAAAGACAGCCGGCAAAATCAACATTTTATAATGAACATTGTATGTACTTTTTTATTATAACATTTTAACTGCAGTGTATTGCCTTCATTATAAAATAAGCACTACTTCATTGAAAGTACAATTTTCTCATCTTACGGCATTGTCCGTGCAACACAGGCAGGCCTCTTAGCAAAACAGCAGATTAAAGTCGCTTCCAACCCAATTTAGCCCTGGACATTTCTAATCAGGGAGTATAGTGAAAATATCATGTGATAGTCATAAGTCTAACCCAACATCGGCAGAAGTCGGTGGTTTTCAAGGAGAGTACAATCTGCATTATGTGCTCACTTTGCATAATCGACAGGGGAAGCAGATAAACAAAGTTAAAATGAAAGCCTCAATTCATAAGGCTGCAGCAAAATGTCATTAAGTACTTTAGTGTCTGTTTGCTGTAACAGGAAAGCCTTCAGGCATCAGCCGGAGTGCTTTTATGGGTAATGTGGCCAACGCCAGGGTTATTCTTATAAAGAAAAATGGGATGATTACCATCTTGACTTGCAATTTCTAATTGCTTTGCTGTGTATTGTCTTCACTCTGTTTGCAGAGACAGACGAGTCAGAGAGAAAAACTGAAATATTCCTTTGTCAAAAGTCATTGTGCAACCATTGCCACATGCAGTTGTCTAGCATAGAAGAGGAAGGCCAGTAGGAACAAAACCAAATAAACTCAGCCCACCCCCTGTCAACCATAACCATCCAAAATCCTCTACAACTCCCCCCCGACCTGCCACATCAGCAGGTCTGGACTGCAGCCCTCTGCACTGCCAAGGCCTAATGATGAAAGAGTCGGCTCTGTTAGATTATGAGGACACAGCTGTTTTGCCGGTGGCCGGACTTAGAGTCACCCAAAGACACACCGTTATGAAAGAGCAGAGACACAAGTCCATCTGGTCCAAGCTTGGTGCTCAGCCAGGTCCGTGATCTGTCCACAGGATCGCAGTTCCATTCGTGTATGTCTGTCTGTGCTTTGACTGCATTTCTTACGTTTTACTTTTAGCACTAATGGAAACTCCTTTGGTTTCAAACACCAAAATAGCACCACAAATTTAAATTTAGCTAATTGGTTTTTAACAGTGAATTGTGCTGTTTAACAGCCCCACTAACTACACACCTCTGTGCTTCTACTGTACTGCCAATGCATTGGATTTGATGTCATTTGAGTGGGCTACTTGTGTGCATTATGAGCTCAGAGGTTGATGCGCTTGATGCTTCCTGAGCAGCTCTTCTTTTCTTCATCCTAGCGGCCCGCTTCTTTTCTTTCGTCGATATCTTTTTGCATTAAAACTGATCAAGTCAGTGTTTGTGTTGCAATTACTTAGTATGTTTTCTTTAATTTTTCACTTAAGCTGGCACTAAAGTCTTCAATCTGCCTCAAGAATGATTTAAGATATGAAGAGGTAGGGGAAGTGAAGGCGAAGGTGGTAGGGATGAGAACAGCGCCTGTACGAATGCACCTGCACAGCCGCCCTGCTGCCAAGAGTTGATTCTACAATAAAATAAAATAAAAATAAAAAGAGGAATAACCTTGGAGGTCAATCTTCACCCCGAAAGCGGAGAGTAGACGTCACGTAGTCTATGTGCACCAAATTTCAGGTCAATAGTTCAAATGGTTTGTGAGCTACAGGTGATTTAAAATCCTGGACAGACAAAGGACAGCCACGGTAGCGTATTATATCAGAAGGTATATATATATATATATATATATATATATATATATATAGTCACGCTTGGGTCACAGATTTGCACAGAGACACAGGAGGTTGTAGAAACAAGAAGGATTTTTATTCAAACACTGCTAACACATGAGCTTAAACGTGCTCCATGACAAATCAGGGATGACAGTTCCGCTAGGAGCAGAGAGAGAGAGAGCGATAAAAGCAAACAATCAATTCCAAAACCGACAGGCGCTGCACAAGGCCTTTAAGTTAGTGGAATATCGCGTGAGGCTTGTATTACGCGTTATAGCGCAAGTGAGAAGGTAAGGAGCAGTGTGAGGGTAGTCTGTGTTTCAGGGGTATTCCCAGGGGCGTCTTTGTCTTCTTGGGGTGCGATCACCCCTCCAGCTCACACCATATATAGAAAGAGAGAGAGACAGAGAGAGAGACAGAGACAGAGAGAGACAGAGAGAGAGAGAGAGAGACAGAGAGAGACAGAGAGACAGAGACAGAGAGAGAGAGAGACAGAGAGACAGAGACAGAGAGAGAGAGAGACAGAGAGAGAGAGAGAGAGAGAGAGAGAGACAGAGAGAGAGAGAGACAGAGAGACAGAGAGAGGGAGAGAGAGAGACAGAGAGAGGGAGAGAGAGAGAGACAGAGACAGGGAGAGAGACAGAGAGAGAGACAGAGAGACAGAGACAGACAGAGAGAGAGAGAGAGAGAGAGACAGAGAGACAGAGACAGAGAGAGAGAGAGAGAGAGAGAGAGAGAGAGAGAGACAGAGACAGAGAGAGAGAGAGAGAGAGACAGACA
>JANRMT010062850.1:25242543-25254285 GCA_026402145.1 Polypterus bichir lapradei | reverse complement strand
ATAGATAGATAGATAGATAGATAGATAGATAGATAGATAGATAGATAAGGGGCGCTGTCCTCCCCTTGAACCCTCAGATCAGACGCCAGACACCAGATAAAAGTCCAAATTCTTAATTTATTTAGACTACACAGCGCACAAAGCACCCTCCACTCCACTACACTCATAAACACAATACAATTCTCAATACTCAATACACAATAAATCCTCCACTCTCCCAGACGCGTTGCCACCCTTCCTCCCAGCTCAGCTCATCCATCTGGGATCTCTCACAGTCTTTTATAGTTCATGACCCGGAAGTGCTTCTAATCCCTCAGTCCATGTGGCTTCCTAGCTCTTCCGGGTCTGTTCAAAACTCCTTTCCTTTAACCTGGAAGCACGTCATTTCCTCTGTCCATGTGACTAGGATGCACTTCCGGGTTGTAGGCAAAACACTAATTTCTTCTCCCTGCAGCGCCTTCTAGGGGCCCCTGTGGTATCCAGCAGGGCTGTGGATGAAAACTCCAATGTCCATAATTCCCAGCTGGCACCTCCATGCTGCAGGGAGGGCTCCACCTGGCGGCCTGGGGGTACTGGCCCAGATGACTGGCCGGCCATAGTCCACGATGGATACTTTATTAATCCCAAGGGGAAACTATCCCCTCTTCGGGCCAGGATGCCCGTCCATCCCTTGTGGCATCTACACAACCTATACCTAACAATTAGTACTTTCCCTATAAGAGGAAACTGTAGTCCAATTTTCATTTGAAAAATGTATTTCACGTGAAAAATCATTCCACCCTCTCACATATCAAGTCGGGTATGTAATGTTAATGTCAAATGTGTGGTATGTTTTCTATATTGGGGGCTCTCCTGTAGCCATTTGAAAAAGTACATCTGGGCACCTGAACAAAAATGACTTGAAAGGCTTAATCCTGCCTGCCCAGCCAATTTAGAATATGGTTTCCCTTTCCGACTATTTTGAACAAAAATGATGATTAAATTATTTACCCCCTCTTTATGGTAAAGTAAACCAGCTGACGATGTATTTATTATACACAAGACCCTCTCTGTTGCACGGCAGGCCGCTGAGGGAGACACATCATCTCCGCGTATCCCAGACTCTGACGCCCACGGGCAGGGGAAGCTTGTTGTGCTAGCGTTGCTATAGAAACTGGACTCTGTATGTGTTACTGCTTGAGAAGAATGTGCCGGCAAAAGGTTGCCAGGGAACTGGCTGGAATTCTGACCAAAAATAAACTGGCAACTTGCTTCTCTCTGTGAGAACCACATAAGGAAATTGAGTTTGTTTTATGATAAAATCCTGGAATGTGAATATCTGAAAATTCCACGCATATTCACGTTATGTTCCAATTGCAGGCATTTCTTGCACTTCTTTTTTTTTTTTTCGTTCTTGCTCATTTCTTTTCTAGTCAAACGCCCCACTTCAAGGGGTTCCTCTCGATTGTATGAGTGGTGTCTTGTAGGAATGTACTGCTCCTCTCAGGCTTATTCAAGGGGGAGAAATTCTGCCAGTAGCCTTGAACTTCTATAGAGGATACTAGAGCAAGCAACTGGAGTCTTATATAAATTAGAATTATGGTTGGCATCTTCTTCAGGTAATTTATCTGATGTTTGTTCAGGCAGTAAAGTGGTAAACTGGGAACCTTCATTACAAATGACCTCATCAGAGACGCCATTCATTGTCTACGGCCAGCCATAGATTGTACGTTAGGTCTGCTGCAATACTGCGTCTGTACCATCTGTTAGCTTTGTTCAAAGATCACAAAGTATATCTTACCATATGATTTAAAGGCCTGGACTTCTAAAGTCTTTTAAGCCTCACTTTCTGAACCTATTTTTACCTGCTGATGATCACAGAGGCCAGATCTTAATTCAGTATGGGGGGCAAAGATAAGGACCAACCTTAAATGGCACACTGCTCCTTAATATACCCACTCCTAACCTGGCCAATTACACCGATTGATTTATGAGCTTATTTTTGGATTGTATTTGGAGACTGGAGTTCACTTTTCATTCATCCATCTATTTATTTTATAAATCAGCTTTTTCCCAGTAAACAACTGCTGGAGCTGAAGCCAATCTCCACTCCTTCGCTGCCTAATCATTCACTCCCTTACTTATTCGGCCATTTACAATGTGCCAGTTTAGATTCACCAGGTAAACATACAATACAATTTATTTTTGTGTAGCCCAAAATCACACAAGGAGTGCCACAGTGGGCTTTAACAGACCATGCCTTTTGACAGCACCCCCAGCCTTGACTCTCTACGAAGACAAGAAAAACTCCCAAAAAAAGCCCTTGTAGGGAAAAACAATGGAAGAAACCTTGGGAAAGGCAATTCAAAGAGAGACCCCTTTCCATGCAGGTTGGGCGTGCAGTGGGTGTCAAAAAAAGGGGGTCAATACAATACAATACAATATATAGAACAGAACATAACTAATCCTCAATCTATATATATAATTCACTAAGGGCACGCAAGACGTGAACGCAAGCAAGAGAGCGCACGCAGGCCAGAGAGCCACGCCCACCAACTCACAGAGCCCCGCCCACCAACTCTAAAAACATTGGATACGCACGACAGAGCCCCACCCGCCATCTCTAATCCTACTTCCGTGTCCACCGTCGCTCTCGATCAAACAGCAATTATTAGTAGTGATGAGTGAGCATGCTCGGCCGAATATGTATTCGGCTCGAGCATCGCTATGCTCAGAGCATGGCGCTACTCGAACGAGCACCACATGTGCTTGTGCGCCATGCTTGAGTCTCCGCCCTGCACGTTTCGTTGGTTGGAGACAGCCAATCAAGGGGCAGGTAAGTACTGCCCTCACTGTAATGCCAGTAGCCATGTCAGATGCTGGCATTACAGTGATTGGCTGGCCGGAAAACATCATCGGGTGCTATATATGCAGGCACTGTCATATAATGTTTTAGAGCGTCATTTTTCCCGTAAAATTGATTATATGGGGGGTTTTGGCCGTATTTTTGTCAGTCTGTAAAAGTGGCGTACAACTCGGACAAACTGGTTCCCAGCAGCGACTTGGGAGTCCAAGATGCATCCAGACATCGTCCCCATGCTGTTCCCGGTCCATTTGGGTGGTGTTTCTGTCACTTTCTGACCTTTTCCAATGGACCAGGCAACCTCCCCTCTTCAGGGGTGCCTGGTTGTCTCCCATTGACTTACATTATACTCGGGTGCTCCGTAGAGCACACGAACATCGCGATGTGTTCGGACAGAACACCCGAACACTTTGGTGCTCACTCATCACTGATAATTAGCAAACAAAGATAACTAGCAGTAACAGTGCAAAATTCACAATTGGTATGCCAGTTTGAAAAGATAATTTTTGAGGGCAGTTTTAAAATGTGTTATTGAATCGAGCTGATGGATATGAGAGGGAAGAGAATTCCTGAGTTGAGAAGCACCAGGAGAGACGCTCGAGCTCCCATAGCGCTGAGTCTGATGTGCGGTACAGAAAGTGGAGCTGCAGATGAGGATCTGAGTGAGTGAGAGGAGTGCAAGTCTGGAGGAGATCAGTTTGGTTGTGGAGAGCTTTAAATGTTCAGAGCGGGATTGTGTATCGTATTCTGTAGTTAACAGGGAGCCAGTGAAGTTGAGAGAGAGTCGGTGTGATATGTTCAGTGGATTTAGAACAGCAGGTTATTATCCTGGCAGCAGAATTTTGAAGAAGTTGTAAGCGATGGATATGTTTTTGTGGGATGCCAGATAGAATAGCAGTACAGTAATCTATACATGAGGTGATTCGGGCATTAACCGATACTTCAGTACTGTGTTGCGTAAGAACAGGACGAAGTCTAGAAATGTTTCGGAGATGGAAGAAAGCAGTCCGAGAAATGTTAACTTATACGGGAGGAATTATTTAATAATTGCCATTATTAGTGTATAAATGGATATAAATAATTGCATGTAAACGATTCGCCAAAATCTGTTGCATGTAAACAATACTGTTTTAAACGTTATTGTTTTTTCATCAGAAAACCCGGTTTCCAAGTCTACCTGTATTAGTTTAAAAGGCACTTTTACCACTCGCAATAGGGTGGACGCGCTGACTTATCGTGTCGACTGGGCAACACAGTGAATGTGGCGTCTATCTATATATGTCTGTGTTTTTCGTAGCCTGTTACAGGAAGGTACTCTCTAGACCATTGGCATTGGTTTCGTTTCTTGCTATTTTCGTTATACTGTGACGGTGGTTTCCTAAGCCTTTGTTATACTGAATTCTCACCGTTTTCCGTTCCTATTCTTACACACAGCTCCTGTAGTTCATGAGTACTAGCAGGTTACTGCACCACATGTACTCAACACATAGTGGATGCCAGAGCTGCCATTCTTCTTCTTATTTCAAAACTGACTTGTGCAATTTGCTTCACGCTCAGCAGATGTTGCGGCTCTCCTTTTTCTTTCTGCTGTGTCTACTAGTTAACCAATCAAAAGCCATCTAACCCTAACCCTAACCCTTCTCAATCAGTTTTGCCATAATAACTTTGCAGAAGTTGCCGCTACCGATATTTTTTTGCTTTACCCGCACTTATCACATCATAAGTTTACAATTAAGACCAAGATCAAGGGTCTAGCCCCAGTGGTTTGCGAGTAACTGTGTGACAGATGGGTACATCTCTTAGGTTTTTATATATATCTTGTAGATCAGCGCTCTCAGTATCCTACATATAAATTTCCTGTGTCAGTTCATAAACCCTGTGCTGAATAACTCAAGCTTAAAAAATGAATGGATTTATATTTATCTGGCTGACGCTTTTATCCAAACTGCCTAACAAATAAGAACACAAATATTTCTAGAGCTTAAACCCTGGCAGCTTAAGCAGCATGCAAACTTTCCCAAAGGGAGCCGGTACTAGGAATTGAAGAAAGCTACTAGGTAAGAACACTGCTGCTATGCCGAGCTATTCATCTGTCTATTCATCCATTTTAAGAGTCTGCTTATTTATTACATGGTTAAAGAATGTCAGTACCAATCATGGCAGATTCAGGCCCAAGGTAGGCATTGAAAATGGACAGGATGCCAACCCCTTGAAAAGCACAAGGACACACATGTCCACATTTACTCCTACTGGACCACTTTGGAGTAGCCAGTTCAGGTCGGCTCAGGTCAGGTTGGGGGGCTTGCAATGGTACAGTGCATTGCTGCACCCACTACACAATGAAATAGCTTGGGATCCTGGTTAGCAACCCACCAGGCAGACACGCAGTCCAGTCCCACCCTCCAGAAAAGACCCTCTATCTGCCTCAGCCAGGTGTTACGTGGACGTCCCCTTGGCCTGGTACAGCCGCTCAGGTAATCAGCAATGAAGATCCTGCAAGCTGGATCACCCTCGGGTAATCGTGCCACATGGCCGTAGTGCTGTAACTGACGCTCCCTCACAATGCAGGGCATGCGCCTCATTCAGGACTCAGTGAGCAACACAAAGTCAAACCAGCGGGACCCAAGGACTCTCTGAAGAGACACCAAAGGAGTCCAGTCTTCATCTTAGGTCAATGGATAGCGGCCATGTCTCACAAACAGGGAGCACCAGGACTCTAAAGACTTGAACCTTCATCGTTTTGCAGAGATATCAGGAGCTCCACACACCCCTTTCCAGTGACCTCATGACCCCCCATGCTCTCCTAATCCATCTACAGACTTCATAGGAAGAGTCACCAGAGTCATGAATGTCACGGCCGAGGTAAGTAAACCTCTCGAGGAGGTCGACACTCTCACCGGAGACAGACACATTGCTGATGGCTGAGGTAGACCCTCTGTGTTTTTCCCAGTTGATTCAGGGGTCTGTCAGTGGTCTGTTCTGCTCCTACTCTGTTCAATGCTGGCATGGACTGGGTGTTGTGCAGGGTCGTGGGGTCCAGCAGCTGTGGGGCATCTGTTGGTGAAGAGAGATTCACTGATCTTGACTTTGCTGACAATGCTGTGATCTTCATGGAGTCAATGGAAGCTCTGATCGGGGCTCTCAAGAGACTGAGTGAGGAGTCCGAGTGTCCTGATAAAAACCAACAGCCAGGCCTTTAATGACCTCTTGGGCACAGCCATCTCTTGAGTAGCCAGTTAATCTGACATAAACATCTCTGTGGTTTGACAGGAAGCCAAAGTGCCCAGAGAAAGACCACATGGACATCGGTAGAATGTGCAAACTGCACACAGAAAGCAGTTGAGGTGGGATTTGAATTGAGATGAGGCAGCAGAGCCAATAGCTGTGCCACTGTGCTGCCTCGCGCTCCTCTGTAATGTGACTTTAGCTGCTGGTGAGTAAGTCAGGATCAAGCAAATACATACCAAAGGAAATCTCTCAGTCCAAAAAAGGTTTGTTTTAAAAATGTTTAGTGAAAATGTAAAGCAAACAGTCCACACAAGGATAGAGAAAACTTGTTACACACATAGAAAAAAGGGCAAAAAAAATAGGAAAAATATTTCTTCTTGTTAAACTCTTAATTGTTTCTATTGTTGAGGATGAGTTCTTTCTCTCTGCTTTACTTCTGTGGACTCTAGGGGTCGCTGTTGCCCCGTGAAACCCACCAGACAGACGTCCAGGACACACCAAGCACCAAGAAGAATTCTTTAATTATTTTCTTCAAATAAAGTGCACAAAGCACCGCACACTCCACAATTCTCCAATAATAATCAATAATCACAATACAATAAACAATCCTCCACTCCCAGCAGCTTAGTCACCCAACCTCCCAACTCCGGCTCTCTTTGCTGGGTTTCCCAAAGTCCTTTAAATAGTTCATGACCCAGAAGTGTTCCTTCTCCGGGTCAAACGCCACATCATCCTTCCTCAAGTAGCCCGGAAGTACTGCGGGCTTCTGTCCTTGTGCCTCTGAAGTAATTCCGGGTCGTAATAACAGTAGGAGTCCCCAGGTTCCTTGTGAGCTCCCCCTGGCGGCACTCACGCCACCCAACAGGGCTGAAGAAACGGACTTCATGTCCCATGATGCCCTGATGGAATCCGGGGAACCATTTCCATCCAGGGGAGCTGCCATCTAGCATCCCGAGGGTGGCAGTGTCCTAAAAAGCCTGCTCTTCCTGCTTCTTTCTGTTGTGGCAGTAGGGGGCGCTAGTGCTTCCTTGAACCCTCAGAGATGACTCCAAACACCAGGTAAAAGTCCAAGACTTTTTATTATTATTCTTCAGAGTGCACCAAGCACCTTCCACACTACTCATAAACCAATAAACTACTCTACTCAAAAAAACACTAACCACTCCTCCTCGCCCAGACACTTTGCTCCTCTCCCACCCAGCACAGCTCAGCGTCTGGACTGAGCCTTCGTCCTTTTATAGCCCCTGACCCGGAGGTCTTCCTGTCCCAACAGTCCACAGTTCCTTATTCCTTCCGGGTCAGGGCAATCAATCCACCACTTACTTCAACCCGGGAGCACAACATTTCTTCCCGTCATGTGACCGTGATGTACTCCCGGGTCATACGGCATCACAGAGCCCATAAGCCCCCCCACAGCGACTCCTGGTGGTCCCCAAGGTATCCATCAGGGCTGTGTATAAACACTACAAAGTCCATAAGGCCCTGCTGGACCTCGGGGCACGATCCTGCTGTCGGGAGAGCTCCTTCTGGCGGCCTGGGGGTGAGGACCGGCATGGGAAGCCGGCAGTCCTCCATACTGTTCAGGGATGTCCCGGCAAGACTGAAACGTCGGCAGTCCATCACACTTCACATTCAGTATGTTCTAAATGTACAACTGAGTGGTTTGAAACTGTGAGCCTTCCATGCCAGGAGTCAATTAACTGAGACTAATCTATGGTCAGAGGGACAAGAAATCTTTAGAATACACCAACTCAATTTGGCTTGTGGCGGGTTATAAGAACCCCCCATATACTATACACTAATCTATAGGCAAATATTCAGTAGAACTAAGAAAATCCTTCCATCAACTTAACATGAGGCCTCGTCTGGAGTCCTGTGTGCAGTTTGGGTCTCCAGGCTACAAAAAGGACATAACAGCACAGGAAAAGGTCCAGAGAAGAGCGACGAGGCTGATTCAGGGACTACAGGGGATGAGTTATGAGGGAAGATTAAAAGAGCTGAGCCTTTACAGTTTAAGCAAAAGAAGATTAACTCTTTCAGGGAGGATATCGACATTTGTCAAAATTCAGGGGTAGAGGACGGTAATCAGCCACAAACGACAAAAAAACTCGCTGTTATGTTTTAGTTCAACTCTCTTTGCTAGAAGGAAAGTGAGCTTCGTTGATTTGACCTCAATTACCTGCGCATGCATGAGTAGCGAAGAGCAAACAACCTCTAAAATGGCATCGACATCTGGCGAGAGACCAATGGGAATGCACAAAGCAAAACACTCCATGGATGGCATTTTGCGTATTATCGCCAAATCGGACTCTGACTTGTTGGACTCTGATTTTGATGCAAATGATCTGAAGATGGAGATTGAAAACGAAAGTGAGGTACCAGCTTCAGCTGATCGTTTCCCAGCTGACTGCGGTGCGGAACGTGTTTGTGTAGCTGATGGGCCCATGGCAATGTTCACCTGGGAGGAAAACGCACTGCCACTCGAAGACAGGTGTGACAGATAGAGGGCGCTATCGCCCTCTTGAACCCTTGGACCATACGTCAGACACCAGGTAAAAGTCCAACAAGTTGACTTTATTATTAATAACAGTGCACAAAGCACCCTCCTCTCTACAATACTCATAAATTCTCCACAATACACAATCAATAATACACTCCACCACTCCCAGACGCATTGCCACCCTTCCACCCAGCTCAGCTTGCCATCTGGGATTTCCCATGGTCCTTTTATAGTCCTTGACCCGGAAGTGTTTCTTCTGTTTCCGTCCATGTGACTGGTAACACTTCCGGGTCAGATAAAAACTCCTTTTCTTCAATCCGGAAGCACGTCATTCCTCTTGTCCATGTGACTCGGACGTACTTCCGGGGTGTAGGGCAAATAGTCGCTGCTCCTCCCTTCAGCGCCTTCTAGCGGCCCCCATGGTATCCAGCAGGGCTGTGGATAAAAACTCCATTGTCCATAATTCCCTGCTGGCATTCGGGGCACCGCCATGCTGCAGGGAGGGTTCCATCTGGCGGCCTGAGGTCATTGGCCGGGATTACTGGCCGGCCATATTCCACACATTCCTACCGGCCACCGAGCTGTCCCTACACAGCCACCAGAGACACTGAACAGACGTCGACAGCAGCCACAGCAACAGACGTTTTAAGTTGATTTACATGTGAAACCTTTTGCTTTATGTGCTTTTCAGAAAATAGAGTTGCCTGCAAGAAATATTCAGCCCTCAAAGAGTTAACAGGAGACCTGACTGAAGTGTTTAAAATATGAAGGGAATTAGTCCTGTGGATCAAGATGGTGACTTTAAAATGAGGTCATCAAGAACACGGGGACACAGTTGGAAACTTGTTAAGGGGAAACTTCACACAAACATCAGGAAGTTTTTCTTTACACAAAGAGCGACAGACACTTGGAATAAGCGACCAAGTAGTGTGGTAGACAGTAAGACGTTAGGGACTTTCAAAACTCGACTTGATGTTATTTTAGAAGACTAGGGAGCTCTGCCCCCTGCTCTCTTCTCTCGCCAACCCCCGGGCTGGCACTACACGCTAGCCACTTTGCAGATCTGCCACTCGCGTATGGGGAAGCGGATGTCCAATTTAAACAGATTGCTATTTTCATGGGAATTGTTACATATGCATAATAAAACTAACTGTTTTACATTACAGCGAGTAATTAACCATATTAAAAAATAGTAAAACATAATAAATTGAAAGAGAATTATGTTTCATGTTGCGTTAGAGGTATTCATTGCGTTATATGTTTTTGTTGTGTTTGGCTTTGAAATTAACACGCAAATACTTATCAAACTTACACTTTTACTGTAAAACTTCAGTAAAAACAATATCTGGAATTAACGTTTCATCAATATCGCACTGAATTTTGATTCCATGTTTGGACTTTCATTGTGACAATCCAACGTATAACTGCCCGTGATTGAATTTCGTTTCTTTCTCTCTGATACATAAAACGACTTTTCCGAATGTTTGTCCCTGTGATTTGTTGATTGTCATAGCAAAAGTTATTCTAACTGGAAACTGTAAATGTTTTAATATGAACGGCATATCGAGATCTCCTTTAGTGTCTAATGTTAAGATGTACTACATTACTTTTCTTTGTCGCCTGTTGAAACTTTACATGTTAGAATTGTTTGACCAATGTTGAATACAACTAATCATGCATAGCCCATCACTCAGACATAAATTACGCAATTACATCACGATACGTCCTTCTTTCAACAGTAATTCGGCCGGTGGAAGACCATACGGTGTTAACGGTTGTAGATATTCTTCGTGATATTGTATGTTGATGTTTTCATCTTCTGCACCATCACCACCAACTGTTCCTGCATAGTCTATTGATACGCATTTAACCAATTTGCCGTGTAACCGATTGACAATTTTCACGTTAATTCGTTTGACTTCATCATTTCTCGGTGCTAGGATTGCCCGTGTAGTCATTTCTTTCTTCGGGATGAAATTCTTCAATAAGATTTGAACATAATATGTGTTCTTTTATTGGGAGTTTATAGTGAGGAAAACATAAATATTTATAAGAGCTGAGACCACAGGAACTGTGTCTGACAAAAGCATTCACATGAAGGAGAGGTGAGGGACTGCGGGCATGGGCCATTGAGAGGAGGGCAGGACTTGAAAAATCTCTTAGCAATAGTCTCGTCTCAAGATTTTCTTTAATAATAGAGAAAGTTAAGCGGTCGGGACTGGCGAGCTTTGTTGGGCTGAACGGCCTGTTCTCATCTCGATTGTTCTAATGCTGCACCACTTCTATGTTAAATCTCAGACATTTTCTGTTCTTTTACATTTTTTTGATGCTTACATACCAGAAATAATACTCACAAACGACCCCAACCGCATAGCCTGGTCCTTCCCCTGGTATTAAAAGAATAGGGCAAAAGCAGAATAAGCAAAGATCTCACTTAGCCAATAAAAAGCAATGAGAACAATTGTGAAAGAGTTTACAACTCCTGCCTGACACCCTCACATGTTAGTTCTCTCGATGACATATACTGCCATCTTTGAAAGGAGAGGCTCCCTGTGCCTTCTGTCTTTCAGGAGCCAATGCATGTTATTGTGCATGCCATTTTTGGGTACTAAATGGGCCTTTCAGTTGATGTAAAGCCATTGTGGCCTTTTCGACACCTTTGCCCTTTCATGCTAATGACAGCTCCTGAACCCCTCACATGGCCTTGTGCTGGCGGCTTAGCTAGAAAGACGTGTTCTCTGTTTGGAATATTTTTTTCCGTCCTGATCCCAGATTGTGTGTCTATTGCACATCTTCCAGTGGGCGAGGGATTCCACGTATTCGGCCTCAGTGCTGTGAATGGTACAGCCTTGAGTCATAAATCCTCTCCTGTCTACCACCTCCCTCGCAGCTGCGCCCCTCCTATTTATTTCCAGCTCGCTGGATGGACAGTTGATTAATGACCCAGCAAAGCAGAGCAGTGCCTGCTCAGCTGTAAATCAATCTGAGACCAAAGGCCTGCCGCTGGCCTGCCGTTTGAGCGCACCAGTCTGGATAAATTCAGGTAAGCACTTTCCATGCTTAAGATTATGGGGGGGTGGGGGAATGCAGGTTCAAAATCAAACATTTATGAAAGAAAGAAAGAAAGAAAGAAAGAAAGAAAGAAAGAAAGAAAGAAAGAAAGAAAGAAAGA
>JANRMT010062850.1:25225521-25236329 GCA_026402145.1 Polypterus bichir lapradei | reverse complement strand
GATAGATAGATAGATAGATAGATAGATAGATAGATAGATAGATAGATAGATAGATAGATAGATAGATACTTTATCAATCCCAAGGGGAAATTCACATACTCCAGCAGCAGCATACTGATAAAGAACAATATTAAATTAAAGAGTGATAACAATGCAGGTAAAACAGACAGACAATAACTTTGTATAATGTTAACGTTTACCCCCCCGGGTGGAATTGAAGAGTCGCATAGTGTGAGGGAGGAGCGATCTCCTCAGTCTGTCAGTGGAGCAGGACGGTGACAGCAATCTGTACTGCTGGTGTACTCCACTCTATTAGCCTGGCAAATTTCTGTCGGTCAGCTATTCCAGATTTTAGGTGCAGAACAGCAGAAGGCCGCCTCACCACTTCTTTAAAGTTTAGCTTTTGGAATTCTAAACAGACCCTCATTTGAAGATCTAAGGTTATGATTTGGAGTGGAAGGTGAGAGGCCTTCTGAGATATAGGATGGAGCAGATTATTGAAGGCTTTGTAAACCATAAGCAGAATTTTAAAGTCAATTCTAAATGGCACAGGTAGCCAGTGTAATGATGCTAAGACTGGTGTTATGTGCTCGGATTTTCTTTACCTAGTTAAGATTCTAGCAGCTCCATTCTGCACTCGTTGCAATCGATTGATGTCTTTTTATAGGTGGTCCAGAGAGGAGCGCGTTACAGTAATCTAGTTGACTGAAAACAAAAGTGTGAACTAATTTTTCAGTATCTTGCATAGTTATAAGGGATCTAACTTTTGGTATAGTTCTTAAGTGGAAAAATACTGTCCTTGTAATCTGATTAATATGTGATTTAAAATTTAGGTCAGAGTCAATAGTTACCCCTAAATTCTTTACCTCTGCCTTGACTTTTAAGCCTAATGGATCGAGTTTCTTAATACCCTCATTATATCCATTTTTGCCAATCACTAAGATTTCCAATTTCTCCTTATTTAGTTTGAGAAAATGACTGCTCATCCATTCAGAAACACAAGTAAGACATTGTGTCAGTGAATCAAGAGAGTCGGGGTCATCAGGCGCTATTGATAAATACAATTGTGTGTCGTCAGCATGAGGGTGAACCTAATAAAGTGAACAAGGTGTGCGAGGCTGCTATTCATTTAGTGCAATGGACCGTATGACGATACCTTATAATCAAATGTCAAATACTTTAAGCAATTTGTAGACTTACTACTAAGAAATAAGTTGCATTAAATGAATTTGTTCACCTGAGTGACAGAGCAGCAGGGTGGAGGACCTTGATTTATGATTTAATTTAAATGTCGTGCATGTCAGCCAGGGCCTGTACTTGGTGAGGAATGTTGTACAAAAATAAGCTGAATATAATTTATTAGGAATTCACTATGGAAGGTCCTGCATGAAACGTTTCGGATTGATTAGTGCTAGAGACACCCTGTATTAAGTGAAAACTTTGTGAAGGCACTGTAGAAAATAAAGAGGATTGCCAAATGGTGAATAATTAGTTTAGTGATTTGGGGGGCACCTTAGGTGGGGTGCATGCTGTTAAAGGGTTTTTGCTTGGCTGACGATTGTGACCACTAGGGGGAGTTGCAGCATCCCAAACCCCAGACACAAGTCCCAGTACAAATAAAAGGTTTATTTACACAAGTATGTATTGTATATAAAGACTTCAAGAAGGGCACATACCACACACATCGCCGCTCTTCTCCTCTCTTGCCCTCCTTCACACCTCCAAGTGAGTTTTGTCCTCCTCCCACCTGACTGCGACTCCCTGGGTGAGGCTGAGTGGTCTCTTTTATCCTGGACCTGCTGGAAGTACTTCATGTGCTTGGGTATAACCCACTTATGGGTCAGTGAGAAGTCCCACAGAGTAAGGATTGTTAATCCCTTCAGGTCTCCCTGGCAGCCCCCACAGAATCCATGATGGGACTAATGGGTTTCCAGGATGCCCTGCAGGCGTTTGTGTGGGAATACTGATCCAAGGAGGCTGCCACCTATCATAATGGAGAGGAAAATGTACCAAATAAATTGTCTTCCCCTGTCTTTCCTTTATTCTGGCCACCCGCCTGGATAAGGACCCCTGTTCAGCTCCAGCGGGGATGCCGTCTTTTACACTATGGAGACAAAGAGAGAGTCTGAATTTGTAACACAAGCTGTGGTGGTCCTTGCCACTAGGAATGTTACATAAAGTAAGTATTGATTGATTGCTTAATTTAGTATGTAAGAAACATCTTTATTTGTAAAGCTCCCGGTGATGGCGCATATCACGAAAGGCATCTGATTAGATTTTTGGCTGACAGACGCCTTTTTCTACTCCAGTGGACAGCTGTTAGATGTGCATTTCTCTCCACTCTTAAGTTACGTGTCTGCTGACGTTTTCTGTAGAGTGTTAATTGTAAATTGCATTACACACTATTGTGTCAGATTCGTTCAGAGAACGTTTTATCCGGATGATTTTTTTTAAGAAGTCACCTTGTTTGTTGTATTAAGACTTGAAATGGAGCGAAGTAAACGAATTGCTGTGGTGCGCGTGTGGCACGTCGGGTGAAGACGCCAAGAGTGAGAGTGGCGGAGGCTGTGCGGGAGTCATTAGGAATTCCTGCCTGTGCTGTAATGGGAACTTACTGGGAACAGCAACAGGAGTGGGAGGGAGCAATTCTGTAACAACAGTGGACATCGTGTTTTTTATTGTACCATGTTTTGTATTGCGATCACTTTTAGGCTCCAGCCTCAGCCACTGCCTACACTGAAGCTTTCAAGGCACGAAACAGGACTGAGAACTTCACCCACAGATTTCTTCACCTTACTGGTTGTTTTAGGACATCCTGATCTCCCCACTGCAATAAGCAAAAGAAAAACAAAAACTAATCAGGCTAGTTAAGATCTGTTTTGTCGGGGATGTCTATGCTCATGCACTGAGCTGATTAGACGGTTAGTACTTCTTGCTATTTCCTTCTGATAGCAGCCATATATGTAAACTGACTAGAAATTGACGTATAAATGTGTTTTTTTCTTTTTCTCAAAGAAACACATGAAAGAGATACACAACGATTGTATACATCAAGCTTGTATATCAAAAATGGTAAAAAAAATCATCATTGTGCAAAAAATATGATTAATTTGACTTTATTCACCATTAAAAATATTATGGCTGTGCCAATTTAAAATGCTGAATGCACCCCAGAAGTTCTTGTTGAAAGCAACTTATGGTATGAATCATAGATAGATAGATTGATGTGAAAGGCAATACATAATAGATAAATGTGAAAGGCACCATATAATGGATGTGATAGATAGATAGATAGATAGATAGATAGATAGATAGATAGATAGATAGATAGGTATGAAAGGCACTATATGATAGATAGATAGATAGATAGATAGATAGATAGATAGATAGATATGAAAGGCACTATATGATAGATAGATAGATAGATAGATAGATAGATAGATAGATAGATAGATAGATACTTTATTAATCCCAAGGGGAAATTCACATAATCCAGCAGCAGTATACTGATACAAAAAAACAATATTAAATTAAAGAGTAATAAAAATGCATGTAAAAACAGACAATAACTTTGAGGAATGTTAGCGTTTACCCCCCCTTGGGTGGAATTGAAGAGTCGCATAGTGTGGGGGAGGAACGATCTCCTCAGTCTGTCAGTGGAGCAGGACGGTGACAAAAGTCTGTCACTGAAGCTACTCCTCTGCCTGGAAATGACACTGTCAGTGGATTCTTCATGATTGACAGGAGTTTGCTTAGTGCCCGTCGCTCTGCTACAGATGTTAAAAAATGTTAAAGGCACTATATAATAGCTAGATAGATAGATGTGAAAGGCACTATATAAGATATAGATAACTAGGTAGATAGACGTGAAAGGCACTATATAATAGATAGATAGATAGATAGATAGATAGATAGATAGATAAAGTAGGTGTGAAAGGCACTATATAATAGATACACAGATATATATAAGTAGTTAGATAGATAGATGTGAAAGGCACTATATAATAGATACACAGATATATATATAAGTAGTTAGATAGATAGATGTGAAAGGCACTATATAATAGATAGATAGATAGATAGATAAAGTAGGTGTGAAAGGCACTATATAATAGATACACAGATATATATATATGTAGTTAGATAGATAAATGTGAAAGGCACTATATAATAGATAGATAGATAGATAGATAGATAGATAGATAGATAGATAGATAGATAGATAGATAGATAGATAGATAGATAGATAAAGTAAATACTGTTCTGTCTCATTTCATTTGTTAATTGCTGTGCTCTTGCCATTATCACTGGAATGTACAACTTTCAACGGTGTAGTAACACATGTCTAATCCATCATCTCTCTGTCTGTATGTCTGTCCACTTTCCACAAGAGAACTACTAAACGAATTTAGATCGGGATTTAGAATTATTTTTTTATAATTTGCTTGATCATGTGATTTTGCATCTTCTCTCATCGCCCTAAGTATCAAAGTTCGTGCGAATCCGAGAGAGAGGCTGCTTGGGGGGTTGGAGTGGGCGGGGCCCTCCTGACGGACGCGCCAGCCTGCGTTCCAGTCGCTCCTCTCGCCTTGTGTTCGAACACACCTCACCTCCGCTTAGCTAGCGATACCTGTTTGTTCAGCAGACATTATCATCTAGAGATTGTTAAAGAGTAACGTTTGACATTTTTGCGAGAGAGAGATCACAGCTATGTGTGTTTTAGAGGGGAGCTTCTGATTGCAAGAGATATCACAGCCATGTGCTTTTCTCCCCACGCAGGGGGCGCTCTTCCCTCAGAACTGAACACGATCAGATACAGTGCCAACGTTGGCCAGAATTCCATTTTTTTTATTGATTTTTAAAGTTTGTCCTGTTTCACTACTACGCAGGCGGAGCCATGGGGGCCAGCTAGTTTGTAATATTCTAACATTTCATTTTTGCCAGCCTAAACTTTAAAGTTAAATCTCTGGCAGTGTGCTGCTTACCTTTTCACCGTTTTAGTCCATTCATTGCATTTCAACTGATTAAATCTGAAGAAAAACTGGAAAAGTGGTGGTGTTCTAAAACCTTAGACTGGCAGTGTATATTGTAAAGCTTGTACTGTAAAAAAATAATGTTAAATTTACTGTAAAGTACTGGCAGCTGGGTTGCCAGAATTTTACCGTAATAAATAAGGTGACAATATGTTTAGGTCTGCGAATAACTTTGTAGTAAATAGCTGTTTTTTTCTTTACAACACATTCCAACAAAAGATAATGTTTAACCATAACCAGAAATCCATGCATTGTAATAAATATGCCAATCAGTAAACCTTTAGAAAGTATTGTCAGGATCAAACCCCAGTACGCAGGTTGCATCAGTAAAGTAACAACAAATCAATAGCAAACATGTACCATTTAATTATACACATCGAAAACAATGCAACGTTTAAGGAGGTTACAGCACATTGTCTGGTGGAGAAGTAAAGTTTGCTTTGGTGGTGTATGGTGTCCTGCAGGTGTGCCAGCTTATCAGATACAACCCACCATAAATCAGCTTCCATAACCTTAAAAAACCTTCAGCACGCAGGAAGAAATAAGTCGACTAACTTTAAGTTTTCTCCCCTCCTTTTCAAAGGTATGCGGTTCACCAGGAACAATACGGTAAAAGGGGGCGTGTCCGTATGCAAATATAACTTCGGTATTACTGACGCAGCGCTTTACCGTTTTACACTTGTTTACCTTCGCTATTTAACAGTTTTACACTGTAAACTTAAGAAACTTTTTCAGTGTAATTGTAATGCATCAGTAAACGGTACGTAGCATATTTTGAAGGTAGAAAAATATCGATTTTACAGAACTTGGCTGTAAAAAATAATGAAATGTATTGTTTAAGATATACAGGTAATTTTCAGTAGAACATAAACTTTCCTTTTTTTCAGAAAAGGTATTTTACTTTCACCATTTACAGTATTTTTACCGTTAAATTTACTGACATTTTTTACTGTGTTAAGTTGCACAGGAAACATCAGCAGGTTTTCCAAGGAGTAGAAGTTAGTGCTTCTTCCGCCGGTTTCAAACACAAGTCTCTTACAGAGGAACAGCTGTCAAAGTTGACGCATCGGCCCCGACTCCTATACTCAAAAGGACGCAAAGTCTTCTTCATCATGGGGGAAGAGAGACAGGAGAGTGGCAGGGCACAGGATGGCCTCGGCTCGGTCTTTAAAATGTTCGAAAGCCCCGCGCGAGAAGAGAAGCAGCAAGCCGGTGTTCTGGCGATTTGTCATACTTTGTCGAAGTATCCTACCGTAGTTTATTTCGACAGATATATCTATTATATCCGTTTATTGTAAGTCGTAACATTAAACTTATAACGTTATACCATGTCATCATTTAACATGTTGTATTTAGAAGTCGTCTATCAAATTTATGGAAATGTTAACATTTCTCAATTTATTCAATATGCATCATTTAATGCCCGAAAGAGACACAGCCTGATGCAAAGATTTCACAAGACGGTCATTACTCGTGCATGGATACAATGGCCTGTACAAGATTAAAAGTCACACATGCAAAATATACAGCTTATAAAATGCTGACAGTAAATACCTATGCAGTAAACTGTAATAAATGCATCTGCGCATGCGTAGTATCAGTGCGTAGATTATTTCGATGGGTAGGATGTTTCGTTAGAACACCTGCAGCTGCCCCCGCAAAGTGGACCCGAAGAGTGTGTTTGTTTCCCATCGAAAAACGAAAAAGTCGGGGTTTCTGAGGGGCGGTCACAATATACTGCAGCAGAGGTGCATTAACAGAGAGAAGTTCTCTGGCTGTCCCATCTCACCTCACGAGCTGCGTATACGACATTGATAAGTATCAATAAACGAGCTCCCAGTCTGGCAGGCCGCTCACGCCTTTCGTTCGCTCGATTGCACACGTACACTTGCACTTCCAGAAACGAGTGCTGGTGCTCCTGGGAAAGGCATTAAACTAGCGATGATGATTGTGCTTTTAGAACAGAAGGTTAACAATGGAATGAGGCATGAGATATAAATAAATGGAGCGAGAGCGAGCTTTGGCAGCGACAAGAAGCATGGGATCAATTAACTCCAGAAATGGTAAAACTTAGCTAATTTCTTGGCAAGCGCACTCTGGAACAAAAAAAAAAAAACCTTGCATTTTAAAGCCAACGATCAAAGGCCACAGAGGCTGTGTGTGGCCATGTAAGTTGCTTGATTTAAGTACGAGCGTGCAAGGGCTTGTGTCTGCATGAGTGCGTTCGGCTGAGCGCAGATGGGCCTCCGTATTGCGAAGCTAAGATTCCCCGCTCCTCGCTTAATCTCAGTACTGAAAGCTCCTGACAGCTTTGGCTCCAAACATCAATCCTGGTAGTGACAGACATGTAAGAGAGGTGCCAAAAAAAGGCAGCCAGGGGGATATGAGGCCTGAGGCAGGGCCCGTGATTTTGTAGTTCAGGCTGGTTAGAAAAGCAAGAGATCGGCGTGGAGAGAAGCACAACCCGTTCTGTGCAGCTTCGTCATTTATGGAGTGAAACACTTAATTGTCCACTGGCGTCCTTCTGTGAGGGGGGCCCCGTCTCCATGCCTCATGGTTTTCTGTCACCCGGACCGCTTCGTTGATTCCCATCCCAGTCCAGTCAGAAGTGTCCATCTTCTCCTCTGTCACCTGCTGCTGCGCTTACCTTCTGTGCGTCCCTGAAGGACGTCTTTCTCCATACAGACATCGTTCGTTGTGCTGTTCCCGCAGTAGCCAACTTTTGTCTTTCTTACTTTATGAGGTAGTTCTTTGGTTTCAGTTTGCTTCTCAAGAACCCACCTGTGCGTACAGAGTTCTTCCCATGACCCTCGGAGCATCCGCCTGTAGCACGACAGTTTTCTTTATGTCTGCCTTACTTGAGGGTCCATCTTTCACATCCATATGTTGCAACTGGCCAGATAAGGGCTTTACCCGGCCTGACATTTGAACTGTGAGATGCATGTCTACTTGACCAAATTGTACTCAGTGATGCTATCATTGAGCGAGCCATTGCTAGGTGCCTTTTTACCTCCATCCTCACAAAAGATGGATCCCAGATAAATGAAGCTTGCAACCTTTTCCACTCTCTGCCCATCAATCTTCATTTCATGATGTTATCCATCTAGCCATCCATATTCTTAACTTGTTTATCCAGGGCGGGGTTGTGGGGCAGCTGGAGCCTATCCCACCCATCATCGAGCACAAGGCAGGAGCAACACCTGGACAGGACGCCAGTACATCACTGGGTGAGCAAAGTACCTAACCTCAGGATCATCTCTCTATATATAAAATCCAACGTCTGCCTGTCTGTCTGTCCGCTTTTCATGAGAGAACTACTTAACGGATTTAGATCGAGTTTTTTTCTCTAAATTGCTTGAACACTCCAGTTGATTTTGCAACTCCTCTCATAGCGCTAAGTATCACAGTTCGCTTGCGGTACTGACTTATTTGCGCGAATCCGAGAGTGACGCAGCGGGCCGAGGGGAGGGGGGCGTTGCCCTTCTGTGTCACGTGCCAGCACTTGCAGGAGAGATTTATTATTCACGCTAATCCGAGGCTGTAGGGTGAGGGGAGGGGGAAGCGTGACGTCAGGAGTGGAGAGCCGGTCGGGACTCTACTCACTGGCGTACCAGCCTCCGTTCGAACCGGGCTACCTCTGGCCACGTTTTGGAGGGTACCTTGCATCCGTTTGATTTCTAAAATTTGTCCCCTTTTACTACTACAAGGGTGGAGCCGCGGAGACAGCTAGTAAATAATAAAATTAGTCTTGTACAAACTCTTTTATAGTGAGCAGCTCAACTTTACACTTTTAAAAATCACATTACAAACTCATCAACATCTGATGTACACAAGTGTACATTTAAATATCTTGAAAAAGTAAATGAGTTTTAAAAAGAGTCTTGATTGTGTACTCTTCAAATGTATTGCATTTGCCAGAACATACAGAAGTCAAACAGCGCCCACTAGTGTACAGTTGCTATTGTTGCTCTAATTCCAAGCTTACCTTTAGATGGAATCGTGCTGTTTCTGTTGCTTGACCTGAATTTTTGAAATAACACATCATACAACATACAGGGTGGCGATTGTACAGAATACAAAAGGAAATGGTGAGAAAAATCAGACATGTAGTTAGGAGAAGAAAGAAGTCTAGCAGAAGACTTCATTGACTGTTTATGTAAATATCTCTTAGGGAGTGCAGTCAGCTCCATGACTTTCAAGTGAAAACAGTTTGGCACCACAAAGATGGTCACCTCAATGTGAATAACTGTGGATTAGGGCAAAAAAGTCACAGAGGCCTCTGACTGGGAACTGTGCTCTGCTCACCCACATCAAGGTGACAAAATGGCCTGCAAGAACAAAATGCAAGAAGCAAACTACCGCTACGTAGTGATGTAGACTGACGTTTGTTTTGGTGAAAGATTATATTTGTATCACGCGGCATCTAAATCATCCTGACTATCAAATAATGGACCCTTACATGATTCAGATGATGAAATGAGTGCTCTGTTGTGCCAATAAAATGGTTTTGTATGTACAGTACGTGGTTCATGCCCTGCCTCTCTCCTGGCCTCCTAATTATTTTAGTTATGAAACTATTATATTGTGTTCTTCTTATCTATCCATCTATTAATCTATCTATCTATCTATCATTCTGTTATATAGTGCCTTTCATATCTATCTATCTATCTATCTATCTATCTATCTATCTATCTATCTATCTATCTATCTATCTATCTATCCATTATCCAACCCACTATATCCTAACTACAGGGTCACGGGGGTCTGCTGGACCCAATCCCAGCCAACACAGGGCGCAAGGCAGTAAACAAACCCATGTTTAGGGCACCAGCGCACCGCAGATCTATCTATCTATCTATGTACAGTATATAGTGCCTTTCATATCTATCTTTCTATCTATCATATAGTACCTTTCATATCTATCTATTGTGACGGACAGCCGGGTCCCATGCCCGGTCGGGACTCCCCTGCTGCATATGTTCCGGGGGAGCCACCATGGACAGCTCAATACCTCCCCCGGGACGCTAGGTGGCAGCCTCCCTGGCCAATGTTCATTTCCCACCCTCCCACGTGGCTCCATGGGACATGGAGTCCTCTACAGCCTGGTTGGGAGATGGGGTGGCCGCTAGTGGGCGCTGCCAAGACTCAAGAGCCTGGCTGGACGAATCTTCAGCCCCACCCGGAGGTGCAATTAGGACCAGGTGGTCAAGCACCTGGAACACTTCCGGGTGGGGTATAAAACGAGCCAGCCTCCACCACTGAGAAGCCAGAATCGGGAGGAAGAGGACGAGGTTGCCTGGGAGGAGTGGTGGTGCCAGGAAGAGTTGTTGTGTGGGACTAAAGTGCTTTGGGACTGTGTATTGCCTGTGGGTCACGGGGAAGGTGTGCACCCACGGGTGAAGAAAAAATAAAAAGCCTGTGTGTTTTGTACATGTGCCTCTGCGTAATCTGTGCCGAATCGGGCGCTATATAGCGTCTTTTACACTATCTATCTATTATATAGTGCCTTTCATTTATTTATCTGGCTATCTTTGTATTATATAGTGCCTTTCATATCTATCTATCTATCTATCTAGCTATCTATCTATCTATCATATAGTGCCTTTCATATCTATCTATCTATCTATCTATCTATCTATCTATCTATCTATCTATCATATAGTGCCTTTCATATCTATCTATCTATCTATCTATCTATCTATCTAGCTATCTATCTAGCTATCATATAGTGCCTTTCATATCTATCTATCTATCTATCTATCTATCTATCTATCT
>JANRMT010062850.1:25204783-25225121 GCA_026402145.1 Polypterus bichir lapradei | reverse complement strand
TATATAGTGCCTTTCATTTATCTATCTGGCTATCTATCTATTATATAGTGCCTTTCATATCTATCTGTCTATCTATCGCATTGTTTTTTTTTCTAGTTCTGTACATTTTTGGAGTTGGTGGATTTACATTTGACTGCCTCCTGGCACCAGTAGAGGGCGCCAAACACAAACATTGCCTTGCACAGCCACAACAGAGAATTGCAGTCCTTCTTCAAAAATGCAAGAGGCAAAAGAAAGCTGGCATGTCATTCAGCACCTCAGTATGATTTTCTGCAGCAGCGTTAATTAACTTTACGAAGATTAAAGACCATGATTTACAACAAACATTCTGGGACATTTACTATTAAAAGTATTATATTACATTTATTTATAGGTTTATTTATTGACAATGAAGCAGTTTTAAAATCTTGATTCTGTAGAAGGCGATGCAGTAATGGTCAGTCCAAAAGGATTTATGCAAAGGTATGTGCGCTGTAAAAGGTGAATGGGTGAAGGTGACGAGACGCCATGTTTTATTGGAAAGCAATCAATGCTGCCATATTCGGTTCTTCTAGACGCTTCTTGATTTTTGTAGAGGGTCTTTATCAGCTGAGTTAGGTGTTTGGGTGTTCCTGTTTGCACTTGGAGCAGGTGCTGATAGCATGTTGCCGCACCCACCACACACCAAACCCCCCGGATTGGGACCCGAGGGTGGAACAGTGTCAGTTTTTTTTTTTTTTTTATTGGTGGCTGAATTGCCAATCCTGCCACCAACCCCCCAAGTTTTTCCTGAAAGTCAGGGGACCTTCTTGCAGGGCTGGGTGCAGGTTAAAGTCGAGCAATTGCAGGTATAGGGCCTTGCTCAAGGACGCAACGAAGCACAGTCACTTCTGGCGTTTACGGGATTCGAACTTCCGATCGCTGGCATAGATCTCGAGCCCCTGAGCCACCGCTCTGCCCTTGGACTTTGTACTAGTGTTCTCTATAATTTATCAAAAATCAAAAGCTTTGCTTTAGTCAATGAAGCAAAAGTCCATGGGCTTTTGGTATTCTTTGTTCTTCTCACAATACTCATAATGTCTCGTCTATGGTAATATCTCTCTATATTATAATAAAAAAAATCCCGGAACAAGATGTGACTTTTTCAGAGAGATACTTTCACCTCCCATGAAACGAGTCTTTGTGCCAAGAGATTTAACCAGGCCCGGGTCCGGAAATAAAAGACAAAGAGTAGATGAGAAAGCAGAACATTGTAAAGAATTCAAAAACGTTGGCATGATACACATGGAGAACAGGTTAGGGATAATGAAAGTATTAAAATTTGAAAGTCTCAAAAAAACTGATAGTAAAGATTGCATTAGCACTAACAAACAGAAATTATTACTCAGTGAAATAGCGGAACAGCGAAAAGAGATCAAATATATTGTTCATATTTAAAGTTTAAGTTTGTGACTTGTAGATCGTCTAATTCGTGTTGCCATCAGGGAAAAGTAATGTTTCTACCCAATGAAGAGGCGTATCCATGAGAATTAAAAGATTTGTTGTTTGGTGAAAGTGAAATCCACATAAGCGAGTGGGCAGAAACACGGATTGGCTGGCGCATAGCGCCCACCGAGGGTTGGCAAGCGAAGCGAGCAGGGGGCAGAGCCTCCTAGTCTCTATATATATAAAATCCAACGACTGTCCATCCGTCTGTCCACTTTTCACGAGAGAACTACTTAATGGATTTAGCCATCCATCCATCCCGCTATATCCTAACTACAGGGTCACAGGAGCCAACACAGGACACAAGGCAGGAAACAAACCCTGAATAGGGTGCCAGCCCACCGCAGGGCACACACACACACACCAAGCACACACTAGGGACAATGTAGAATCGCCAATCCACCTAACCTGCATGTCTTTGGACTGTGGGAGGAAACCCACACAGACACGGGGAGAACATGAAAACTCCACGCAGGGAGGACCCGAGAAGCGAACCCAGGCCTCCTAACTGCGAGGCAGCAGCGCTACCCACTGCGCCACCATGCCGCACTTAATGGATTTAGATTTGGTTTTTTTTTCTATAATTTTCTTGAACATTCCGGTTGATTTTGCGACTTCTCTCATTGCACTAAGAATTGTAGTTCTCTTGTGGTACCCATGTATTAGCGCAAGTCCAAGAGAGACTCATTGGGCTGCAGGGCCCTCCTCATTCACGTACCAGCCTCGGGCGTAACCTTAACTCCTCTTAGGTAGCGAACGAGAGAACTACTTAACGGATTTAGATCGGGTCTTTTTCTATAATTTGCGACTTCTCTCATCGCGCTAAGAATCATAGTTCGCTTGCAGGAACGACATATTCATGCTAATCTGTGACAGAGGCTGCGGGCCGAGGGGAGGAGGAAGCGTGACGTTAGGAGTAGGGAGCCGGGCAGGGCCTTCCTCACTCACACTTATCTAGCAATACGTGTTTGTTTATTGATTTTTGAAGTTTATTCTGTTTCACTACGACACGGGCGAAGCCGCGGGGGACGGCTAGTGTCTATATATTGTGATAAGAAGGAGTCAAAGACATCATAAAATTTTGGGGCAACCACCCGTATATTGTTTTTCCCAGCTGCAAAAGTAGCACAATGTGCATAGAACAGAGTCCAGAACAGAACTGATTGCATGGAGACAAGATGGCGGTGTTAACTGATAAAACGGGAAAAGCCGTCATTGGCACCTGAACCGGAAATGATGTCTTCCTGACTGGAAGTGACGTGGGTGCCGGAACTGGAAGTGACGGTTTCTTGTCCGAAAGTGACGTCATTGTCGGTGCTGGAATCAAGTAGGATTTCCCGAGAATGGTCTGCAAGAGACTGAGAGAGACGGCTAGCAGACAGAACTCCTTAACGCAGTGGTCCCCAACCTTTTTGACACGAAGGACTGCTCTACTAGAAGCAAATTTTTCTAGGGACCTTTGGGGGACTGGGGGGGGGCTCATTTTTAGGGGCGGGTTCGTAGGGCAGTTGTATACACAATTTACATTACATTTCTATTATTATTAAGTTTAAATAACGTAATAGAAATTATACAGCTTACCATAATGCAGAATCAGTGGGAGCCCTGAGCTTGTTTTCCTGCAACCAGAAGATCCCATCTGGGTACGATGGTAGACAGTGACACGCGAAGTGTGTTGCTTATGTTCAGTCTACTCCGTAATCTCGTTTTGGTTGCTGTCACTGCAGAAAACTCTGCTTCACAAAGATAGGATGTTGGAAATGGAAGCAGCTTCAATAGTTTCTTTCGTGTTAATTTTAATCTCCTCTTGCCTACAAGTTATGCTGACGAGAATTTTTCTCAGCATTCCCTTGCGATAATACACTTTCAGGGTGCGAATGATGCCCAAATCCAATGGCTGAAGCACTGCTGTGCAATTGGGCGCGAGAAATTCAACGTGAACGTTATTTGAATGTGGAAGCATGTTGTGGGCAGCACAGTTATCAATCTGTATCCGAATAATCCTCATCTTCTTCTTCATATTTTGAGGTTTCTGAACTACGTATTTTGGGATTCCCCCCACCCAACGGGAACGTCACACTGAAGTGCATCCCGAAGCGCGATTGCAGCATCTGTGTAAGATTTGTCCATTGCCGGGGCAGGAAAACAGCAGGCTCACAGCGTATTGCCCCGTTAACAGAGGTCCCAAGACAGTTTAAAAACCACATCTTTTCTTGAATGAGTGCCGCATTAATAGGAATGTTTATTGAAGGAGCATCACTGAACCACATAAAAACGGCTTTTTCGCCGTCTTCAAATGCAGCAGTTCGCATACGTTTGCAACCCGAGATTTTTCTTCTTTTTCACATATAACAAAGACATATGCATTGCATTTGTCATTCCAACAGATTGCACGTCACAAACATTAACACTGTTAGCGTTTTTTCGCGTCTGCCGTTTCTATAGAAGGGTGACAATGAGTTAAATTCCAATGGATGTTTTTCAAATGTTGACGAGCAATAAGCAAAAGGTGTCACTGAAAACCACAGAAAACAAAAACAGCAAAAAAACAGTACGAGGAAAGTTCGAAGAAAGAACATTTTTTTTTACAATGTTTCTGCTTGGGGATCGTTATGCAAATTTGCACAACTGAGCTGCGACCACAGAACTAACTGCTCTGTGGATGATTCATTCAAGCATTAAAGGTCACTTCGTTGCAATGAAAGTATCTGCTGCTGAATGTACTTCGTAGTAACGAGATTTCTATAGACTCGTCTCATATGGGGAAACTGTCAGAAACATAAAAATACTTTGTTGTAATACTCTCTCACTATGGAGGACTATTTCGGACAAAATTAAATAAATAAATAAATAAATGCGCAAATAAATAAAAGTACTGTGAAATGTAAGCATAAATAAATAAATGTATCATGAAATGAAGCCTTAATAAATAAATGTATCATGAAATGAGAGCATAAATAAATAAATTTGTCAGGAAACATGTTTTTTGTTGCTTATTTATTTATTTCATTTTGTCCGTAACATTCCTGCAAACTGTCATGAAATACGACTTGAAATCAAACTGTCACTTTCACTCGTCAAAGTTGAGAGGGTGGGCTCTAACACGCCCTCTACTTACTGATTGGTGAATCGATAGCACAAGAATTAATTAGAAAAATGCTTACTACTGCCGATGAAATGGATTCTGCCGAAGATATTACGTATTTCAGAGAGAGAATTGAAGATTTATCGGAAGAAATTACAATGTTAGCGGTCCTTTTAGACTCCGATATAGATGAAACCATTTTTGAAATTATCGAAGAACAGGTGGAACGGACTCTACTGCACTCCAGTTCAGGTGACGCAGTTGCCTGCTCTGGACGTCCATCCTTTGACATTCCAGCTGAGTCAATAGAACACCTTCTGTTATGTGGTTTAAAAGTACGACAGATTGCAGATCTATATGGTGTATCGGAGAAGACGATCACAAGGCGAATGAGCCAGTTTGATATACGGTAAGCTGCAACGGCTGTATTAGTTTAGGTACTTTGACATGGAATGCCCAAAGCAGCTCCAACTAATATTTTGAACTGAGTATTTGACCCTTGTTTTACGAGTATAAAGTCAGGTGCATATTCGCAGCTACTTTTTCAAACAACTCTACAGCTCTGATCAGTGGCAAAGTTGTCCATGTCAAAGTATGGACGTCCAGAGTAGGGAACTGCGCCACCTAAACTGGAGTGTAGTAGAGTCCGTTCCACCTGTTCTTCGATAATTTCAAAAATAGTTTCATCTATATCGGAGTCTAAAAGGGCCGCTAACATTGTAATTTCTTCCGATAAATCTTCAATTCTCTCTCTGAAATACGTAATATCTTCGGCAGAATCCATTTCATCGGCAGTAGTAAGCATTTTTCTTATAATTCTCGTGCTATCGATTCACCAATCAGTAACTAGAGGGCGTGTTAGAGCCCACCCTCTCAACTTTGACGAGTGAAAGTGACAGTTTGATTTCAAGTCGTATTTCAATTTCATGACGGTTTGCAGGAATGTTACGGACAAAATGAAATAAATAAATAAGCAACAAAAAAACATGTTTCGTGACACATTTACAGTAATCCCTCGCTATATCGTGCTTCGACTTTCGCGGCTTCACTCTATCGCGGATTTTATATGAAAGCATAACTAAATATATAACGCGGATTTTTCGCTGCTTCGCGGGTTCTGCGGACAATGTGTCTTTCTACTTCCTGTACATGCTTCCTCAGTTGGTTTGCCCAGTTGAGTTCATACAAGGGACGCTATTGGCGGGCGACTGAGAAGCTAACCAATCAGAGCACGCAGTTAAGTTCTCCTGACTGAGAAGCTAACCAATCAGAGCACGCAGTTAAGTTCTCCTGACTGAGAAGCTAACCAATCAGAGCACGCAGTTGAGCTCCTGCGCGCTGAATGCAGTGTTAACCAGGAAGTCTCGTCTCGCTCATTCAGCATCAACGTGTTTCGCTGTGTAAAGAGTTGTGCTCTTTTGTGTTTATCTTTGTGCATAGTCAAGCCCTTCATTATGGCTCCAAAACGATCTGCTACTGCTTCAGGGGCCGTGCCCAAGCGCAAGAAGAAGATGTTAACGATTGCCGAAAAGGTAAACGTTTTGGATTTGTTGAAGGCTACGATTCTTTTTATTTAAAAAGTAGGAAAGGAATATAAGATCTACGGCCGCAGTGTCCTTTTAACCAGGGTGCAAAACGAGTTGTAAGTGGATGTAATAAGGCAGTAGTCTGGATGGAATCTGCTTTAGGGATTTGGATTGAAGACTGCCAGAAGAAGAACAACGGCAGTGCTACACAATCGCCTGAAGTGGCTCCTTTACAAGGGCTGTAACGCTCTCCTTTGTTGTGCAGTAAAATTAAACTCATTGTTATCGGACAAGTCATCGTGCCATTGTTGGTGAGTAACCATAATTAATTTTCTTCTTACAGTGCTTAGTACATGTACGTACGTTTAGTGTCACTGTACACATTTACTGTATACTATTTTTCTTGCATTGTGCGTATTTATTGCTGGTGGCCTGTCTATCATAATGGCTGTAACATATGTGATATCGGAGACACTCAATATCTTTAAAATAATATTTAGGTTTTACTGTATATAAACAGTGTGTTTATATACATAATTTAAATGAATCTTACCTAATATCTAAGAGAATACAAAGGGATTATGCTGTATAACTCTGCGGGGAATATTTATAAACAGTGCGGGAGAGTTTATAAGGGCTTAAAATATATAAAAATAACCATACAAACATATGGTTTCTACTTCGCGGATTTTCACCTATCGCGGGGGGGTCTGGAACGCAACCCCCGCGATCGAGGAGGGATTACTGTATTTATTTATGCTCTCATTTCATGACAAATTTATTTATTAAGGCTTCATTTCATGATACATTTATTTATTTATGCTTACATTTCACAGTACTTTTATTTATTTACGCATTTATTTATTTATTTCATTTTGTCCAAAATATTCCTCTCACCTCGGTCTCTCTCCTCTCTCTGCACCGCTGCAAAGCCCCGCCCGCCTAGCCTTCTGAAAAGTGTCCTCAGTGAAGGGGGCAGCCTTTTTGCTGTAGCCCTTCACCGAGTGAGTCTCGCGGCCCGGCTGTCAGACGGGGCCGCGGACCGGGGGTTGAGGAGCCCTGCCTTAACGGATTTAGATCGGGTATTTTTTAATTTTTTTTCTATAATTTGCTTGAACATTCCGGTTGCTTTTGCGACTTCTCTCATCGCGCTAAGAATCAGAGTTCGCTTGCAGGAGCGAATAATTTGCGCTAATCCGAGATGAGAGGAATGACCTCAGGAGTGGGGAGCCGGGCAGGGTCCTCCTCACTCACGCGCCAGCCTCCGTTCGAGTGGCGCTACCTCTCGCCACGTACCTTTGCCGGTACCTGTTTGTTTATTCATTTTTAAAGCTTGTCCTGTTTCACTACTCTGCGGGCGGAGCTGCAATGGACAGCTAGTTCTTCACATATTTGTATTTCCCTGCAAACATGAATTGAATTTGTGGATACAGCATGGGGATGAAAGGATGGATGATGTTGTTTTCTGAAAGTAAGTTAACCGACTTTGCTTTTCTCTTTTGCTGTTTGTTATCCACAGGATGAAGTTAAGCTCCCTTCTAAAGTGAGTGTTTCCAAGAATCTGAAGGGGCTGGAGAAGGTCCAGGAAGAGGGAGAGGGTGAATTACAAGAGCAGGGTGAAACTGAAGCTAAAGAGGAAGATGAGCACATCCATCTGTCGTCAGATGAAGAGGTGGAGATCGAGGAGATCATTGAGGAGTCGCGGGCTGAGCGCATTAAGAAAAGTAGCATGCGGCGTGTGGATGACATAAAGAAAGCCTTTTCGAAAGAGAAGATGGAGAAGACCAGGCAAAGGACCCGCGAGAACCTGGAGAAAACCAAGCAGCGGACCAAGGAAAACCTGGAGAAAACCAAGCACAACATCGAGAAGAAGATGAACAAACTTGGCACCAGGATTGTAAACACGGAGCGCAAGGAGAAGATGAAGACCTCCAGAGACAAGTTCAAGAAGTCCTTCACCCCTGACCACGTGGTGTACGCCAGGTCCAAGACCGCCGTCTACAAGGTGCCGCCCTTCACTTTCCACGTCAAGAAAATCCGGGAGGGTGAGGAGGAGCCAAAGAGTATGGAGATGGTGAATGTGGTCGGGGAAGAGGAAGAGCTGATAGAAGACAACCCGGAGATGGAAATTTTACTGGACACGGCAGAAGACGAGGGCTTCTCCACTGAGAAGAGAGACCCAGACAGTGATTAAGCGGATGAACTTCATGTGGGTTTCATCACTTCAGTGTCTATCGCATCACATGACCTAAATGGCATAGACTTCATTTTGGGGTGGGCTGGGGTGGGCTGGGGAGGTTCAAAGGACACTTTTTGTACACCAGTATGCTAAGCCACTCTTTCATCTCTGCTTATTTAGGTTTCCAGGAGATGTCAACATCAAGCAGTAGAGAACTCTGATAGGCCAAGGGGTACATTTTAGACGGTGGGCAGTGAGAGGCTGGGCATCACCATGGCATTTGAGGAGCACTCGCTCCCAAAGAGCCACTCCAAAAGAATCCCAATCCAACTGGAGCCCCCCCCCCCATCTGAAAGCTCGGCACCAGGAGAGGTGCTCCCACTAAAATAGGTTCAGTCCTGATCTACGTAACGCTCTTGGGAACGGGCAGGTGCTTCATCTCGCATCACTGGTGGGCACACTCGCTGGGATGGGGGGGGGGGGGGCTTACCATGGAACAGTCGGGCACAGTCGTCTCGTCCAGCACGCCGGTAGTGAAATTAACAAAAAGAAAAAAGCATCGGCGAGAGCTCATCTGTTTAAAATATCTGAGCCGCTGTTGCATTTAACGGCTCAATTGCTCGATGGATAGACTAATAATAATCTTTAAAAGAAAAATAACCTTTTCTTCATATTCGTTCAACTAATAAATTTAGCAAATATTAAACAAGAACTAAACTCAAGTGTTCGTCTTTAACCAACACGCTGCTTTTGTCCACTTTTTTTTTTGTCCAGTTGCTTTTATGAATGTTGAACAAAGGCTTAGTGAGATGCGGACCGTCCTTCAAAGCAGCAGACATGTTTAGAATATTCACCGTACAACCAGGGGGCCGCCCTGCAATGGTGACGGCAGCCACAGTGTGTTCGTCTCCTTATGATCACCTTGTATGTGCGTCTGGATCAGCCCACCGGACAGACACCCATCTGCTTTAGGACACGCTAGACCTTGAGAAGGAGATTTCAACCGACTCCTTCTTACAGGTTCAAGATCATGCTGGACATTTTATTTTTACAATATCTTAGAATCAAAATCATTATGGTAATAGTCTTTGTAAATAAAACTACAGTATATGCATGCATGAAGACTCTAGATATTTACCTGTCTATACCAGAGACTGCTTAGAACATACTGTATATGCCTAATTATATAACCCACATATAAAGTTTTAAAAAAAAGATATAAATACTTTCATTCAGTAGTGCTGTTTGTCCTTCTTTTAAATACTCAATCAGTTTCAGTCAGCGGAAAATATTTTTATTAGCGACACTTGCTGTGCAGAGATAGCATTGAAGATACAGTGAGCGGTGATATCAGAATTAGTTTTATTCTTCATGCCTCATATAAATCCATTAGCTGTATACTGTACCCTTGGCATGGACTGGCATCTCCTCAAGTATGGCTTCTAACTTATAGACAGACTGCAGGTCTGCATGCCCTGAACTGAAGAACATATATACACTATATATACAATCTATAAAATAAATATAATAAAATAATATACTATATACTGTATACATATACAGCATAGTGTATTGTATACTATATAATATATGTAGTGTATATATAAAATTTATGTAAAAACCGAACATTTCACTAATATATACAGATATACAGTATATACATATAACAGACAAATATAAAGGGAGACAAACACAGAAAAAAGTTTGGGGGTACCACCTTGGTAACCCCATATACTTAAAGTTTAGCAAGCAAAACGAAACACGTCTTTATAGACACAAGTTCAGAACAGAACTGAAGAATGGAAGTTGGGTGCTGGCTTATGTGGTGGATAGACAGGAAGGGGCGTGTCCAGGGGAGTGGAAACCGGAAGTGATGTCATCAATCAACTGGGCTGAAGAGGGAGAAAGAGAGAAAGGATGAGGGCACAGCACCAACCCCTGGTTCAGTGGGTAATCACACTTAGTCAAGCCCGTAAGCTGTCTCCCATGTGCATGCGTGTGACAAAATATATATATACTGTATATATATATATACACATGCATACATACATAAATATATATATGCTTATATACATACAAAAATAAATATAAATATATGCATACATACATAAATATATATATGCATGCATACATATATACATACATAAATATATATATATATAGATGCATACATACATACATAAATATATATATATATATTATCTTTATGCTGCGGTGGGCTGGCACCCTGCTCATGGTCTGTTTCCTGCCTTGTGCCTTGTGTTGGCTGGAATTGGCTCCAGCAGACCCCCGTGATCCTGTAGTTAGGATATAGCGGGTTGGATAATGGATGGATGGCTGTATTTATTTATGTATGTATGCATATATTTATATCTATTTTTATGTATATATATAAGCATACATACAGTACTTACATATATATATATATATATATATATATATAGTGACAACCTTGACAAATGAAGCCACAGAGAAAAGGTTTGGGGTAGCCACCCATGTATTATTTCCTGGCTGCAAAATAGTGAAGAGTTGTGTGTGTGTTTGAGTCCAGAACAGAATTGACTTGATATGAACAAAATGCCAGTTTTAAAGACAGGTACAGGAAGTGACTTCATCAAAGGGACTGGAACCAGAAGTGATGTCAATAGAGGCGGGACCAGAAGTTACATCCTCAAAGTGGCCAGAACTAGAAGTGATGTTATCAGGGCCAGGTGGGATTTCCCATAACTGGTTTGTAGAGAAGTGAGAAGAGTCAGTGCAGTCCGCCACCTCCGGGTCTGATTTGGAGTTACTCTCAGTGAAGCCCTTTAGGTGCCTCCCATGCTCACGTGTGTGATAATATATATATATATGTATGTATCTAAAGACAAAGCAATTAAAAGAAGTGTTAGGACCCCGAAGCCACTGCTGCCCTTCAGGACCAATTCTGCCTAACCCTGAACTAAGAAGTCTGAGTCAAGTTAATTAAAATGAAAACAACAGAAGTTAATTAGCAGCAAATACTGGTCACTAATTAAGATGGTTAGAAGAATGAAAACCTGCAGCCACTGGGCTGGAGTTGGCCACCCCGATCTATAACTGGCCTCAGGACGGCTGGATAGAGAACTGGGTGTGTGAGGAGCTATATAAACTGAACATTTCAACAGATATCCAGTATACTTTAGTTGTATATTTCAGTTATATTTTTATTATGTTTGCTGTGGCTAAGTGGGTATTCAGGATTGCAGGAGTCAAGGTAAGGGGCCACACTTGACAGGACAAAGCCCCCTCTAGATGTACGGGTGCAGTGTAAGGTGTTCACCAAACTATTGACAGGTGGTGAAATTCCAGAAATGAAAGAGGAAAGCGCGCCTCATGCCAGTCGCTCAGCACATGTCCAGTTATTGAGGGTCTTCCTCTGTTGTACAGAGGAGTGGCACAATATGGAGGGCTGCAGTCAAGTCATGTATTAATGTATGGAGCAGTTAACCTAATCATTAATTCCTACTTCACTTCTAAGCAAGTATGCACTCCATTATGCAGATGCTATTCCTTTAGTTGTAAACCTGTTTCACGATTTGCTCCTTAAAGACTCTTACTTGTATTTATTCTTAAGTTGTGTTTAGGAACAATGGTGTCCTACTTCACGATATCCTGAGAACTGTCGTAGTTCACTTTGTAAAGAGTGTCCTGATTTTAAACTCTGAAACCTCACCTGACTCCGAGAACTTAACCTGCACCCCTCAGGTCTCATCTGTACAGTTGTCAGCTTCTTCAGGGGGGTCTGGTGCCCAGAGGGTAGGTGGCTGTGCTTAATTGAAGGTTTTTCCTTTCTGGCAGGAGGGTGAAGCTTGTGGTGCCCCATGCATCCCAGTCAGGCATTAGACTGGACGAGCTTTGTGGGTGGGAGAGAAGAACATTACTGTAGACGTGGAGGTGTCATTACGTGTCAATCTGGAGACCTAATGACATCAGGGACACAAAAGATGAAGACGTGAAAGACGTTCAAGTGCGGCTTAGCACTTCTATAGATGGCTAGAAAATGAAAGATTATCTAACCATCTGCTGTTATGTACGGACCCCACTTCTGCGCTGACTTTTTGAAGATTTCATACCTACAGACTTCCTAAACTGGCTTTTCTCTAATAAGAGTTGAGTAGAGCCTGGCAGCACTGAGTGAAGGGCAGGAACCAACTGAGGATGGGATGCCAGTCTGTCACAAGGCAGTCACATTCACACGTCTACACACGCATTGTGCCAACTTCGACTTGTCACCCAAAGTCACCTGCACATTAGTGTACTTTGGAAGATATATATGTGTATACTGTGTGTGTGTGTATACTGTGTATATATATATATATATATATATATATATATATATATATATATAACACATATGGGGTGGGCAAAAGTAGGTTTACAGTTGTCTGTATGGAAAAAGACATGTACAATAGCTTTATTAAATAGAAAGAATGTCACAATGGCACAGTGCACTTAAGATACAGTTTGTGTATAACAAATAAATAAATAATAATACAAATGAATAAATAGTAATACAAGAATAAACACTGTGTTTCACGTACCCACAACTGTAACCCCACCTTTGCCCTCCAATGCATGTACAAGTGTGTGAAAGGAAAGTTTCCCATATACTGTGTATATATATATATATATATATATATATATATATATATATATATATATATATATATATATTGTCACGCTTGGGTCACAGATTTGCACAGGAGGTCGTAGAGACAAGAAGGACTTTATTCAAACACTGCAAACAAACATTTGTCTCTTCAAAAGATTTTTTAAAACTTGCATCTTGACAGAGATGATATATATATAAATCAAATCTGATGGATAGACAGCTCTCTATATATATTTGATTTGATTTGGCATCTATACAATTTTACACACTGCGGTGGGCTGGCGCTCTGCCCGGGGTTTGTTTCCTGCCTTGTGCCCTGTGTTGGCTGGGATTGGCTCCAGCAGACCCCGTGACCCTGTAGTTAGCGGGTTGGGCAATGACTGACTGATGACTGACAATTATACACAGTACAGTATACAGTGAATTGCTTAGTTGCTAAACTCCAATACATTAGAAAGACAATGACCAATAAATGCACGACTCTACCAATATATACAATGGCAATAGTATGAATTATTTTAATATTTAAATCTAATTTAAAATATACGCTAAAAATAATAAAACTAATTAATCACACACACAACGTATAGATAAATAGATGACACTTTATTTGTTCCCATGTATTTCTTGGTGTATATGTGTAGATTAACAGTAATAAGAAATTTGACTGGTACAATCCCTAATATATATATATATATATATAATCTCACATTACGGATCGCATCAGTCAGATCTATTTGTAATGCTTATCAAGCTGCTGCCCGCGCAGTGCCCTCCAGATGAAGCTAATACACTTTCTGAACGCTAGAGGGCGCTGAGAGAACGCACTCTGATGGCGCCTTTCCCGTGTTTTGCGGCACTCTGGTCCTCTTATTACTCACCCAACGTCATCTTGTGAATTCTTGTTTAGAGCGATTTAGTTTTCGTCAGACCCTCTGGCCCTGGTAATTACTTTTTTCATTTTATTCCACTTTTCGATTTTTTCTGACCTCACACGTCTTATTAGCCTCAGAGTCTTAGTGAGGACGGAGATTGCGGATGCGGGCAGATTGAATTCCATCAGCGATAACCTTTAGAAGTAACAGTAGAGCACACCAGTTTCCGATATTTGTGTAAAGCAATAAAGTACAAGTGACTGAAAAAAGCCCACATGTCAGACTTCTTCTCTTTGTCGTCAGTAAACAGTGAGATGTGATTTCAGCAGCGTGCCGTCGGGTTCTTAAAGGGGACACCGGCCGAACGTGTCGATAAGCCATCGCTGCACAAATCAAAATGAACTCCCCAAGGACGTCATGTCTGACAATAAAACGAACGAGGCCTCTGAAGAACAACACCGTTTATGTTGCCCATGAGCAAGTTAGTTAACGCCATCCTGTATTTCTTTCTGTCTTTTATTGTTATTATTTTTTACGTGCTATATATACAGTATTGTAAAACACGTCACTTGCCGTAACAATAAAGAAACATCTCTGATTCACTGTCTTTAAAGAAAAAATCTGTGACTTGCAATCTTTGTGTCTGAGTTTCTTCTCAGGTGTGTGTTCATGCAGCGCCTTACCGAAGCTCTCAGGCTGAGACCCCATCTTCGCTTTCTGTTTCCTGCTTTTTTCAGTTACGATGCAGTTAACGGGATTGCCGCTCCTGCTTTGTGCCCAATGTTGTCTCGACAGGCTGCAGCTTCCCGTGTAAGCAAATTAAATACCAATGGATAAATACAAAAAAAAAGAACTCATTTGCATTAAACTGTAAATGTTCAACAACATGTATACAAACTGCGCACCTGCACTTTAGAGCATTAGAACACTCCAGACGAGGACAGGCCATTCAGCCCACCAAAGCTCGCCAGTCCTCTCCACCTATTTCTTCCAAAAAAACATCAAGTCGAGTCGTGAAAGTCCCTAAAGTCTTATTGTCTACCACACTACTTGGCCACTTAGTGTCTGTGGTTCTCTGTGTTAAGAAAAACTTCCTAATGTTTGTGTGAAGTTTCCCCTTCACAAGTTTCCAACTGTGTCCCCGTGTTCTTGATGAACTCATTTTAAAGTCGCCGTCTCGATCCACTGGACTGATTCCCTTCATCATTTTAAACACTTCAGTCCGGTCTTCTCTTAATCTTCTTTTTCTTAAACTGTAAAGGCTCAGCTCTTTTCATCTTTCCTCATAACTCATCCCCTGTTGCCCTGAATCAGCCTCGTCGCTCTTCTCTGGACCTTCTCCTGTGCTGTTATGTCCTTTTTGTAGCCTGGAGACCCAAACTGCACTCAGGACTCCAGATGAGGCCTCACCAGTGTGTTATAAAGTTTGAGCAGAACCTCCTGTGACTTGTACTGCACACGTCAAGGCGCTATATACTGTAACCTGACATTCTCTTAATGGCGTCTGAACACTGTCGGGAAGTTGATATCTTAGAGTCCACTACGACTCCTAACTCTTTCTCATAAGGTAGATTCTCGATTTTCTGACCTCCCATTGGTTATTCAGACCTCACATTTTTACTCCCTATATGTAATTCTTTACATTTACTGACATTAAATTTCCATCCATCCACGCACACACACACACACACACACACACACACACACACACACCAAGCACACACTAGGGACAATTTAGAATCGCCATTGCACCTAACCTGCATGTCTTTGGACTGTCATCATCCACAAATCTGCCCAAGCCTGTCTGCTGTCCAAGTCCTTCGGATTCCATATTATCTGCTAATCCACCTACCTTGGTATCCTCTGCTAATTTAACCATCTTACTTATATTCCCATCTAAATCATTTCTATGTATTAAAAATAGCAGCGGCCCTGCACTGCCCCCTGCTGGTCACCACTCTTAACATCACCCAATTCCGATGAGGTTCCTCACACCTTCACCATCTGCTTCCTCTGCCTGTGCCAATTCTGCACTCATTTACACGCCACACCCTGAACTGCCACTTCTTTTAATTTGATGCCCACCTTCTCATGTGGCACCATATATCAAACTAGGCTGACCCGCCTTTTAAGTTGACCACTTCTTAAGGCAATTCAATATGTAGATCAATTTGATATTTTATACAAACTCATTAATTTGGTTATATTGCATTTGAGCGGTATTACTTTAATACTCGTAGTTTCTGTTATTTTTGTGATGAAATGTAAACTTTTTTTCTATATTGAGGTCGCCCTTTTGAACCCCTCTGATATTTACTACGCGGTGAGGCATTTGTACTCCATCAACATTAATTATTTCCAGAGACATCATTTTGTCTATTTTTCCAGCGCATCGCGCAAAAGCAAGGGAACGATGGGAGCACCAGAACTCTGCTCACATCATGTCGCTTCGTACCACAAGCTGCAAGTAGTAAGTCTGTGATAAGCGGAATACCGCTACGCTTTCCACTCACGGGACGGAAGGACAATCCCGACCGCTTTCATATAGTAAGAAAGAAGAAGAAGAAATCGCACAGTCTGGAGTAGAAAATCATCTTTTACCTGGAAAAACGAAACTACAAATCCCATCGTGCATTGCAAAATGGACGGGGCGTGTTTGAAACTCCGCGCCTGCGTAGCACTCTCGGGACGGAAGGACAATCCCGAATGCTTTTATATAGAAGGATGCTTTCTGCTTTAACATGAGACCCCCTTCTCAAACCTGCTTGATTCAGTTCAGGGTCGTAAGTAGTGAAGCACAAACAGTGAACTCGCAGCAGGGCTCAGTGTCTCACTTTAGAATAGAAAAACAAAAAGCAAATTAAATTGTGTTTCGCTTGCGGCGACATTTGTGTCATTCAAAACAAGAAGAAAGGCGTTTAGTGTTTGTCTGGAAGTGATTTAATTTAATTCCGCAGGCACCTGCCTGTCATTTAATATTTAAATAAAGATCTCTAATGGGGAAAAAAAATAAATCCCTAAAAGTGTGCGTATCCTCAGCTAGGATTAGGCGGTCCAGGTGTCTGTGAACAAGAGGAGGAATACAATCAGCTTTACCGGTGCGGTCCCGATTACAAAAGCAGAAATGATTACAGGTGGTGACCACAAGAGGGCGCCACTGAGCCCCAACCCGCCGAGCAGAGGGGAGCAGCGGAGCTCATCGCCGGACTTCGGGACGACAGAGACGGAGAATTAAACCTGATGAAGCTCGAGCAGAAGAGACCACCAGAGTGGGATTGGGGTGATGGGGCAGTGGGGACCTCATCAAGGTCTTCAAAATCCTCAAAGGCGTTGGTAAAGCTGATCCAGCAGGAGTCTTTCAACTTAGCAGTGAATCGCATGCTCAAGTGAGACGTGAAGTTTTCATTTGCTTGGCAGGCACTTCTATCCAAATCGACTTACAAAGGAGGTCAACATAATCGAGTAACATTAGACTTGGGCCTGTTTGTTCAGTTTGGTTATATACTGTAGGACAGGAAACAAAAGGTGATTGCCACAAGTGAAAAGAAGTGATGACTAATAAATTTACAATCATGGATTACAATCGATGAAGCAATTTAACCGAAAACAACAAATTAACCAACAGTATAAAAGATCTCAGAGCAAAGTCCAGTCGATCAGACAGACAGATAGTCACAGAACAGACGGGTCTTCAGTCGCTTCTTGAGGGGGTCAGGGGTACAGATGGAGGTGGGCAGCAAGAAACTACACGGGAAAAGAGTCAGGATGGAGACTTGATACCACGCAGAGGTGGCATCACCAGACGCTGTGCACTTGCAGACCTGAGTGGGTGAGAAGGAGCAGAGCCCCTCACCAGTGTCTCCATATATACTCGGGTGCGGACCCTCTGTAGGCCAGCATCAAGGATTTGAACTTACAAGCGACCTGAAGAGAGGAGTGCCATGTGCCAGTCTCTCAGCTGGTTAAATACAAGATGGACCACCTGCCTGATAGCACATGCAGATCCTCCTCCCAGAAGTGAGTTGCAGACGTGATGAGAGCAAAACCTGAACCAGACGTTGTGCTGCCTGATCTACCAGATGAGGGTCTGACGTTGTGGATGTTGTACAGCGTGGACCTGCATGGACGAGAGACACAGTAGAAATGTGGTCAGAGAAAGAGAGCCACCCTAAGGTCACCTCCTGACCCGGCAGGTGTTAGTGACACCGAGACAAGATGTTGAGCAGACTGGCTGGCCGGGATCACAAGAAGCTCACAGGATGAGCCGCAGATGGTGGTCCTTCATCCAGGTTGAGATATCAGTTAGACTTGCAGTGGTGGGAGTTGGGCGCTCATCTTTAGGACAAGGCCAGACCACCTCAACTGGTTCTTTTTGACTCCCAGAGAAGCAGCGACTCTTCTCTGAGGGTCTTCCAAGTCACTGAGCTTCTCACCCAGTCGTGGCGCGTCAGCCCAGCCACCCTGTGATGAAATGTCATTTTCCCCGCTTGTACCTGTGACCTCATCCTTTCGGGGTATTACCACACAGCTCGTGAGCGCAGGCGAGGACAGATTGACCGGTAAAGTGAGAGTGTGGTCTTTAGACTCCTCCGTGCTGCCACTCCAATCTCGCATTCCCTTTTTCCATCACTTGTGAACAAGATCTCAAGATGCCTGAACTCCTCCACTTCTTCTTCTTCTTCTTCCTCTTTCTGCTGTTCCCTTTAGGGGTCGCCACAGCGGATTATCTTCTTCCATATCTTTCTGTCCTCATCATCTTGTTCTGTTACACCATCACCTGCATGTCCCCTCTCACCACATCCATAAACCTTCTCTTAGACCTTCCTCTTCTCCCCTTACCTGGCAGCTCTATCCTTAGTACCCTTCTCCCAATGTGCCCAGCATCTCTCATCTGCACATGTCCAAACCATCGTAATCTCCCCTCTCTGACTTTGTCTCCCAACCGTCCAACCTGAGCTGACCCTCTAATGTCCTCATTTCTAATCCTGTCCATCCTCGTCACCCCCAATGCCAATCTTAGCATCTTTAACTCTGCCACCTCCAGCTCTGTCTCCTGCTTTCTGGTCAGTGCCACCGTCCTACTGACCTCCATTCCTCTCCTCTGTAGATCAGATCTCCACCTCTCCAGGGTCTCCTCGACCTGCTCCCTACTCTCACAACTGATCACAATGCCACTAATGCCAGTTATTCCTGCCAATCCACGTTTTGCTGAGAGGGAACCACCATGACCTCAGACTTGGAGGTGCTGATCCTTCATCCCGGCTGCTCAAGTGCGTGCTGAAAGTCACCATCACATGCGGCAAAGAGGACAACATCATCTGTGTAAAGCCACGATGCCACCCCAGCCGGACCCCCTCATGACCTTGGCAGTGCCATCAGATCCTGGCCACAGAAACCACAAAGAAGACTGGTGACAAGACACATGCTGAGTCATTTAACGGTCAAAAAGAAGCAAACAGGAAAATGAATGCAATTAACAACTGACATTACGCCATTTCATGCTTTAGTATTTGATATTCATATTAAAATTACCTCTTTGTGCCAACTCTAGCTGGTTACTTGGGTATTGTATTGCTAGAATCACAACATGTCATTAACTCAAAATTCATAAAGTACACATCTAATATAACTGATCTTTGGAATAACAGTTATTTTTATCATAAACCAATGTGACCACCAAGGGGCACCACTGAGCCCCCAATACCCAAGACACAATTACGCCAAGGCAGCCCAATCCCTTATTTTTTTTTTTAGCATTCAAAGTCACCAATGAACACAAAGTCTCCTTTCGCCCCTCCAGTTGAGTTTCACCCTCTGCCTCCCGACTCTGACTGAGCCCTTGAAGTGTGCTGAAGGTCACCCTCAGATGAGGCGAAGAGGACAACTTCATCTGCATAAACCCACACTGCCACCCCAGCTGGACCCCCTCACGACCTTGACTCCACCCCTGAAGCAAGATGGCATCATTTGATGGCGGACCCCTGAGCACTTCCTCGCATAACAGAAGCCTTTCAAACCAGGGAGGTGAATTCCCAACAACTCCCTCTGGAGGCACCCGAAGAACCTCAAAGGGTCGCCCTTCAAAACTACAAGTCCCAGGAAGGCAAACCTACGTGTGCCCAGACATGGGGCCAAAACCAGAGGGGCACTGCCCCCTCACATACTGGAGGATGAACAGTTCACAATCCCCCTGTGCATCAATTAGTTTTTATTATCTCCACTGGGTTAAGGATCAGTAACCATCCTGGGTGGGATGTGCCTCCTCTCATGTTGTCCTCCTATTACGGCCTCCCGGCTGGGCAAGGATTCACCTTCCTTTGGAGTCTCGATGCCAGCCCATCCACCTTGGCACTGATGCCCTGTCCAGGGTTTGCTCCTGCCTTGTGTCCTTTGCTAATTGGGATAAGCTCTAGCCCCCTAACCATGAGACCCTGTATGGATTAAGTGAGTTAGAAAATAACATGACATTCCTTATCTAGCGCCATGAGTCTATCTATTATATAGTGCCTTTCATTTCTATCTATCTATCTATCTATCTATCTATCTATCTATCTATCTATCTATCTATCTATCTAT
>JANRMT010062850.1:25176000-25186631 GCA_026402145.1 Polypterus bichir lapradei | reverse complement strand
ATAGATAGATAGATAGATAGATAGATAGATAGATAGATAGATAGATAGATAGATAGATAGAGCCTGAAAGTGAAAGTGGTTGTCTACGGTGCTGATTTTCTAAGTGGCGGACGATCAGCTCCTGTGCTCTAAAATATGTTAGGTATAAAGTCTCAAAATGAGGCATTGTGCTATCATTGAATTTGCAACACTCAAGCTCAAGTGGGTCATAATGGTGACCTGTAGAGTGTTGCAGTGTGACTTAGCAGACACTTTATTGATTCTTTATGGATCAGCTAAACATTTTTCAGGAACAATTCAACCTAAGCAAGGTCTGCACACATTGAGTGATTCCTACAATGAAATGCCATCACCCCCAACGTCCCATGAGGAATCTGCAGCTTATAATAAATGTGGTACTGTATAGAAGTAATTAAAAAAAGCATATCATAACTTGGAGACATGACCATGACCCAGAGTGAAAAAAACAACTAAACAATAGAAGCAGGATGATTGCCCCACACCAAAGAAACCAGTGGTCCAAGGCAGAGCTGAGAAGATCGTTAAGGGTGTAGTCTGAAGGCCCAAATGACCTGCACAAGCTATAGAACCTGCTTGGTGAAACTGTTCATTTGAGAGACGACCCCCCCCCCCCCCCGCACCCCTTAAGAGCTGCATGCCAATGATGAACAACATCACGTCACCTATGGTGATTGCACCAACAACTACAAATGTTTGATTAGAAAGACCTTGTAAACCCTGCAATCCTACAATATTTTTTGTCTGAAGGGTGAATCTCCTACTTGAGGACCTCAGTGGAAACAAAGGGGAAGTGCATTTAGGAGTGAAGCCAGGAACCTCTTCTTTATGCAAAGATTTGCTGGACTCTGAAACAAACTGCTGAGACATGGAGTTGAATATGAAAATCTGACAACCTTTAAGAAGGACCTGGACGGGATATTGGGACAGCTTAGCTATTAGCTAAACAAACAGGCTTGATGAACTGAATTGTCTCCTATGTCAAACGTCTTCTGTTCTAAGTATGTTGACGCCTTCTGATGCAGAAAACAGATACTTGATTGATGTTACTGGCGTTTCTCCTGACTTTTTCTTCATCCTTATGAAGAGACAACTCAAAATTTAGAACGTTTTTGGAGCAATCATTGGAAAAGAGTGTTGTACAGGGGCCAGCATTACACTGGGATCAGGATGAGACTAATTGATCAATGGGGGTAGACATCCGTTTAGAACATTCCGGGGGTCCTATCATCGAGGCCAGTGGCACTGGCAGGTGACATCTATAGATAGGACTGATAGTCCGGTCATTAAAGTGCCGAAGTGAGCGCGGAGGGGTTAGTAAAGTCCTATGCTAATTAAATCAGGAGCCCGAGATAATAAAGAGATTGGATTTTTGACCCTCAAACAAAGCAGCCTTTGGAGGGAGAAGTGAGAGGCGCAAGACGGAGACAAGAAGATGAGAAGTGAATGGGTGCAGAAGCGTAAGAGATAAAGAAAAATCGGAAATACAATTATAGTTAGATCAGTAACACCACAGATAGTGAAGAACAAAACTAGATTTTAAGATGAATGCTCTAATTTTAAAAATCAGTCCACCCGATTCTACATTAGAGTGGAGAAACTAAACACAAGAATACTTTTATTGCGATGGAGATTCTTAATTCGCGATAGTTCTTACTTTTCAAAATGATAAATATTTATTATTTCATAAATGATTTTGTTAATTTCAAGACCTTTTAGTCTGCAGCTTTGACTCACGGCTCTCAATAACTTATTTCATCTGTTTCGTTTGTATTCGAGGTGAAACCTAAGGTCTTGCCGCAACATACGAAGAAATAGTTTAATTAAATTGCCAGTGACGTTTTCTCTGCCAGTAATTCAGATGATTTCCAGCATCGCTGTTGAAACTCTGCGCTCTCCCTCCCACCGATAGATAGCGCCGTGTGGCAACAGAGCGGTGGGTGAGCAAATTCAGGCGCAGAACAGCTTTGGGGTGTGGCTTTCCAAGCGCTACAGCGCAACCTAATTTGAGGGGTTGAGGGTAAAGTCTCCGCCCTCTGTGACCGCTCATTGGAGTAACCTTCCCTGTCTCATGTTTTATTGCATGAGGTGGGCGTTTCCTCAGTTGTGATTGCATGCTGTTGCTGCTCCTCCTGTGTTTCCCGCCGTTGTGGTAGGTTGCGCCGTTGGCTTGCGCTAGTGTTCCTTCCAGTCAGAGGCAGGACCAGTGCGGAGGAGAGCGAACTGTCGTGGTTTTGTTTTTTTGTATCCTCGGACGGGGAAGTGTAGGTGAGTTTTTTTTTTTTTTTTTGTGAAGTGAATGCTTGCGCTCGGAATGTTCACTTTGTTACAAACTTTGGACAATCTGCTTAATAACTTCCATCTCCACGGGTAAATGTTCCATCGCTTCCTGCTTTTAACTTTTCCAAAGCGCGACAACTTCTTAACTTCCCGAGCTACGCGACTGCCGCGGGACAGGTTTTATTCTCACAGGTGTTGGAGTTGTTCAAACTGCAGATTTGGCTTTGGTGGCGGTGACAGTGTCGAGATTTGCTTGGTTGCGCGTTGTCCCATGTGTCAATATTTATGTTCTCACACTCAGCCGGAAGGTGGGGGGGTGGGTGTCACACTGTCGCCCGTATGCCTTTTCAGCCTCATCGCTGTGCCAATCTGCCCAGTTTGTCTTTATATTTCTAACTTTAACTGTCCGCGTTCAGCAGGGCAGCTGCTCTCTTACCTTCAGTTTGCAAAAACAAACAGTTAAGACAATCGCATGATGCTGAGGCTTTCTTTTTCCATTTTACTATCGTCTCCGGTCTTAATCGTTGCAGCTCCGTGTCTAAACCTCCGGGATTTTTGGACTGTCGTAGTGTTGTGCTGTTGGTCGAACAGCCTGTCCAGCATCTCTGATGGATTATAGATGGCCGTGCTGTGTTATTCAATTAGCAGCGAGCACAACCACAATGCTGTGGTGCACTTCATGGCCACTGTCAATACCGGCCAGTTTATTTTGTCTGGCATTGTCACAGCGACTATTCATCCAAGATGCGTTATGCATTTTTTTTTCGACTTCCTTATTACTCCATACATAAGGGTTATGGCTGCTTTAATACTCTGCTGATCGATACATTGTCGTCTTTCACATTAATCATTTATACAAGACTGTATAATCTTGGTTCTAAAAGTACTGTGTAGTCAATATACCATTTCAAGTTTTATTCAGTCTAATTTTGTTGTATGCCACATCAAAAAGTGCATTATAAATCAGCGGTTTGCAATGCCCTTCGTAGCCATCTATCGATAGGTTTGGTCGATATGTAATTCTACATTTTATACAGTTTCTTTTAGTAGTATGCCACATCAAAAGTTGCTTGACAATTCAAAGGTTTTCAATTCCCGTCATCGTCATCTATCCATAGGTTCTAAAGCTGCTGTTTTAATTAATTTATAATTCATCCTTTTATGCAATATGCACACATCAAAAAGTGCATTATAAATCAAGGGTTATCAATGCTCTTCATGGTAGTCTTCAACAGGTTCTAAAACTGCTTTATAGTCAACATATAATTCCACGTTTTGTGCAGTATTGTTTTGTGGTATGCCATATTGAAAGGTACTCAGCAGTAAATGGGCATTCAATTCCCCTTGTTGTTATCTAGGTTGTAAAACTGCTGTTTAATTAATTTACTGTTAGTCAGTCAGTCATTGCCCAACCCGCTATATCCAAACACAGGGTCATGGGGGTCAGCTGGAGCAATTCCAGCCAGCTCAGGGCGCAAGGCAGGAATAAATCCCGGGCAGGGCGCCAGCCCACCACAGGGCGCACACACACCCACTCACTAAGCGCACACTAGGGACAATTTAGGATCGCCAATTTATCATTTTATACGATATCACTTAGTCGTATGCACACATCAAGCAGTGCATTACAAATCAAGGTGTTTTCAAGGCTTTTCATGGTAGTCTTCTACAGGTTATAAAACTACTTTACAGTCAATATATAATTCCACATTTTATGCAATATTGCTTTGTATTATGCCATTTCAAAAGGTGCTCAACAATAAATGGGTTTTCAGTGCCCTTATAGAAGGCTTCCATAGGTTCTAAAACTACTTTATAATTAATAGTCCACATTTTATGCAATATTCTTTTGTAGCATGCCATATTGAAAGGTGCTTGGCAATAAAAGGGCATTTAAATTCCCTTCATTGTTATCTATTCATAGGTTCTGACACCACTGTATTGTTCAAATACAATTCATCATTTTATGCAATATCGCTTTGTAGTGTGCACATATCAAAAGGTGCATTACAGATCAAGGGTTTTCATTGCCCTACATAGTAGTTTTCCACAGGTTCTAAAACTACAGTCAATATATAATTTCACATTTTATACAGTATTGCTTTGTGTTATGCCATTTCAAAAGGTGCTCGACAATAAAAGGGTTTTTAATTCCCTTCATTGTCCTCAATCCATCCATTCACTTGTTTTTGAACCTGTTCCATCTTCATCTGTGTCGTCAGGAGCTTGGGGACATCCCTGCAACATGGGATAGAAGGTAGGAACCAACCCTGGACAAGTTACCAGACGTGTACGCACTGTAATTACCCTCACAACACCTTTGACTGTCTTTAGCTATCTGCGTGTATCCGAGATTCCGTTCAAATACATTCAGTTGATGTTTGTCTTGCAGTCTTCACTGAGTGCAGGCACATGGCAAGGTGACAAAAATCACGGCTACGTACCGACTTTACTTATTGTTAATTACATAAAGAGTACACGTGAAGACACAAATCTCTTCAAAGAGACAGAAAACAAAGTAAGTAAGCAAGCAGAGCACTGGCTGTTTTAAGGTTTGATATGTGAGAAGGGGGACTTGGTAATCGACTGTAAGCATAACTGGAAGTCACCCTGGACCTGTATGACAACATTGTGAAAAGCCACTTCACCGTGCCATCTTCTTTATATCTGGTCAGTTAGTAAATGATTATGTTTATTATATACTATTGTATCATTATTATATGTTTTATCATGTAATTTATGGTGTGATTTCCCACACAGGGCGGTACGGTGGCGCAGTGGGTAGCACTGCTGCCTCGCAGTTAGGAGACCCGGGGTTCGCTTCCCAGGTCCTCCCTGCGTGGAGTTTGCATGTTCTCCCCGTGTCTGCGTGGGTTTCCTCCCACAGTTCAAGGACATGCAGGTTAGGTGCATTGGCAATTCGACATTGTCCCTAGTGTGTGCTTGGTGTGTGTGTGTGTGTGCCCTGCAGTGGGCTGGCGCCCAGCCTGGGGTTTATTTCCTGCCTTGCGCCCTGTGCTGGCTGGGATTGGCTCCAGCAGACCCCCGTGACCCTGTAGTTAGGATATAGTGGGTTGGATAATGGATGGATGGATTTCCCACACATATACTATCATTATTATATATTTTATAGGATGTAATTTATATTGTATTTTCCCACATGTTCATTACCATTATTATATATTTTTTTAGGATGTAATTTGTATTGTGCTTTCCCACACGTGCACTATCACAAGGCAGGAGAGTAGCATATCTTTGGGTTTTTTGGAGGATTTTGTTACATGCCATTGTTGTACAAGCTTAAAGTTTTGTGTATCACCTTTTCTACATCAATTACATGAATATTTAGTATGTCTATACCAGGGCTGTGGAGTCGGAGTCGTGGAGTCTGAGACCATTTTGGTTACCTGGAGTCAGGATCAGAGTCGGCAAAAATGTACTCCTAATAAATTTAAATTGAAATGGGAAAAAAATACAGCAAGTTCAAATGTCCCATTTCACAAACAATAGTCCTAATGAAGCACTTCTCTGACGTAAGAATGAAGCCCAGTGTGCAGTTGTGTTACTACTAGTGTGAAGTTCAGATGAGCTAAAATATCTATCTATCTATCTATCTATCTATCTATCTATCTATCTATCTATCATATAGTGCCTTTCATTCTATCTATCTATCAATCATATAGTGCCTTTCATTCTATCTATCTATCAATCATATAGTGCCTTTCATTCTATCTATCTATCTATCAATCATATAGTGCCTTTCATTCTATCTATCTATCTATCTATCTATCTATCAATCATATAGTGCCTTTCATTCTATCTATCTATCTATCTATCTATCAATCATATAGTGCCTTTCATTCTATCTATCTATCTATCAATCATATAGTGCCTTTCATTCTATCTATCTATCTATCAATCAATCATATAGTGCCTTTCATTCTATCTATCTATCTATCATATAGTGCCTTTCATTCTATCCATCTATCTATCTATCTATCATATAGTGCCTTTCATTCTATCTGTCTATCTATCTATCTATCTATCTATCATATAGTGCCTTTCTATCTATCTATCTATCTATCTATCTATCTATCTATCTATCTATCTATCTATTCTACAACCTGACATTCACATATTGTAATCTGGATTATGGTACATTACACAAAGTGTTTTCATTTTATTTCAGATATAATGTGTTTAACAAGTTCATTTGAGTGTTAACAGGTGTAATGATGCAGGTGGAAGTGTGTGCTATGGCTTTATTCAGGGGTTCTCATATTTCGTTTAAACTGGCCAATACGGTGGAGAGTCAGCTTCCTTCCCAGTAGTTCTGTGGTTCAATGACGTGTATGTTGCCTTCCTTCAATCAACATGGAAAATGCGTTAGCATATTAAATACAGAGGAGTCAGAAGTACTAGAAGTTAAGGAGTTGGAGTCGAAGGATTTATCTACCGACTCCACAGCCCTGGTCTCTACCCAGGAAGGGGTGAGAATTGCCAGCAACTCCAACAAGGCAATAATATCGTTATTCTTGGGGTAGTGTAGTTTGAACGTAAGGTTATTACACTCGCTAATCGTGCTGACATGTTGCATGTTGATTAGCACATGCAAGTAAAGCACAATCGGGACTGGATTCATTTTACACTAGGCGGTGAGGTAAAGGGGCGGCACGGTGGTGCAGTGGTAGCGCTGCTGCTGCCTCGCAGTTAGGAGACCCGGGTTCGCTTCCCGGGTCCTCCTTGCATGGAGTTTGCATGTTCTCCTCATGTCTGCGTGGGTTTCCTCCCACAGTCCAAAGACATGCAGGTTAGGTGGATTGGCGATCCTAAATTGTCCCATGTGTGTTCTTGGAGTGTGTGCGTTTCCTGCGGTGCGCTGGCACCCTGCCCGGGATTTTTTGGCTGGGATTGGCTCCAGCAGACCTCCGTGACCCTGTTAGGATATAGCGGGTTGGACAATGACCGACGGTGAGGTAAAGTGGTTATTCCTGGAGCACCTCAGTGTTTTTCAAAAGGACAGAATTATACTCGTATGTCGATTGTGTGTGGCACTCATTTATTTATTTGTTAATTTTTTTTTTTTTTACAAAGTAAAAGGCTCTGTAATGTTTACTGAAACGTGACCTCACAGTCCATACAAAGAGGTCCTCCTGGTGTAAAACTAATGCCGTCTGAATAGGGCTTAAGAGTTTCACTGTACTCTGCCACAGCTGTGACCCAATAAACTCCATCAAAACAGGTCAAGAAGTAAATCGCACTTTTACTAAGCGTGCCACAGGGTAGAAGCACCACAGGGAAGTGACTGTTCTCGTTCTTTACAAAGCATTGTCAATAACAGTATCACTCCTCCATGTAGTGCCTTCGTTAGTAAGCCTCACCAGTGGGCACATTATTAATCAGTGATTTGAGCACATGAAAGGGTGACAGAGCGGCACAGTCTCGGGTTATGATGAGCAAAGCTTCATAGATAGGCAGGGAGAGACCCTCGTAGTGTTGTAGCCATGCCTTTGAAGAAGGGCGTTCTGAGAGTGTCATAGCGGGGACACGGGCACAGTGGAGGTTGTTAGTCAGCTTGTTTTTCAAGAGGATGATCTTCTCTGAGCCAGTCTGGGTGAGGTGCCACTTTTGTGTTTGGTTCATCACAGAACAGCACCTGCTCTAATCTGTCAGTCTAATGCTTTCTCTGGGAAGAGAAGAAAATTTCAGCAATGCCAACGCCTCTGTAATGAAAGAATGAGAAATTATTTCCACATCAGACTTGGCGTGGAATGGTGGCACTTTCGTAATTTTCCACGCACTATAAGAAAGACGTTTAACCACATTTGGGACGTGTCAAGTTTCTCAAAATCACTGGCTTCTAAAGTGACATGGGGCATCGTCCAACCTTTACAACTTCATAACGCACAGTTGCTTGAATAATTTAATAGAATGCTGAATGACCGAGGGGGGTGGCTGGCGGCCATTTGGCCTAAATTGACAGGTCTTTGTATTCTTGAACTACTAAAGAGCTTAGGCCTCCAGAGCTAAACCTTTCTCCTGGATATTATTTCATGCGGTTTTCTTATTTTCCTCACTATTATTAATTTGTTGGTTATAACCCTTTTTGAAGTAATTAATGACTTTAACGATATCCGCATTTAAAGGTTAAGTAATGATTTTTAAGAACTTGATTTACGCTGTTTGAATTTTTATGCTTCATAGCCTCATCAACGAGGGCAATTTTTTTTTTTATTTCTAAATAAATTCTTCACTTTAGAATAAAATTTCACATTTCAGATGCATATATACCATGTGTGTGAAGAAATACAGTAACTTCCACTTGAAAAATACCTTCTTCTTTCGGCTGTTCCCGTTAGGGGTCAGCAAAGCAGATCATCTTCTTCCATATCTTCCTGTCCTCGTCATGTTGCTCTGTTAACTCCCATCACCTGCATGTCCTCTCACACCACATCCATAAACCTTCTCTTAGGCCTTCCTCTTCCCTGGCAGCTCTATCTTTAGTATCCTTCCCCCAGTATACCCAGCATCTCTCCAAACCATCACAATCTCGCCTCTCTGGCTTTGTCTCCCAACCGTCCCACCTGAGCTGACCCTCTAATGTCTCGATTTCTAATTCTGTCCATCCTCGTCACACTCAATGCAAATCTTAGCATCTTTAACTCTGCCACCTCCAGCTCTGTCTCCTGCTTTCTGGTCAGTGCCACCGTCACCAGCCCATATAACACAGCTGGTCTCCGTACCGTCCTGTAGACCTTCCCTTTCACTCTTGCTGATACCCGTCTGTCACAATTCACTCCTGATTCTCAATCAAACCTATCTGAGTTAGTCAGGGCAAGTCGCATACTGCTTGGACTGAGTGGCAGGGGCTGTCAGACTACATGGCTGATCCTCACAGTAGCCCACCATGCATGGCTCTGACTTCCTGAGATTAGGCCTAGTGAGATCTGCCACTGAAGAGTTGCATTTGCAGAGTCCCGAGTGTAAAACTCCGAAAAGATGTGCAGGGCATGACATGTACCCTTGTCCATATGTTAACTGTCAGCCCCAATGATGGGCAAATAATTTGTAATATAATGAATTTTGTGAAAGTCGGTATTTGTACTAATGCATTACCTCACGTGTATTCAGATAATTATCTGATAACACAATTGGCTACCGTATATACTCGCGTTTAAGTTCTCCCACGGATAAGTCGGGACTTGCTTTTACCGTATAATTTCCAGTATTTTATAATTTCGGTCGAATGCAGAAAACTCGCGCTATTGGTTCAAGAGATTGTGGCCTGCTAAAGCCCTCCTGAGAGAGTAACCACGGAGCACGTGGTTTTTTTTTTTTTATGTATTGTGCCTATGTGACCACTCGGCAATACCCAAAGTATTGCGATGCAACATTTGCACTGATTTGTGTATCTCACACCCTCATACACCTTTATCGTAAGGACATTCCTTATCTACAATGGAGCATTCAATCAGAAGAAAATCATTGAAGTGGCGAAAGAAATTGATAACTGCACTGCTGCAACAAAATTTGATGTGTCTGAGAAACTGGTGTGAGATTGGAGGAGGCAAGAAGATGTAAAAAACAAAAAAAAAATTATAAGTGTTGCATTTTTGAACGGGCGTATTAGTCGGGGTCTGATTTATACTTGTACGCGAGTCTATACGGTATTTGTTTATTCACTTAATCCATTGTGATGTTTATTTTGGAACAATAAGAGAGGCAACATTCAAATATTATCTACTTTTATAATCTTTTTATTTATAGCGCCTTTCCCTTGCTCAAGGTGCTTCACAGAATCTCAGAACAGCAGGGTATCTGTAATATTGAATACAAATCTTGACTGCATAGAACACTGCAACAGATAAATACAGGTGTTGTCCACCAGGGGGCGTACAGCTCCATCAAACCCGGACACAGACAGGCTGAGACACAAGTTCACCATTTTTTATTCTTCAAGCATTTTTTTGTTTTGTTTTGTTTTTTGCTTCCTACTACACAGCGCAGTACAAAGCACCAAACAGAAATAAATACAGTCCTCTCTTTCTCTCTTCGTTGCCTCCACAACTCCTCGTAAGCTTTGTCCTCCACCACCCGACTCTGGCTCCTCTCTGTGAGGCTGTCAAGTCCTTTTATAGAATCCAACCCGGAAGTGCTTCTGTTTTTTCTGCCGACGTGGTCTGTAAGCTCTTCCGGGTTAGGCAGAAACCCCATCCACCATTTTTACAGCACCCACAGTACCCAACAGGGCTGAGATAAAGATCCGGGGCACTGCTGCAATCCCGGGGAGCTGCCATCTAGCATTCTGGGGAGGGGGGGTAAGCAGTGCCCTA
>JANRMT010062850.1:25158802-25175990 GCA_026402145.1 Polypterus bichir lapradei | reverse complement strand
GGAGCTGCCATCTAGCATTCTGGGGAGGGGGGGTAAGCAGTGCCCTAAAGAGGCTGCCTCTTAGAACAAGATGACATACAGTAGTCTTCCACAGCATGCAGGTGTGCCATCCAGATAGTTTCAGAGTCTTGTCTTGATATCCCATTCGTATATACAGCATTTGCTGTGGGATTTTTTTGTAGTGCCAATGCTTGTGATGACAACTCTATTGGAATTTTATTCTTCCATCCATCCGTCTTCAGGACTTGCTTATCCTAAACAGCGTCAAGGGGAAACTGGAGCCTATCCCAGCAAGCATCGGGTACAAGGCAGGAACAGCCCCTGGGTAGGGAGGCATGTGTGGTAAAATACATTTCAAAATACAAGTTTAATTAGCCGTGCCATCTGTTGGAATGAAAAAAAAGTACAATTTATTACGGTACAGAAGGTGGTGGTTCACAAATATTTTGTATAAAGTGTGGAATCTGCTGATAAACTTTAAGACAAGACATTTTAGGCACACACTTGGCAGATAACAAGAGATCATTTTAAAATGTGCTGCTGCTGCCTGTAAATGTTCATTGCATTGTATTTTTGTGAGATTTTCAGACTTACAGTTTTATAGCAAATGGCTGCATTGCTCCTTTGTTTTCATTGACAGAGTGAGCCTTTTCATGGACTCTTTACTTTCAGCACTTTTTTGTGTTTTGAATGTTTCGTTTATGCCAGAATAGAAAGCGTTCCCAAGTTACATTCTTTGTTTCAATGTATTTCATCTTCTGCTTTTCGTTTTTCAACAAGTTGCAAGCAGATGTTCTTTGTGTGCAGTTTAGACAGTTTTGTTTTATTGGAAGTTGACAGCTTTTTCTCTGATACCACAGTGTGGGGTTAACCAAGCAATGTCATTCCACCTTAATAAAAGGATAAGTGTCCGTGGCTCTATCTGGTTGCTATGTCTCTTTCATTCCAACAGATTGTGCATCACAGACATTTTTAATAGTAAAATGCACTGCATTTGTCATTCCAGCAGATGGCGCATCACAAACACTTGTACTAATAAAATTAATTGCATTTGTTATTCAAGCAGATGACCCATCACATTTTTAGTAGTAAAATGCATTGCATTTGTCATTCCAACAGCTGACGCATCACATTTTTAGTAGTGAAATGCATTGCATTTGTCATTTCAACAGATGACGCATCACATTTTTAGTAGTAAAATGCATTGCATTTGTCATTTCAACAGATGACGCATCACATTTTTAGTAGTAAAATGCATTGCATTTGTCATTCCAGCAGATGACGCATCACAAACACTTGTACTAATAAAATGCGTTGCATTTGCCATTCCAGCAGATGGCGCATCACATTTTTAGTAGAGCATTGCATTTGTCATTCCAGCAGATGGCGCTTCACATTTTTGGTAGTGAAATGCATTGCATTTGTCATTCCAGCAGATGGCACATCACAAAGACTTTTACTTACAAAATACATTGCATTTCTCTTTCCAACAGATGGCACAACAGAAACAATTGTAGTAATGCATTTTATTACTAGAAATGTTTGTGATGCGCCATCTGTTGGAATGAAGAATGTAATGCATTTATTTAATACGTGCATTACAAAATACATTCCAATAGATGATTACTTAGATTTCAACCTGTCATAGATGATAGCACAGCTGGTATTTAAATAAAATCATTAGCTGTTTGTTCACAAACCATTGCAAAAACGACTGAATCAATTTTCACAGCATTTTTCATGTGCACTGCCGTTGATCCAACTTAAAATATTGGCAGTATGGCGTATCATGGAAGCCTAGCGTAATCTTACTGCCTCTTATTGACAGCAGCAGCTCTCTGTTATCCAAACCAGAAGTTTTTTATTTTCTATTGGGGAGGGTTGTTTGTTTATTTATTCATTTGTTTATTTTTTTGTAAGCTTCTATATTTTAATTTTCCTTTGGGGACAAAGTAAGCATAAGTATAGGTGGATAGAGACAACCCAAGAAAACTGCACTGACATGGGGACTACAATTCCCATCAGGCAGCAGGGGTGTGCTGAGGCTGATGGGAGGATGCCTTCAGCACACACCAAACCTTTTTGTAGTGGCCAACAGACTATAGGTATGTGTAGCATTTCCTTCTCGACTGATGTGGATGTCCATTTCATTGCCTCACTGAATTAGTTTTTTTTCTCACTGTGTGTTGTGTTTATCCAAGTTAAATTCCCTCCATGTGTTTATTTATTCCCAGGCAACACCGGGTACTTGACTAGTACATTATTAAAAGCCTTTGAACTTGTGCTCATTTGCCGTTAGTACTTTTGGCTCTTGGTTTAAGTGACATAAGATTCTCAAACCTGCATAGTCAAGTTTTGGGGTTTATGGAGCTCATCCCAGCAGCATCAAGTGCAAGGCAAGTGACAGTCCACCGCAGATCCCACACTTATGCAGCGTTCATTAACTTAATATGCACTCGGTTGGAAACGTCGGAGCAAAACTGACTTCCATGCAGATTCCACAGAGACGATGATCCCCAAAGCACTGCATGCTGTAAGCGCTCTCCGGTGTGCCACCATGTTTCCGTAAGGAGCCTTAGGTCAGGATTAAGTGCCAAACTAAAACACAGGCAAAGCTCTTGCTTCGTTCTCAGTGAGGCCTTTTACTGTTCAGGTGATCCTTTCCATTTTATTGAAATCCAAATCTCGTCACTGTATCAAGCGACAAATTGGGTTGGCATTCTGTTTTACCTGGTGACCCACATCATTTTAACTAAGGGTGTTGCATTCCAATTAGATTATTATTATTATTATTACCGTATTTACTCGTGTACCACGCGCACATTTTTTCCCGAAAATGAGCATTAGAAAAATCAGGTGCGCGTCATACACGAAGAATATGGTAGGGGTAGGTTAGTTTTTGAATCAGTTTGGTGTTGTCATTCAGCATGGATAGTAGCAAGCGTTTACGCTCCTTCACGGCGGGAGAGAAATTTAAAAGTGATTTTGGAAGCAGAGAAGATAGGAAATCGGGCAGCAGGTCGCAAGTACGGTGTTCCAGAGTCATGTGTTCGAGATTGGGGACAGAAGAAAGAAAAACTTTCGTCATGCAACATAAACAGACGGGCATTTCGCGGAAAACGTGCCCATTTCCCACAAGTTGAAGTTGCACTCGCTGATTACATTCCAGGCAGGTGTCAGCTTGGATATGCAGTGTCCATGGAAATGATTCAGGTGAGTGCTAAAGAACGTGGAATACCAATCACTCAGTTCAAAGCTAGCCGCAAATGGGTTACGCGCTTCATGGGCTGCAACAGCGGTACACGAAACAACGCCAACTGGCAAAATGAAAGCCCCAACATTGGCGCAGGTGTGTGCCTGGATCATCGCTGCTTGGAAGCTTATTCCAGAGGATTTGGTTGTGAAAAGCTTCAAAAAGTGCAGCATATCCAACAGCATCGATGGAAGCAAAGACGACACCTTATGGGGGAGCGAAGACAACACTGTATGGGACGTTAGCAGCGGTGGCGAACCCAGCAGCGAATCGGAAGATGATGATTAAACTGGAATATTATGGTGAGCACAATAATTTTCCACTTGCCGTTACAGTCCTGTACCGATTGTCTCTATACGGTTCTTTCTTTTCTCATTTCACAGGGCTATTTGTCATTCCCACCTTACGCAGCATGGTGTGACAAACACTGAACGTTCTGCAGTAGGGGTACTGCTTACAGTTAGTACAATATACTGTATCAGTATCTATCATGTGCAGAAAGAATTAAACGAGATCTAATTATTCTCCATGACAGTTATTCACGTCGGTGTCTTACTCTAACCTCACTCGCTTCCTATACATTCACAATGCGTGTCGTACACGGGGCAAAAGATTTTTTCCCGATTTTCTTTGTAAAAATTAGGGTGTGCGTCTTACACGAGGGCGCGTGGTACAGGAGTAAATATGATATTATTATTATTATTATTATTATTACTCTTAGGTGGCCTGGTAGATAGCACTGGTTTCCCCATCCAGGCACCGTTTTTGTCTCCTCCGTCTGAGTGGGATTTCCACCCTCATTGAAGAAGAAAAAAAAAAAAAAAGACGTTGCAGGTTAGGTTATATGGCAGATGATTCCCACCATGCACCTGGTGCTACTAGAGATGCCGGCTCCTTTAAGACCCCAAACTGGACAACTGACTTGCTGGTCTCATTACATCTCACCAAGTCAGTAAAAAGCCGAGTCTCCTTTGCCCCTGGCGGGTGGTGCCTCTTCTTGTAATACGCGTTCAGCTTCGGTTTTTTTCATTTTATTTGTTTTCTTTGTTTATAACAACAGATGTTCAGGTTTTCACAGCTCTGCGTTTGCCTCGTTTTCTGCGGATGCTTCTTTCGTCAACTGCGTCATTTGTTTTACCCACGCGTGACGGTTCAATGCAGATTTGAGGCAGAAGGCGCTCTGAACGTTCTGTTCTTGTTGTTTATGCTTGACCGCTAAAAGATGAGAAACACCTAATCGTTCTGCTTAATTTAAAACCACAAACCTCTGATGTGGCTTTGTATTCCCATTCTGTTTTCTTAATTTGCTATGAGGTGTCAGTGTGACCTGCTTTGCTTAAACTTATTTTATCTTTATTTTATGAAACCCATCGCCACTTATATACCCAGTACGGTCCATCCTTTTTTCCAAGAAAAGATTTGAAAAGGGTTTTTTCCGTATATATTTGGATTGCCCAGGGCTGCTGCCATTTTGTGGATCGGTCTTTCTCGGTATGAACCTTGCATCCGCCCATCTGTGTAGAGTTTGCACATTCGGCCGTCACCTGCCTATCTTGTGCAGCATCTGTGAAGGTACTTTGGTTTTCCTCCCTCATCACCACCATTGGATAATTGGCAGCTGTAAATTAGAAGCTTGTGCGACTGGATTGGGTTGCTATTTTTTTTTTTTTTTTTGTCTTAATACACACGCCTTTTGATTCATTATTATTAAAATCAAAACAATTACTGAAGGAATGTAGAATATATACGGGGGTGGGCAAGAATGAAGGGCTTTTTTGATGAGGTAAAAATGTGCCTTGAGGTGGCTGATTCCAGGAAATTTGGTGCACAGACAACAAGCTAACGTTCTATCATGGGCCCGCTCTTGGATGCCTAATGACATACTTGGGATTTTCCTGTTATGAACACGCACGGTGGATGTGAAACAGTTTTTGTCCGAGAATATTAAAGCTTTTTTTTTTTTTTTTTTTTGTGTTGTTTTTAATTGCAGAAGTGTTTCTTTGAAATTGGACTGATAGGCCTAGTTGAAATGTGTTCATTTTCTAGCCCAGGGGTCGCCAACTCCGGTCCTGGATGACCACCGTGGCTGCAGGTTTTCATTCTAACCCCTTTTCTTAATGAGTGACCTGTTTTTCCTGCTAATGAACTTCTTTTGAATTCATTTTAATTAACTTGCTCTTGAAGACTCAGACCCCTTAATTGTTTCTTTTTCCTTAATTAGCAGCAAAAAGCAATAATGAGATACAAAATGAGCCAAAACAACTGGTGTCCATCATACAATATCTGAAAATGAAGAAAGGTGAAGGTCTCAGGAATGTTGATCTGCTCAGGTCCACAAAACATTTTAATGGCGCTCTTAAAAAAAATAGAAAGTCAACAATTTCATAAATGTCTGCTATCGCACAATGAGTGCAGCAACAAGCCATGGAATTAAAGAATGAGTTTAATTAACAAGACTCAGCGCCTCATTAAGCAACTGGTTGGAGTGAAATTGCTTGGAGTTTGAGGCCCTGACTTGGTTGGTCTTGTGTCGGCTCACTCACTCCATGTTTCATTTCTGTTTGGGTGCCATTTAAGGAAAGAAATGAAGCAATTCAGGGGAGCGAATCTTTAAAGAGAAGTCAATTAAAATGAATTCACAAGGAGTTAATTAGCCTCACAAACAGGGCACTCATTAAAAGAAGGGTTAGAATGAAAACCTGCAGCCACAGTGGTCCTCCAGGACCAGAGCTGGTGACCTCTTTACTAGCCTCACATTATCAAACCAGTTTAAACCAGTCCAGAGTCGCTCTTGGGTTAGAGGCGTCCGTGGACAGTCAGTGTCAGCCCATCGCAGGGCCGGTTCATGTAAATGCCTGCCAACATGGAGCCATTTAGAATCGACACTCAATTTAAAATATGCGTCCTCACACCACGCAGACGTAAAGAGAAATTGCAGTCGGAACATAGTAGACGTTAATCACACAGTACCGAAAAAGAAGTGCGCTTATTCGCCTTGCACTATAAGACGGGGGTCTTTAACTGCAGTCCTGGAGCGCTGCTGTGGCTGCTCTCTATAAGCACACAGTGGTACAGACACATGCCTGGTGAAATCTCAGCCGGCTCAGTGACATCCATCGTCCATACTGCAGTTTAGTGGCGAGAAAGTCCAAGAAAGAGAAGTTTGTGTTTCAGTGTACAGATAGCTCTACAGCTGAACATTGTCATAGACCTTTATGTCGAGATTCCAGTAAGTACAACACGGTGCTCAGTTTTCAAACGTTTCCCTCCGATGCGGAATCCCGATCTAAATGGATCACCGCTTTCTGTAGAAAGAGCTTTACAGTTAGTCCCCACACCTGAGTTTGTAGTCGACATTTAAATAAAAGAGGATGTTCATGAGCCAGGATCGGAGACAGGGCGGCAACTATTGGAGAAAGGCAGCAGCCCCTGCATTGTTTTGAGTCGGAAAACAATTTCTCCGTTTCACTTTCAAGACCTGAGGGTTTGAGAGTGGAGAAAGCAACCGATAGAGGAGGAGGAGGAAGATGATAAAATCCTCAAGGACTACGCTTCAGCTCCAGATCCAGCAATCGTCAACCTAGTGCTTGATGAAATTGTGTCTCTCAGAGAGGAGATCCTCCAGCTGGAGAGGAGAGGAGATCCTCCAGCTCCAGGAAACAAATTTGGGACCCTTACAATGGAACAGCGGTTTGGCATTCACCGTTTCGCTGGCTCGGACAGAAACGGTTCAGGTTTTTACAAGGTAAGATGTCCAGCAAGTCCGGTTATTATGTACCAGTAACGGCGCACTGCACGCACTTGACTTATAGTTTCCGTCCTCTTTCTCTGTACGTTTATCATTCGTTTGCTCAGAGGTTGATACGCTTGTTGCTTCCTGAGCAGCTCTTCTTTTCTCCACCCTAGCCACCCGCTTCTTCTCTTCTTTCCGTTGGCCTCTTAAAACTGATTAAGTCAGTTTTTGTGTTGCAATTACTTGGTACGTTTGTCTTAATTTTTCACTTAAGCTGGCACTTAAGTCTTCAATCTGCCTCAAGAATGATTTAAGATATGAAGTAGTAGGGGAAGTGATGGCGAAGGTGGTAGGGATGAGAACGGCGCCCGTACGCATGTGCTGCACAACCGCCCTGCTGCCGAGAGTTGATTCTACAATAAAATAAAAATATAAAGAGGAATAACCTTGGAGGTCAGTCATCACTCTGAAAGCGGGCAGTAGAGGTCACGTAGTGTATGTGTACCAAATTTCAGGTCAATAGTTCAAACGGTTTGTGAGCTACAGGTGATTTAAAATCCTGGACAGACAAACAGCCATGTTAGCGTATTATATAAGAAGATTGTAGCACCAGCGCAGAGCGCCACAGTGGATGAATTCTCTGCTCTTGACATGACTCTTTGAGGTGGCTCGCTGTCCTTTTACCGCACTAGTTGGAAGAAGCAAATGCGACCGAAAATGTAATTTTTGAAATTACAGTGGTACCTTGGTATACGTCCGCTTTGGAATAAGTCCAACTTGGTGTACGTCCTGTTTGGATGCGAAAAAGTTTGCGTGGTATACGACCTTTGTTTGGAATACGACTCGCGTGCTAGAACACCTCGCGCTACCCTTGTTTACCTCTCTCTCGAGACAAGGCCACGACTGCCCACGAGCGTCAGTACACCAGTTGTTAGCATTCAGTGAACAACCCGCGCGCTACCCTTGTTTACCTCTCTCTCGAGACAAAGCCACGACTGCCCACGAGCGTCAGTACGCACTATAGCTCTCTTTGAATTTTCACGTGATTTTGTGTTTTTTCGTGTAAATTTGTATTGATTGTTGGAAAGTATGAAGGTGGCATGCGTATCCAGGACTTGGCTGCTGCATACCGTATGCTGAGAACGACGGTATCTACGATTGTGAAAAACAAAGACGTTATTAAAAAGTAAAGTGAGGTTAAATTTTCATTTATTTCATCTAATTGCTTTTGTATTTATGTATTTTAGTATTAAGCAGTGTTTAAATTATTTTATACAACCCCATCAATGTATAATATGCCAATAAGAATAGGATTTTTTTTTCATGGGAACGGATTAATCATTTTCCCTTTATTCCTTATGGGAAAAATTTGCTTGATATACGTTCTGTTTGGTCAAGTCAAAGGATCTGGAACAGATTAAGGATGTATAGGGGTTGAATTATGAGGAAAGATTAAAAGAGCTGAGCCTTTACAGTTTAAGCAAAAGAAGATTAAGAGGTGGCATGATTGAAGTGTTTAAAATTATGAAGGGAATTAGTCCAGTGGATCGAGACTTGTATTTTAAAATGAGTTCATCAAGAACACGGGGACACAGTTGGAAACTTGTTAAGGGGAAATTTCGCACAAACATTAGGAAGTTTTTCTTTACACAAAGAACGATAGACACTTGGAATAAGCTACCAAGTAGTGTGGTAGACAGTAAGACGTTAGGGACTTTGAAAACTCGACTTGATGTTTTCTTGGAGGAAACAAGTGGATAGGACTGGCGAGCTTTGTTGGGCTGAATGGCCTGTTCTCGTCTAGAATGTTCTAATGTTCTATACCAAGGTACCACTGTATGTCTATTTGTTTGTCTGTGTCTGTGTGTGTGTGTGTGTGTAAGCACGATAACTTGAATACACTTTCACGTTGGGCAACCAAATTGTGCATAAAAGTATTAGGTACAAAATGTAGATTTCTATCAGCTTTTGAGCTATTTCTGCTAACCGGAATTTTTTTCTTCATACACCTACAGAGTCCAATTTATTAAAAACACTGGGGGGCTGTGGACGAAAGGCGAAAAACAAAAACTAGGTCTGCATTTTTTAAATGAAAACGCAGAAGTGTGGACAGAGCCTTAGTTTCACAGATATAATCACAGATGGGCCCATTCACTGTAATGTCAGTTCACTTTATTCAGATGTGAAATTCAATATTTATGTGGTTAATTTCTTTTTTTTTAATTAAGCCAATTAGAGACTGTGTCTCTCTAAAGTTTATTGCTTTTTGATAAGTGGTTTTATTACACTACAGTGAGTGTTGGGATAATTTATATGAACATTACTTTGTTTTTCTGTACACCTTAATTTGTCCTGGGTATGATTTTAAACTGCATCCGGCCCTGCAAGTGGTCCTTCATCTTGCAGGGAAATCATGGGGGTTGGTGGCAGGATTGTCACTCCAGCCACCGTTATATAAAAAAAAAAAAAAAACTTCACACAGCTGTGAGACGACAAAAAGGACTCCTCCTTCCTATATGGTTGCGAGACATGGCCACTATCCAGTGACCAGAGATGAAGACTGGATTCCTTCATGTGTGTCTCTTCAGAGAGTCCTTGGGTCCCGCTGGTTTGACTTTGTGTTGCTCATGGAGTCCCGAATGAGGCACATTACCTGCATTGTGAGGGAGCGTCAGTTACGGCACTACGGCCATGTGGCGCGATTCCCCGAGGGTGATCCAGCTCACGGGACCCTCATTGAGTGGCTGAACCAGGGCAAGGGCACTCCCATGTAACTGGCTGCGGCAGATAGCGGGTAATTTCCGGAGGGTTGGACTGGACCGTGTGTCTGCCTGGGGGGAGTTGCCAACCCGGATCCCAAGCTGTTTTGTCGTGTGATGGGTGCGGCAACACGCTGTACCAGTGCCTGCTCCCCAACTTAACTTAATTACGGTATTTTGTCACTCTACGGCACACCGTGCTGTTGTGACCTTTCATGCTCGGCTACATATGCCGCAAGGCTGAGCAAAACTAAATTAAGAGTTCACAATGAAGGTGCATATTACTGAATGCAACAAATTACCTTAACTAGAGACACAATCTTATTTTTTTCTAAAATTAGAAATGAAAATACAGGAAATCCAAGAGTTTTTATTTTCTACTATCATCATCTTCTAAACTCAACTCATCCATCGGATTGCCTCCTGAATACTTCAAGCGAAACTTGTGAAGGTTTTATAGCATTCTTTAATCGCAATATAAATGATAGGAGATGGGATATAATACATCCCTCAAAGGCTTATACCGTTGAGGCGGGCGGCTGGGTGTCTGTGCCCAGCCAGGACACCGAGAAGGACCAGGAGAGGGACTATGCCTTCCCCGGACCACAAGAGGGCAGCCACCCTGGTTTGTGTGGAGGCCACAGGAGCTGAGCATGAAAGCTCAACCCTATACGGGCCCATGGCCACCACCAGGGGGTGCCCTGAAGACTGTGAAGCCCTGGACGTCGGCACTTCTGCCACACCCAGAGGTGTATTACCAGGGACACCCGCCACACTGGAGCACGTCTGGGTGGGAATAAAAGGGCCGCCTCCCTCCAGTCATCAGCTGGAGTCGGGTGGAAGAGGACGAAGCTTGGAGGAGAGGAGTGGCGGCGGTGAAGGAGGACAGGATTTTGAGAGGCCTGGACTGGTTAGTGATTGGTGAAAGGACACTGGGTTGTGTGCGGGACAATATTTATTTGTAAATAAACGTGTGTGATGTTTGAACCATTGGTGCCTGCCTGTCTGTGTCAAGGCTGATCTCCACACTGTTGACCGTTATCGAGCTCACTATAGGAACTCAATTACTTCACTAAAACAGGTTTACCTGAACTTCATCGAATGTTCACTCAGTTCAAACCTTCCACTCGTACCCTTGACCAGTCCCAACACACTTTGTTAAAAGACATTTCTGATGTGCTTGATACAGTGAACTCCACTTTAGATATGGGAGTCTTCCCAGATTCTCTAAAGATAGCAGCAACTTTTTGACCCATTTCTAACCTGCCTTTTTTCACTTTCTCATATCTAAAGTAAAGGGAAAGTATTTGACTCGTCCAAAACTCCGATGTCGAGATTTTGATGAATCTCGACATTTTTCACCTCCCTGACTTCCTTGTATACAAAGTATAGGAAAAGTATTGTAATTGTCCAAAGATTTGATGTCGAGATTTTGATGAATCTCAATGTTTTAGACCTCCCTGAGTCCAAAAATACCATTTCTGGAATTGTGTATGTGTGTGTGTGTGTGTACACGATAACTTGAGTACGCTTTCACTTAGGTCAACCAAATGTTGCATACAAGTATTAAGTAAAAAACATAGATTTCTATCAACTTTTGCGCTAGTTCCGCTAACCAGAAGTGTTACTTTACCTTTCATTCATGCAGCTGCAGAGTCCGATTTATTCAACTTTAGTTTTATAGTAATTGTTCAGTATCTATATATATAATCCACTAAGGCAAGACACCCATGGAAAGCACGCCGGAAGGGGCGTGGATTTACTAAGCCGCCGACAAGTAAGACACCTATGGTGCACGCAGGAAGGAGCCACGGCCACCAACTCCAAGACCATTGGATACGACGACAAATCGCAGAGCCACGCCCACCAACTCAGATGCGATGACACAGAAAAAACAGCGTCATTTATATTCGTCTGTTGTAGAGGCCACATGCACCTCCGAGCCACGTTGACTGTTCATAGAGGCATGTTTCTCGCGGAGGTAAATCGCCATATGCAGCGTGTAAAACGGTTTGCGAGGGGTATCCCATGGGATCCTTAAAACAATCCTTTACAACTGAGGTTAAAACACAATGAAGTAAGCAGTCTTTAAAAACCGAGTTTTCGGTTACGATGCACGGCCGCGTGCACCGTAGCAAACTGTTTTTTTTTTACGCTACATACAGCAATTCGCATCCGCGACAAACATGCGTCTTCTTAGATGCTCCTGCAGGAACACGGAAGACGTGAGTCACAGGTGCATCTGGACTGCGCAAAGACGACAACGACTGAAGTGACGAGTTGGAGGTGGGCACATGAGCAGGCAGTGCATGCTGAACGAGAAATCAGCAGACTAGCATGAAGAAGGGAGTGGAATGGACGTCCTTCTCCTCTCCGCCAGTTTTCATTCCATGCATTGTTACAGTGTTGCTTTTCTTGCTGTTTTATTACATTACTGATTTTTCAAATGTTAATTTTCTCGCTGTGCTTAAAAATAAATAAAAAACCGGCTTGATTATGCGGCGTATGGTACGCCTCGGGTTGGCTAGTGTTATTTATTTGATTTGATTTGTTGTTGATGGTTCTTTAGTGTACATAATGTAGTGCTTTAATGATTGCTTTAATAGTGATAAAAGAGCTTTATACAGTAAATATAAAGAATTATCATTATTATGATTGACCACTACAGGGAAGAGCTATTGATGTAGCGAGTTGTTCCTACTGTAAGTAATGCGCAGCGTTTTCCGGACGATGGCACCTGTGATGAGTTTTTGGTAGCTGATCATTTCCTGACCAAGACAGATGGACAGATATGTATATAGATGTCTGTATGTCGTATAATCTTGTGTTTATGTTTGTATAGTGCCTTTCTCACTTCCCAAAGCACTTTAATCATAGCGAGTTGGGAGCTACGTCAGCCACCTCCAATGCGCAGCAGCCACCTTGATGATGTAATGGCAGCCATTTTTGTGCTCGTAAGGTCACCATTCATTAGCTGTTAGCTGGTGAAGAAGATCGCAGATTAGAGACTGGGGATGATTAGGGGGCTAGAATGACCAGACAGTGGTGGGTAATTTAGCCTGGACATCAGGATTCAGTCTGCTGTTCATGAACGATGCAGCGAGATCTTTAATGACCACCGAGAGCCAAGTCCTTGGTTTTCCATCTCATTTAAAGGAGAGAGGCACTTTTTTTGCAGTACAGTGTCTCCATCTGCACTGGGGGTACATTGGGTTCTGCATTCAGACCACAGGGTAAGCGTCCCCCTGCTGGCCTCGCCAGCACCTCTTTGCACTGTCTTAGAGAAAGGTTACTCGTGCAACCATGTTTTTCAGGACTTGCTTTTGGACTTTGTGGTCTGTTCTGATGGCCACCGGTTCTTTGTATGAATTGGTACACACAAAGTTTCCTGGGTAAGGGGGTGGGCTCTCCTAGACCAGAAATGGAGAGGTTTGCTCAGAAGTTTGGGTGCTGCTGCCTATATGACATTTTTTAGAGGGGTGAGCTTTTGTATGTTCTCAGAAAATGTGCTGCAGCCCAGATTTTTCACTTGCAAGTGGATGTTTAATTTAAATTTTTGTGAGCTGTTCAGACTCTGCCATGTTCTTATTTAAGTTCTTGCTAGCTGAATCTAGCCGTCTGGTTTCAACATTCCCAGATTCTCTTTGGTATTTCATGTGTCCCTCTCCTTGTGTGTGTGTGTGTGTGTGAGTGTGTGCTTGGCCATGACTTTCTTCCTCTTTAACAGTACAGTGATCCCCCGCCTATCGCAGAAGTTACGTTACAGACCCATCAGCGATAGGTGAAAATCTGCGATATAGAAAGACGATATAAATAAACATTTTTTTTATAGTTTTATCCTTATAATACCCCTCCCGCACGCTTTAAACACATGTAAACTTGTAATGGCGAGCGACGTCCGCGTAACGCTTTTCTTCCCGAAGCATATCCAGGAGTTTTACCTTCTCCTGAATGGTCAAGGTCTTCCTCTGGCACTTAGGCTCCCTACTACCAGAAGGCTTAGAAGATGCAGGACGCTTGGGAGCCATTGTAGGGCTTAAAACAAAACGAAAAGTTCACAAAAAGTTTGCTCACAACAATCGGACCACAGGCAAGTTACGCAATATGCAGAGAACTGAGATGCGTCGGAGACCCACGTTCGCTGTTCGTGGCGAGATTACGCCACGTTAGTAGCAGCCAATCAGAGCCCAAGAGAATGAAAATCCTGCTTTGATTGGTTGAGTCTCCTCTTTCAGCCAATAACGGGCCTTGTAAGAAATCTGCTGGGTACTGTAACGTGAAACTCTTTGTCTACCGTAGTGTATAATGTACGTATATTTAATGATTTACTGGACTGTATTGCTTAAATGTTCATTATTTTATATACATATTGACTTTTTACTGCATTTTAGTCTATATTTACAGTTATGTTATAGTTATTATAAATTATAATACATATTGTTCTAACAAACTCCTGTCTAGCATGCGTAGTGACAAATGAAAACCGTATGCTTTGTTATGAATTGGCTGCAAAGTACACTTCAGGTAGGATGTACTTATTGAATTTTTACTCCATTTTTATTTATATACAGTACTGGTGTTTTTATATATATATATATATATATATATATATATATATATATATATATATAAGTATATATATATATATTTGTTATAATTACAGTAATACATTGTTATTAATGCATAGAAAAATGCTTATTTTAACGTAAAAAGTTGTCAAAAACCCATAAACTATCACTATAAAACCGCAGCTTAACATGATAGAAAATTAGATATGTTCCACAGAAAAATCTGCCATATAGCGGGGGATCACTGTAATAAGTGGCTACGGTCGTTTTTTTTCTCAATCCATTAGCCAGTGTTGTTAGAAAGCGTCGTCTGTAGTTTGACTCGCAAGGCTCCGGAGACCATTAGTTGCTCCCTGTCAGCAGTCCCTTGTGTAGCAGAGCAAACAATCTTTCAGTGATTGGAGCCAAGTAACATGGTGGTTGGCAGAGGAGCGTCACAAACAAATTACAGATTTACACTCTCCACTGCCATGATTAGCAAGCAGATCTGTCAGACTTGAGAAAATTAAGTGTAAGGGCATTTAAGACTGAAGCCATGAAGCCCTTCTTTACACAGCAGCCATACCACCTACACTTCAGAACAGGTCATCCACCTGAAGCTCAGCATGTTCAGGCCTGGCCAGGACTTGGATGGGAGACCACCTAGGAAAAGCTGCGGTTGCTGTTGGAAGAAGGTGTTGGCAAAGCCAGCAGGGGGCGTTGACCCTGTGGTCTGAATGTGGATCCCATAGCAGTGACGTGGACACTGTGCTGTAAGAAATGGTGCTGTCTTTTGGATTAGATGTAAAACTGAGGTCCTGACTCTCTGTGCTCATCCCTGGGCATCCTTCGTAAAGAGAGTTTATCCCAATGTCCTGCCACAGCCTTGTCATTCTGGCCCCCCTAATCATCCCCTGTTCGTCTCTCTCACCACCACTACTGGTGCAAAAATGGCTGCTGTCGCATCATTCAGGTGGGTGCTTCACATTAATGGTGGTTGAATTGGGTCCACACTCATAATGAAAAAGTGCTTTGAGTAGCGAGAAAAGCACTATATAAATATAAAGAACTATTATTATTAGAGAGTTGTGGGAATGTGGAACAAATTATCAGGACATGAAGATGAAGCAGAAACCCTGGCAACCTTTAAGAAAGATCTGGATGAGACATTGGGACATCTTAGCTACTAGCTAAACAAACAAGTGGTCTCCTCTCACTTGTCAGATTCCTTATGTTCTTACCTCGAAAATTTATTACATACATTAAGTAATAGGCAAGGTAAGATGTGAGCAGGAAACCTCTGACTGAAAAATGGAAAATGGGAGGACAAAGCAATTACTAAAAGAACAATTTAATCATTGCCTTGTGCCTGTCCCTTTAGTTAGAAGTGTGGCGGCTCGCCTCGGGCAGTTTCAAAATGAAATAAATCTGTACGTGTGCATTGTGTTTTCATATAATATGAATTACAGAAGTGATAATGTTATTTGCTTGGTTAGTTTAACATATTTGAATATTCCAATTAAAAATAAGTAAATATTCGAATATATTCAAACTTAGGTTAACGATTCTGGGTATTATGCTGTATGTGCTTTTTTTTTTTTAATATATGCAGGTAGTCATGTAGTCCCCAAGTTACAGACATCCAACCTACGACTTACGAACGGGGCCGCAGCTGCGACACATGTGCCTCAGTAACTGCTGCTCCGTCATCTTTGGCCTGGTGATGCTGCAAGCAGTGGCTAGACGGAGGTAGGGGGCGATTGTGCTGCTCGCACAGTGTAGTGTCCCTTGGGCGGCAAGCGGTGACCCGTGGTCCATAGTCACTGGGGCCACAGCTATCGCTCGTGTGCAGGACGGAGGCTTGATGGGCTGGATTGCTGCCCGCCCACTACACCGCCGCAGCTACTGCTCCTGACTGGACACAGGCTGGATAGAGCAGAGGGGGGTATTTCACTGCCCCCCCCATCACACACGGCTGCCCCCGTTCGTTCTCGGTGGGCGGCTGGTGATGCTGCAAGTAGGGACCCGGTTGTGGCTGAATGGAGGCCATTGAGGATGAACCGGGCGGCTTTAGCATTGTAGTGTGCCTTGGGTGGCTGCCTGTTGATTGGGGGCGGTGGTGGGTGATTCACTACCCGCCTTTGGCCGCACTGTGTTCGTTCTCGGTGGGCGGACGCTGCAGGCAGCATACTGTAGTGGAGGTGACTATGTGGTGAATCGCCCCTCACTGCCCTCATTCATTCTCAATAGCAAGCCTGCTTGTAATGTTACATCCATAGCAGGAAGTTGTCTCTTGTTGGTACATCAGACGTGTTGATGACGGGTGCCTTCCCGCTGTGATAGCGTGTACAGTGCTGTGTAGAACAGCTCATCTTAACCTTTTGTCTTCACCCTTCAACAATGTCTCTGAAACACAAATCTGATGCAAATGCTGGTGATACAGTAAAGAAGAGAAAAACTATCACCATTGAAAATAAAGTAGAAATAATTAAAAGGTCAGAGAGGGGTGAAACTCCATCATTCATTGGCAGAGCACTTTGTTACAGTCGGTCAACAATAGCATTTATTAAAATAATGTACCTGTTCCGACTTAGATACAGGTTCATACAAGTTTAAGTACAAACCTACAGTCCCTATCTCGTACGTAACCCGGTGACTGCCTGTACTTTACTAGCTGTCCCTCGCGGCTCCGCCTGCGTAGTAGTGAAACAGGACAAACTTTAAAAATCGATAAAAAATAATATTCCGTATTTACGAGTGTACCACGCGCACATTTTTTCCCAAAAATTAGCATTAGAAAATCAGGTGCGTGTCATACACAAGGAAACCGCTTGGGCTCTCTCGCTCATGCTCTCTCTCTCTTGCTCGCTTGCTCGCGCACCCGCGCTCTCTCTCT
>JANRMT010062850.1:25133585-25150198 GCA_026402145.1 Polypterus bichir lapradei | reverse complement strand
TATATATATATATATATATATATATATATAGTTTTACTGTGAAATAATGCAAAGAGTACGCGACACGTGTTTCGCCCTAATTTTGGGGTCATCAGGCGTACATACTCAGTGCACCACCTCTCGGGAATAGAACCTCGGATGTTGGCGCTAGAGGCGAAGCCTCTTCCATTGCGCCACGGCGTGTGGTTTGTCTATTTAAGAGTATGTAGATCGGGATATATATATATATTTACTTGCGCTTCGCAGCGGAGAAGTAGTGTGTTAAAGAAGTTATGAAAAAGAAAAGGGAACATTTTAAAAATAACGTAACATGATTGTCAATATACAGTAATTGTTTTGTGAGCGTTACGAGTGTTGCTGTCATCAAAGATTTGATTATCATTATTTCTTTCAATCAGGTTCGTATTTGTAGGATGTGTTGTGTTCAAGTTACATTCCGTGTTTGTCAATCGTTGTAAAGATAACAGGTTTCATTCATCGATTTGTTTCTTACTGCATCAATAAACAGCTCGTCTTCCTCTTTATCTGAGACGTCACACACTGCATGCACGTTTTTTTTTTTTTTTTTTTTTTACACTGTCTTCCTTTAGCGGGACATTGACTTTTTCCACCGTGTGCTTTGTTTCCGCAATAGTTGCACTTCTGAATATGCTTGTATGTGTCAGACGCTTCATATTTTTTTGCTGCCTTCTCAATTGTGTAATTTGGTTTTTGTTCAGCGCTCTTTGGAACTGTTGCTTTTTGTCTGTGCACTGCGTCAGTTCACGTGAGCCGCTCGGTGTACATGCATCGAAGGGTCCCAGCTGTGCTGATGTGCCACCCTGACCATCTCATCTTCGTCAGCATAAGCACAGTCCTTTACCCGTGAATATTTAGTGGCAGTGTTTCTATTGGATTGCCGCTGATGGACGGCCTTATATGGGCAGGCACTCAATTACGTGGGAGGCGTAACTCCGCCGTTGCTTTTTGTCTGTGCACTGCGTCAGTTCACGTGAGCCGCTCGGTGTACATGTATCGAAGGTTCCCAGCTGTGCTGGTGCCATCTCATGCGATGTCCACGGCTGTATTTAATGTTAGCTAAGACCCGGCACTTAAAAGTTTCTCTCGCAGTTTCGATGAGTTTGTGCCAAACACCACCCTGACCATCTCATCTTCGTCTGCAAAATGCACAGTCCTTCACACGTGAATATTTAGCGGCAGTGTTTCTATTGGATTGCCACTGACGGACGGCCTTATATGGGCAGGCACTAAATTACGTGGGAGGCGTAACTCCGCCTCCCACGGCCATCGAGCAGACGTCTATTATAGTATATGGACGAAAAAATAGGTTCCAGTTATGACCATTACGTGTAGAATTTCGAAATGAAACCTGCCCAACTTTTGTAAGTAAGCTGTAAGGAATGAGACTGCCAAATTTCAGCCTTCTACCTACACGGGAATTTGGAGAATTACTGATGAGTCAGTGAGTGAGTGAGTCAGTGAGGGCTTTGCCTTTTATTAGTATAGATTTGATTTGATTTGTTGTTGGTGGTTCTTTAATGTGCATAATATACAAATATAATCTTTGTCTTGTGGTTTACTCCTCAAATATCCATCCCCATATCTGAGTATACGAGAAAGTCGAGGGGAGACCACTCCTGATTTTTTTTGTTTTGGTATACAACATCATGCATTACCGCCATTTGCCTTCGACTGCGTAACAGCACATCATGCTTTGCTGTCTTCACAGAAATTTTTTTTCTTTCCTCTGTGTGTGTGTGTGTGTGGTTGTCTTCCCAGAAACCCATTCAGAATTAAATCTTTTTTTTTTTTTTTTTTTTGCCTGAAATCGTTTTGAAGGTCACTGGTTGCATCCTGAAAATATGAAGCTTAAATTTTGATTATCTTGATATATGGCATTCATTATGGTTAGGCCCATAATCTATATTATCTAACAAATACTCTTCCATTATTCTATAGTAGTTCCTAGAAACACGTCGACTCTTAACATACTGGAACATGTTAGACATTTTTTTTTTAAGCAACATCTGGGTAGTCGCAGCAAGCTCGAGGTTCTTTATCTTGTATCTAAAGTGAAACTGGATATTCTTAGCAATGGCAGAAGGTACGTTTTGATTTGGCTTTCAAATTGGCCTTCCCTGATTGGTTGACTTAGAGTCCTGAGACTCCAAGTGCCTTCACTGGGGCCGAGGGTGCTTGCGCCAGTCTGCTTCTACAGTGCCTTTTGAAATTTGTATTTAAAGAAATGAAAAAGTACTGTCGACGTGACACTGCCACCTCATTGGCCATGGCTGTAGTCTTCACATGACAGAGTGACACATCCTGCAGTTATCCCTTGCACTGTCAAGGGACAAAAACCTTTCATTGTTTTGGTAATGTCCAGCTATTTTTGGCTTGACTGAAAAAGTGTTTATGTTAACACCTACGTCTTCCAGTAACAAGCTCGACGGAGAGAGCCCTTACCAGGAAAAGAAAACACAAAAATGACTTGGCTCAAGGCAATATTTTTTTTTTTCTGTTTTGTTAAGCCAATTGCCTTGTGGGGGTTTTAAATGCAGGCTCAGAACAAATCTATCCAAAAATGGCATTAGACCCTTAAAATATTCTACAGGGTAAGTAAACTTAATGGCATGCGAGTGAGCAGTGTGGTTTTCTTTTGACCATCCAAGTTCTCCTTTTATGCAGAGAACTTGATACACTTCTGCTAAACTGTTTTGTAAACCCGCTGCGCCTGCATTTTTCTTTTTTTTTTTTTTTTGTTTTGGAAAAAGATTTATTTTTTCCATTTTCATTGTAAAACATTTTTTCTGGTATGTTATGTACCCTTCAGGCTTCCTCCTTGGGACATGGTTTGTAAATGTCAAACAAGACCTTCAACTCTAAAGTTATAACCCGTCTGATGTTTCAGGCTTGAGAGGATTTGATTTGCTGACTGTGCTGTTCCTGCACAATTATTTGTTTATAACCTTCCTGTCCAGGATACATAAGCATAATACCATCAGATAGTTTGTCTCTGTCTTTTAGTGGTGCTCATTAATAGTTTTGAACTGTTTAGAAAGTAAAATTTTTAAAAAATGAAAGAAAAAAAGTAACCAAAAAATGGTGTTAGACTCCCTTCTACAGTGAATTTGCGACTGTTGTCACATGAGGGATAGAAACAAATGTTGGCTTTTTAGATTCTTTTGTTTCTTCAGGGTGGTCCAGATCTAATTATGCAGGTCCAGATCGTCTGGATGACTTTGATTTATGCGGGGACGATTCCAGTTTGGCGCGAAAACGATTCTTCATGTCGTCAGTTTGCACACTTCTCGATGGTCCGGGATTTTTTGGGTGATTTTTCTATATACAGTAATCCCTCCTCGATCGCGGGGGTTGCTTTCCAGACCCCCCCGCGATAGGTGAAAATCCGCGAAGTAGAAACCATATGTTTGTATGGTTATTTTTATATATTTTAAGCCCTTATAAACTCTCCCGCACTGTTTATAAATATTCCCCGCAGAGTTATACAGCATAATCCCTTTGTATTCTCTTAGCTATTAGGTAAGATTCATTGAAATTATGTATATAAACACACTGTTTATATACAATAAAACCTAAATATTATTTTAAAGATATTGAGTGTCTCCGATATCACATATGTTACAGCCATTACGATAGACAGGCCACCAGCAATAAGTACGTACAATGCAAGAAAAATAGTATACAGTAAATGTGTGTACAGTGACACTAAACGTACGTACATGTACTAAGCACTGTAAGAAGAAAATTAATTATGGTTACTCACCAACAATGACACGATGACTTGTCCGATAACAATGAGTTTAATTTTACTGCACAACAAAGGAGAGCGGTACAGCCCTTGTAAAGGAGCCACTTCAGGCGATTGTGTAGCACTGCCGTTGTTCTTCTTCTGGCAGTCTTCAATCCAAATCCCTAAAGCAGATTCCATCCAGACTACTGCCTTATTACATCCACTTACAACTCGTTTTGCACCCTGGTTAAAAGGACACTGCGGCCGTAGATCTTATATTCCTTTCCTACTTTTTAAATAAAAAGAATCGTAGCCTTCAACAAATCCAAAACGTTTACCTTTTCGGCAATCGTTAACATCTTCTTCTTGCGCTTGGGCACGGCCCCTGAAGCAGTAGCAGATTTTTTTGGAGCCATAATGAAGGGCTTGACTATGCACAAAGATCAACACTAAAGAGCACAACTCTTTACACAGCGAAACACGTTGATGCTGAATGAGCGAGACGAGACTTCCTGGTTAACACTGCATTCAGCACGCAGGTGCTCTTCATGCGTGCTCTGATTGGTTAGCTTCTCAGTCAGGAGAACTTAACTGCGTGCTCTGATTGGTTAGCTTCTCAGCCATCCGCCAATAGCGTCCCTTGTATGAAATCAACTGGGCAAACCAACTGAGGAAGCATGTACAGGAAGTAAAAAGACACATTGTCCGCAGAACCCGCGAAGCAGCGAAAAATCTGCGTTATATATTTAGTTATGCTTTCATATAAAATCCGCGATAGAGTGAAGCCGCGAAAGTCGAAGCGCGATATAGCGAGGGATTACTGTAATAAACTTAATAAGGTATAACGTAATGAAAATTGCATAATTAGATCTGGACCACCCTATACTAGTAGTTCTGTGAGGAAGCAACAAACAGATTTGACCAGAGTGGAGCATATGATATTATTTTGTCTTGATTTTCAGAATGCATTTGATAAAGTGCCACATGAGAGGTTGGCACTTGGGAGATATCAGGGTGAGGTGTGTAGATGGGTGAAGAGGGTGATGGTGCCAGGAACCCTATCGGAATTGGCTGGCGTTAAGAGTGGTGTTCAAGCAGGGGTCAATGCTGAGGCCATTGCTATTTTTAATATATATAAAGAATTTGTGTAGGAATATAAACAAAAAAGAGCTGGTCATAGGCAGGAGGGCAGCAAATAAGGCTGTGTGATGTCTTAAAAGTTTACATTGTCGTTTCAAAACATCAACGGTGTACAATGCTATCGCCTCATGGAGAGAAAAAGAGAGAAAATCCACTCCCTCCCCTCAAGGGGGTGCCCTCTCTTGGAGCTAAGAAGTGCCTCTGGGGGTTTTTTCTTCCCACTGCTATCAGGAAATCCAACGCTTCCACCTGAGGTACGAGTTAAGTTCATTTTTATTTACTTATTAATTGATTGATAGATTGACAGGCTGTATAATTTGTCCTGTGCATCTCTCTCCTTGTTTTTTACTTTCTCGTATAGGCAAAGTATTGTAATCGTCCAGAAATTCAATGTCTAGATTTTGGTGAATCTCGCCATTTTAGACCTCCCTGACCTTCTCATATACAAAGTATAGGGAAAGTACTGTAGTCATCAGTCAGTCAGTCAGTCATCATCCAACCCGCTATATCCTAACACAAGGTCACGGGAGGGTCTGCTGGAGCCAATAACAGCCAGCACAGGGCGCAAGGCAGGAACAAACCCCGGGCAGGGCACACCCACCCACCCACCAAGCACACACTAGGGACAATTGTGTAATCGTCGAAAAATTTGATTTAGAGATTTTGATGAATTTCGACATTTTAGACCTCCCCGAGTCCGGAAATACCATTTTTGGAATTGTGTGTGTGTATGTATGTAAACATAACTTGAGTACGCTTTCATTTTGGTCAACCAAATTTGGCATACAAATATTAGGTACAAAACGTAGATTTCTAGCAACGTTTGGGCTATTTCCGCCAACCGGAAGTAATAATAATAATAATACATTTTATTTATATAGTGCCTCTCCCATGCTCAAGGCACTTCACAGAGTTTAGGAAGAATGACAGGGTATACAGTATGCAGCATTGTACTAAACCAGATAAATAAATTAAAGAAGAGTAAGATAGTAAATTCAGAGAAAAAGCCTAACAGACAACATAATTGATGGTCTGCACACACATACAGGTTACATGAGCATCTTGACAGAGAGGTAAACGGAGAGAAGGGGAATAAAGTCAAGTAGAGCTGAAAGCCTTCCTGAACAGATGAGTTTTAAGTTGTTTTTTAAACGAATTCATGGGATCAGCTGACCTGATTCATTTCGATAGGTCATTCTGGGCGCTATACAGCTGAAGGCCCTGCTGTCACCCATGGAGTGTAGATTAGTGTGGGGCACAACAAGATTGCCAGAATCGGTGGACCTTAGTGGGCAGACAGACACATAGTGATGGAGAAGGTCACTGATGTAGTTTGGTGCGAGGCCGTTTTAAGGTTTTGTAGGTTATTAGTAGGATTTTATATTGGATTCTGTAAGACACCGGGAGCAGGTGAAGACAGAGCAGGATGGGTGTGATGTGCTCGTTGCTGCTGGTTCGAGTGAGGACTCTTGCAGCCGAGTTTTGAATGAGCTGGAGCTGTGATGTATGATTAGAAGGGGCACCGGCCAGTAGGGAATTACAATAATCGATGCGGGATGTGATAAAAGCGGGGACAAGTTTCTCAGCATTAGAGAAGGAGAGGAAGGAGCAAACACGGGATACGTGACGGAGGTGAAAGTAAGAAAGTTTCTTAATGTGATTTATGTGGGCGGAATAAGAAAGGGAGGAATCAAAAATCAAAGTAGTACTTTCCCTTTTATTCATGCAGCTGCAAAGTCCGATTTATTCAACTGAAATTTTATAACAATTGTTCAATATATTATTAATTTAATTTGATTTGATTTGTTGTTGATGGTTCTTTAAAGTACATAATATAAAAATGTAATTATTGTCTTGCGGTTTACTCCTCAAATATCCATCCCCATATCTGAATATACGAGAAAGTCGAGAGGAAACCACTCCTGATTTTTATATTTCTGCTGCTGCATACATTTGAATTTCACCCAAGAGGTGAATAAAGTTTATCTAATCTAATCTAATAGTGGGATGTTTGTAGATTCTGAGTAATTAGCTGATTCACTCATGTTACTGTGGGAGGAATGATGCGCTGTGTTTTAGCTCGGGACACAGGAGTTTTGTCTTTTCACAGATTGCTACAACTCGGCCTGCGTACCTGTACTTGGTAATATTGTTACGTTGATTCAAAGATGATTTGGTGCAAGTTAATTTAAAATGGCTACACGTCACAGTGCCGTATTGGCACAAAACTCGGCATCAGAAAGCAGATTTGAATAAAGGTCTACCCTTAGGAAACGAGAAGATTTTTTTTTTTTTTTAGGAGACATCTTCTTTGTCTTTCGGCTGCTCCCGTTAGGTGTCGCCACAGAGGATCATCTTCTTCCATATCTTCCTGTCCTCGTCCTCTTGCTCTGTCACCCACATCTCCTTCATGTCCCCTCTCACCACATTCATAAACCTTCTCTTATGCCTTCCTCTTCTCCTCTTACCTGGTAGCTCTATCCTTAGTACCCTTCTCTCAATATACCCAGTATCTTTCCTCTGCACTTGTCCAAACCAATGCAGTCTCGCCCCTCTAGCTTAGATGTCACTAATTACTTTTACTCGCTCGAACACGGCCTCCTCAGTTCTCTTTCTACCACCTTCAGAACAAAAAATGCGACTCGACTTACGTTACAGAAAAAAGTTGGACTTCATTGTGTTTCCTCGTGGCTTGGATGTAGCGCATAGTTGGCCTCTTCTTATAATGCGCATAAGGCCGAGTCTTGATTGATATGGTGAGCTTGCTGTGTACTAGGCTCTAGGTTTTTAGAAATAGTATAAGGCCCTGCTTTGATTTTTCTGTATAGTGTAACGAGTTTATTTCAGATTGACTATCTCACGTACACAGTACAAGGACATTTCTATTTGCCCACAAGCGGTGCTTGAAGTGGAACCAAATTATTGGCACTACTCAGTTTAGTCAGTGTCTTGTTCCTCTTCCCAATTCATTATTACTTTTACATGATTGGGGGGAAGTGTGGGGGGGGGGGGGCGGCCCCCCCCAGAGGTTGGATCATGAGTATATTAATATATGCTATTGAAGTCCGTCTCTGTACATTAAGATTGGTGTGCCTCCAGGTGACGTCAGCTGACCTCTCCCAGTGTCAGTCCCCACAGTCACTCAATATTAGTATATGATACCAGAGTCCCTTTGAAGCTTCAAGTCCCACTTGAACCAGCCCACTTCATCCACCACCATGCCACCACTTTTGACTTGGGCATTGAAATTGGCTTTCGAACCTCAGTACTGAGGCAAATAATGGAATACTCCAAAACCCGTCTTACGCCAGTCTCCCTGTTGCGCCAAGGTGTTGTACCGCATTGAAACAATAAGTGGTGGGTGGACATTGTAGAGGTTGGCTGCACCCCGTGAAGTTGCAAGGGCGTCCAAGCAATAGGAGATGATCTCCAGTGAAGTCCTGATCATGCTGTACTTTACATCTCATCACTCTTTATAGTTGCCTCCCTGGTGTGCTACATCATGCCCCGCATTGAAGCCAAATTCCCTGTGAAGTCGCCATCACTTCGATGGAATAACATTGGGGGAGTCCCATGAAGTCCATAGCTTATTAAAGCAATAGGTTGGGGGTATCATTGATTGAGGGAATGCCTGCCTGATGTTTACTTCTGGTACTGAAAAATACCAAAATGTCGTAAGTGCCGTACTATTTTTAGTTTGGGGTTTTTCTGTACTTTTTCCTATACTGCGCAATCCTAGCCTTAACGGTTGTGTATATGATACCATGAAATTGCAACCCATATGAACCTTTGTAAACATGAAGGCAATTCTAGAATGTGATGGATAGAAGTCCACACCTCATGACCTTTGGGGTAGCGAAATGATAGGTAAAATGGAGTTCAACACGAGTCAGAGCTCTTGGAATTGATCGCTAACCTGGGAAGCCCACTCTACACTGTTCTCTTCATGAAGTGTTTTAAGCTTCCTTTCAGATGGCACATTAGGATGCCAAAATCTTCAAATGCCTGTTGTGATCGAGTAAAGGAAATGTTGAGGCGCTTACTCGGTCGCGCCCACTTAATCGAACCAAAGAAAACAAACAGAAATGTCCGGTACGGGCACAAAAATGTTAACTAGGGGGTCTCAGAAGTAAGAGACAAGCCCGTGAGTCTTGGCAGCATCCAGAATGTTGGTCACCAGTAAGGAGCTCCGTGTTGTGGTGCATTGCATTCATATTGGGACACCTTCACTGGGCATCTCCTCACTACTACAGAGGAAAACGGAAGAGGACAAAGTTAGCGTTGGCGCAGCCTCTTGACCTCCAGTGAGCCCTGAGAGAGATCCACAGACGTGCATGCAAGACACTGCCATGGTAGATATAGTGTTAGTTAATCATTTGGGAGTCTGTTAACACTATTGCTGAAGTACAGTAGTTGACCAGAGTGTTCTTGTGAACCATTTCTCAAGAAGATAGCAGTGTGTTTGGAATTGACCCGACTTATATGCCCGTTCAAAAATGTGACACTTTTTTTTTTTTTTGTTGCTTTCTCCAATCTCACACCAGTTTCTCAAACACATCGAATTTTGTTGCAGCAGCTCAATTACCAATTTCTTTCACCACTTCAACGACTTTCTTACAAATGTTCTTACAATAAAGGTGAATGAAGGTGTGAGATACAAAAAAACACAACTCAGTGCAAACGCCACTTCGGAATAGTTTGGGTATTACCATGTGGTCACGTAGGCACAATACTTAGGGTGGGGAAAAAAAGGCCGTGTACTCCATGGTTACTCCCTCAGGTGTGCGTTAGCATGTCATAATTTCTTGGACCAATAGCGTGAGTTTTCCGCATTCCACTTACACGACTGACATTATGAATACTGGATATTATACGGTAAAATCAAGCCCCACCTTATCCGGGGGAGAACTTAAACGCGAATATATACGGTGTGCAAAATGGTCTCCTCCTTCTAGTTCTTCTTATCATTACCTAATGTCCATCACTTGACCGAAACTGCCATCATTACTTCAAACCCAGTGCAGGTGTCTAAAACTTAGTCATTGATCAAGAACATAACTTAAGTCGAAACCAGGAGGACCCAAATATGAGATATCGTGTTGTTCAAATGAAAGTTGCTTGACGTCCAAGTATCTCTCAAGGTTGAAGTTTTAAGCAGCTGCATTTCTAAAACAATGGTCTGTTTAGCCCTCTCAAAGTACACAGTGTCCTTGACTAAAGTTTTTAAGCTTAGCAGCAATAATAAAATGTGTAGGCGGGGACTTTTTATGGTTTAACCCTTACTTTACTAGTGTGTGTTAGGATATAATACTTATTTTTCATAAATGCTTATGATTCTCTTTGAATATATGCAAATCATTTTTTTTTCTACAAGCTGCATCTGCAAAGGAAAAAAAATGGGATAAATGTCATTTCCATGCTGCAAATGAAAGAAGGTTAAAGATGCAACTTTTTGGTTGTATGGCCTTCATCAGATGTGTAGCTATGAGGTAAAGAGGAAAGAAGGAAGGTGAAAGGAGAAAAGGTGAGAGAGTGTGAGAAAAAAATTTGTCATTAGAGAAGATGGAGGGAGAGATGGAAAAAGTTAGTTGGTCATTGAGTGCCAGAGAAGTGAGGCAGAAAATGACCTTCTGCTTTCCTTTGAAAAGTGTCTTTGAAGCCCTGTGAAAGACCACACGCCGGGAGATCAGTGTGGTGATGATCAGGAAACATGGAGTGATCTACAACAGGCTTTGTGAGGTCTTTGATCTTAAGAGCTCCCTGAAACAATCTGCTCGCCTTCTCCCTGTCTTTCCTCTGTTGATGGTCCTATAAGACATACAGCAAATCACGTTTTTAATCTGGCAAGAGGCCCATTGCTTAATATGGAATTTACCAGAGGGACCAGATACAAGGGTGGTGTTGGTGACATATAGGTTAAGAAGAAAGGCTCCTGTGGGAGGATCAGTCTGCGAAAAGGGGACATTTTGCTTAATGACCTTTAGGAGAGGTGGGGTGCAAGGGAGGAATGGGAGGACCAGTGGGATGCTGGTTTCATTATTGGAGTTCCTTTTAAAGTGAACGTTACGGTTGAAGGGTCTGTCTACATTATGAGAAGTAACCTATATTGATGAAGTAACTCCGTATTCTGGGTGCTTCATTACAGAACATTAGAACAAACCAGATGAGAACAGGCCATTCAGCCCAACGAAGCTCACCAGTCCTATCCGCTTATTTCTTCCAAAAGAACATCAAGTTCTTTTGAAAGTCCCTAAAATCTTACTGTCCACCACACTACTTGGTCGCTTATTCCAAGTGTCTATCGTTCTCTGTGTAAAGAAAAGCTTCCTAATGTTTGTGCAAAATTTCCCCTTCACAAGTTTCCAACTGTGTGCCCATGTTCTTGATGAACTCATTGGAAAGTCACCGTCTCGATCCAGTGGACTAATTCCCTTCTTAATTTTAAACACTTCAATCAGTCACCTCTGCAGACGTCAACCCTCATCACTGCAGAGGTGACAAAGTCTCTGAGGAACTGTGAAAGACGTCAAGCAGTAGAAAAGGTGACTGTGGGAGTCGGACAGCTTCAGTTGACTTCATAGTCAGGATGTATAGGACAGCAGAAAGGTGAGAACACAGTGTGGGGCTTTTTTGCAAAAAAAAAAAAAAAAAACTGAAATAAGGCCCTTCCTGTTTCCTGAACTCAAGTGAATTAATTTTTGGTAACCTTTACTGGCAATTTGTATGGCAGTAGTGAAGGAGGATCCATAGCAGTCGTCTCCACAGAAATGTTTTTGAACCTGGTGGGAGAAAAGAATAGAAAAAAAAAAAAGATATCCGCACAGAATAACAAAATGATTATCTGATGAAAAGCTCGTAGTACTCAGTGATTTATAAAGCCTGACATTGTATGCATGAATTCTTCTCTTCTTGTAACCCCAGTCGCGTCAGCCTGGACCTCCAGAGAAATCGCCCATCCGATTTATTTCATGTGTTCTCGTTCAAGCAATTACTCAAACTGGTTTTTATTCTTTGGTGCAGAAAATTCCCTTTCACAGTCATCTGTGCTCACAGGTAAGACCGCCCAAACAGCAATTTCTCAATTTGGCAAAGACGGCTCAAGTTCAGATGCTGCTTCTAATCTTAGCAGTATTTATTTTGGCTCTAGATTTTGGTAGGATTGTTCTTTTAATAATTTTGGCAACTGGTGATTCTTGTTTTTAGTAGAGTCATAGCTTAAAACTGCAGGACTGACCTTTCGTTTTTATATATAATAAGCATAAAGAATTTCTGCTGCCTCACCTTGATTGAGACTTTTCTGCATTGAAATGTCTTGAAGAGCAGGTCATGATTTGCATATCAGGAAGTCTGGTTATCTAGATAGTTAATAGCTGTGCTAAAGTAGTTATCATAAATGATGGAACATTAACAACAGTAAAATTGCGCCGAAAGTCACAACCTGCAAATTAATGGATTGATGAATCTGCAGTCTTATCCAACATGGCTGATTTAGGAATTGTAGCCTCGGTAAAAATAGACAAGAACTAATAGAAAGGTTGGTTGGGGGTCCACCCTGTATATTATCACACTGCAGCAAATAAGCATAAACTGAGTAATCATAAAGGACTGAATCAAGATTATGACTGACTGTAGGATGAAGGGTTCGGTTTTTTTATAGTGGCTAGACAGGAAGAGGTGGGTTTATGAGGAAGTGATGTCTGCAAGAGGGTGTGGTCTGGGAATGGAAGTGGGTGGAGCTCTAGCTGGGCTTCTCTTCTGGTTTTCTGTGGACGAGGGAGAAGAGGCATTAATGCAGTTCATGAACCCCTGGCTCTGCTTCTTACCCATCGTTGAGCCCTTAGACTGCCTCCAATGTGCAGTGACACCTGGTTAAGAGTGTGTACAAGTGACTGAGTGTCAGAATTTCCGTTGGTGAGTTTTTAGGTGTTCTGAACTGGAACATATTTAAAGGTTCACAGCAACAGACATGTGTAATCTGGCGATCATTGAATATCAGCCTTCTTGTGTAAAGCGCAGTGCCATTCTGCCACTCTACTAGGATGCAAATGGAGGCGGCTTGCAAAGTTTAACAAATCTTATACAGTCCTGGGATGGCCATTTCGCTGTATATAAGACAGTCATGAAGTGTACAGGTTATTGTAATTCAGGCTCTGTGTGTCATCGATACGCATAATTTTACTTTCATGGGGAAGCACAAACTGATGTTTGAGTCTCGGCAGCCTTTTTTCAGTGTGCCGTGCAGCACTTTGCTCAGCTGGCAAGTCGCTCACTTCCTCTACTGCAGAGCTTATTGTCCAGAGACAGAAAAATAAATAAAACTCAACAAAACGCTCGCTGACGTGTACCCCTTCAACGTGGATTTCAAACTAAGTAAGAGGTGCAGTCGTTCTAGTGGAGCTCTCTCCGGTTGGTTGCTCTGGCCAGTAATGATGCCTCCTTCTGGGTCGCCTGGGATTTTATGGTGGCTGTCAGCCTCACCAGATGGCTTCTCTGCACTGTAGGAAAAGAAGGTGATGAAAAGGTTAGCGGCAGCACCCCCTCTCATCTGGGCAAGTTATTACATAACTCAGTTGGGCCTGTGAGGAGGTCCTCTGATGCACATCCCTAACTATACCGTACCAGTCAGAAGTTTAAGAACACCTCAGTTTGTCCAGTTTTATTTCAAATTTAATCAGTTGAAATGCAGTGAATGGCCTAAAATGGTGAAAAGGTAAGCAGTAAACTGCCAGAGGTTTACATTTAAAGTTTAGGTTAGCTAAAACTGAAAATAAAAAGGGAATTTCAGAATGTTACAAATGGGCCTTCTTCAGGGAACAACTAATAGGTTACAACTTACAGATGTTCTGCAGCAATTAAAGTAAATGAAGCCTTACAAGTTGAAGCAAACAATTTGCACAGGCGTCCCAACTTGCGTTGATTACTTAAAATCCCTCTGTTCCTCTTAAAGCAGAGTTGGAACAAATTATGTTACTACACCCTCAGTGATGATGGCAGGAAAACGACAATTAACAAATGAAATGAGGCAGAGCATTGTTACTCTTTGAAGTGTAGGCCTTTCATTTAGAGAAACTGCAAACAAAATCAGTGTCCGTGAGTCCAGTGATGCCCTACCCAATCCAAAGGCAATTGGAAACTGGAAGAAACTCTGATAGGAAGAGATCTGGCAGAACCAAAGTCGCCACCCAATCAGAAGACAAGTTTCTGAGGATCACCAGCTTTGGTGACCGGTACTTCACAGCACAACAGCTTCAAGCATAGCTTAAGAACGCAGATCATAAAGAGGAAGAGTCAGTTTCTACTGTGAAGAGGAGACTTTGTGCTGCAGGTTTCATAGGGCAAGTGGCAGGAAGAAAGCCATTCCTTAAAGGACAAAATAGAACCTTGAAATAGACCAATGAATTAATTTGAAATTTTTGGTTCATCACGCAGGGTGTTTGTACCACTTGTTCCACAGTGTGTGACACCAACTGTCAAACATGGAGGAGGAAGTGTGATAGTCTGGGGTTCTTTTGCTATAGGGCAGAGTTGGTGACTGGCACAGAATGACTGGCATTTTGAATCAGAAGGGTTACCACAGTTTGACTGTTATATCAGCAAAAGGTGTCAGGCTACTGTGATGAATCAAACATTTGAATAAAATTTTATACACTTGATGATTCTTTGACATTTTTTTATTTGCCATTGTTTATTTTTTCAGTACCTCAATTTTATGAAACATTTAAGCATTAAGCTGCACACAGTTCCATTAAAACTGAGGTGGTCTAAAACTTTTGAATGGTTGTGTATATTGTATGTGTATGTTTATGGGCAAATATAGCATTGTCAACCCACATTTTTTTTGTAAATCTTCTACACATTCAACACACTCTGACATCTCATTATTAGCTTTTTGTGAGATCTTTTTCAAAGAATGTAACATCAACACTGCATGTAAAGTATGTCATTGTTCACTGCCCTGTTGTTGTACTCCACGTATGTTAGCACTAGAAAATTACGAAGATCTTAGACTATGAAAATTACCGTCCTGCCACGCAAGAACTTATTTTTCATGCCCAGTTCCTTTCTTTTTTTTCAGCACTGTCATCTTCTGATGAAGAGCACTTTGTGATTCATATCAAAATTATTACATGAATGCCTGATGCGGGTCCATTGATTAATGGTGACAGGTGTTATTTTTTGTTTTTGGGCGATCCATCTGTTTAGTCATGGCCCTTAATTTGCAAATGTGTGTTAAGTGCTTTTTGAGAGGATTAAACAGTCCTGTTTCCTTCTTCCTGGTTCTAACTTGCAATGCAAAAGTTGGTCCCCGTCATCAAATACCTCCCATGTATTTTAATAGTCTAGGTTTTTTGTCAAGTAGTTGTAAAATCCCTTGTCTTACTCATTGTCTCTCATTTTCTCTTTCTCTCCTTTACAGCAACAATTGCTGAGGCAATGGCGCAGTGGAACCAGTTACAGCAGCTGGACCCCAGATACCTGGAGCAGCTGTACCACCTGTACAGTGACAGCTTTCCTATGGAGCTCAGGCAGTTTCTGGCCCCTTGGATTGAAAGCCAAGACTGGTAGGTTCATAGGCAATAGTTCTGATGTTTTCATGACTTGCTGAAATTATATTTAAACATATGTGTGCCTACCCTGAGTTACTTCCTGTGTTAGTGGTCTTTAACCGAGTAAGGTTTTTGGCAGTGTCTTTGGGTTAATGCAGTGGGTAAGCTAGGCTCTCATTCTGGAGGAAAATCGTTACCTCCGTTCTGTGTGAAAACATGTAAAAAATGTACTTTTTTGGGGCATTGCCACAAACTACATGGAGTAAGCAACATATAAAAAAACATCGGGAGTGGTCTATCCTGGACTTTCTAGTATACTCAGGTGTGGGAATGGATATTTGTGGAGTAATTCGCAAGACAATGATTATATTTTGATATTATGTACATTAAAGAACCATCAACAACAAATCAAATGAAATTAATAATATATTGAATAATTATTATAAAAGTAAAGTTATATTATGTACATTAAAGAACCATCAACAAGTCAAATGAAATTAATAATATATTGAACAATTATTATAAAAGTAAAGTTGAGTAAAGCAGACTCTGCAGCTGCATGAATAAAAGGTAAAGTACCACTTCCGGTTAACGGAAATAGCGCAAAAGATGATAAGAAAAGTACATTTTGTACCTAATACTTGTATGCAAAATTTGGTTGACCTAAGTGAAAGTGTACTCAAGTTATCGTGTTTACACACACATAGAGACATAGACATAATTCCAAAAATGTTATTTTCGGACTCGGGTGGTCTGATATGTCGAAATTCATCAAAATATCGAAATGAAATTTTTAGAGGATTCCAATACTTTCCCTATACTTTGAATACGAGAAAGTCATGGAGGTCTAAAACGTTGAGATTCATCAAAATCTCGACATCTGATTTTTGGACAAATACGATACTTTCCCTATACTTCGTATATAAGAAAGTTATGGAGGTCTAAAACAACATCAAATTTTTGGACAATTCCAATACTTTCCCTACACTTTGTATACGAGAAAGTCATGTAGGTCTAAAATATTGAGATTCATCAAAATCTAGACATCGAATTTTTGGACGATTACAATACTTTCCCTATACTTCATATATGAGAAAGTCATGTACAGTAGGTCTAAAACAACACCAAATTTTTGGACAATTCCAATACTTTCCCTACACTTTGTATACGAGAAA
>JANRMT010062850.1:25120628-25133575 GCA_026402145.1 Polypterus bichir lapradei | reverse complement strand
ATTCCAATACTTTCCCTACACTTTGTATACGAGAAAGTCATGTAGGTTTAAAATGTCGAGATTCATCAAAATTTTGACATCAGATTTTTGGACGATTCCAATACTTTCCCTATACTTCGTATACAAGAAAGTCATGTAGGTCTAAAATGTCGAGATTCATCAAACTCTCGGCATCAGATTTTTGGACGATTCCAATACATTCCCTATACTTTGTATACGAGAATGTAAAAATACCATTTTTGGTTTGAGTATTCCTTTAAATGTTCAAAATGATATTGCAACCCCCATGAACAAAAGGTAAGGTAACTTTGTTCAATACTGACTGATCTCCAAAGTTTTGCCCTGTTTGCTTCAGTGCTTGAGCGTGACACTGTGTATTGGAAATAAAATCAAGGACATTGAAGATTTATTCACTCTGTAGTTTGCACCGCGTCTTGGTACCCACAGTACTATTTTGAGTTTATCAGAGAATTTAAACTTATCATGTCAGTGAGTATGCGGTAAATGCTGGGCTGGGATTCATCGTCTTTACTCAGCACACAGCTGTATTTCTTGAAACTGCATGCTGTCATAACTGAGTCTTGTTTCAGCCAAAAGGAAACTCGCTAGTTTCACTCACAGTGAAACAAAATCATTTTAAGAGTCCGGTGACAAAAGAATAGTGCATAGGGTTTGTTAGTTTACCCAGTGACAATTTCTAGTAAGCCGATCGGCCGTTTGCTTTGATTGTTGAGTATTTAAAGGCAATGACCAATTCTGGGAAGCGATGTCTGTGTGTCACTTTATTGCTGTTCTACATTAACCATAAATGTACTGTTTTTTTTTGTTCTTTCTGTGCATCAGAGAATGTAATTCATTTATTTTATGCAGGGCTTATGCTGCTAACAAGGAGTCCCACGCAACTCTTGTATTCCACAATCTTCTAGGAGAAATTGATCAGCAGTACAGCCGCTTCCTCCAGGAAAACAATGTCCTCTACCAGCATAACCTCAGGAGGATAAAGCAGCATTTGCAGGTACTGACTTACGCCCGTGTGGCTGCTAATGCAGCTCAGACAAACTGCTGGGATTGATGAAGCCTTTTCTGACAGCCATTTAGTTCAAGATGATAGGGCAGTTTGACTTTGAGAGACTTTTATGTTCTTTCTCTAACATTCAGTCTGCCATTACAAAGGGGAAAGTGAGGCTGTGTGGCTTTTCCTCTTAATGGTCTGATTCTTGAGAGGGGGATGCATTATCAGGAAGTTCTTCCTTTTTTATCCTGGGGTAGACTGAAAAGTGTTGCATAATTGAACTAAACAACATGACTGGTTTGACAAGGTGCCTTTTGACAGGTTTTCAGTTACAGTGGTAAATATCTAAATCGGGGTAATTAAACTTTTTATTTTTGTTGTTTTTTTTTTTTTTTCTTTGTTTCAATGTTGCTGGATATCATGGCCGGCCTGTACACTGGTTCTGTGAGTCCTGTGCAGAGTGGAGGCTGAACCCAGTTGATTCTGGGGTTAGTCAGGAGTGTGTTCTGCTCCTACTCTATGGACTGGGTGTTGGGCAGGGTCGTGGGGCATCTGTTGGTGAAGAAAGATTCACTGATCTTGACCTTGCCGACGATGCTGTGATATTTGTGGAGTCGTTGAAGGCTCTGATCGGATCTCTCACGAGGCTGAGCGAGGAGTCTGAGTGTCTTGGCTTGGGAGTGTCCTTGACAAAAACCAAGATCCAGGCCTTTAATGACGTCTTAGGCACGGCCATCAGCAGTGTGTCTGTCTGCAGAGAAAGTGTCTACTTCGTTTACTTACCTTGGCAGTGACATTCATGTCTCTCTGGTGACTCTTTTACTATGAAATCAGTAGACAATTTGGGAGAGCATGGGGGGGTCATGAGATCTCTGGAAAAGGGGTATGTGGTGCTCCCGATATCTCCGCAAAAGGACGAAGGTCCAATTCTTTAGAGTCCTGGTGCTTCGTGTCTTGCTGTACAGTTGTGTGACATGGATGCTATCCAGTGACCTGAGACGAAGACTGGACTCCTTTGGTGTCTCTTCAGAGAGTCCTTGGGTCCTGCTGGTTTGACTTTATGTTGCTCATGGAGTCCCAAATGAGGCACATTACCTGCATTGTGAGGGAGCGTCAGTTATGGCACTATGGCCATATGGCGCAATTTCCCGAGGGTGACTGAGCTTGCAGGATACTCATTGTTTAGCAACTGAGCATCTGGACCAGGCCAAGTGGACGCCCACGTAAGACCTGGCTGTGGCAGGTAGAGGGTCATTTCCGGAGGGTGGGACTGGACCGAGTTTCTTCCTGGAGGGGTTGCCAACCGGGATCCCGAGCTGTTTTGTCATGTTTTGGGTGTGGCAATGCGCTGTACCAGTGCATGCTCCCCGACCTGACCTGTCACATTGATTGTCCAGATAATCGTCAGTGTGTGTGGGCTGGGTGGGGTGTTCCCCTTTCAAGAATCATAGCAGATCATCATTTTGACCCCACTTGGAGAATCTTGGCCGATCATCACGTTGTCATTGATTTGGGGTTGTGGTCACTTGGAGAATCATGGACAGTAGTCAAGGAAGGGGGTAGTAGTCAAGGACAGTTGTCGGTAACGATGTTGCTTGCTTAATCAACCAGCAGCTACCTACCACAACCCACTTCACAAACCATTCTCGACACATTTGCATTATTCACAAATTCTGCTCTCCAGTCTTTCTTAGCCACCAAGCTATGTTGCCTTCAGCCTTTGATGCTCAGAATTTCTGTATAACTCGGTGCCGTGTACACCTGACTGTCCTGTGCACCATTAAATAGCCCTTTGACGTGTAATCATCATTGTATTTCATTACAGAGCAAGTACCTCGAGAAACCAATGGAAATAGCAAGGATCGTAGCCCGCTGCTTGTGGGAGGAATCTCGTTTACTGCAAAGTGCTGCTACGACAACACAGGTGAGAAGTCTTAATAAGTATGTGACTTAGTGGTGAAATACAGAATTATTTAATTAAGGTTACCTTTACATTTAGATTAGATAAAAACTTTATTAATCCCATGGGGAAATTCAGATGCATACAGCAGCAGAAAAATAAAAAAAACAAGGAAACAAACTCACAGGACAAATAACACAGCCAACCAATCAATAAACTGATTAATTGATAGATAAATATTTTGCGCATACTGTATTTCAACATATATGTAGATTATGTCAGGAGGAAGCATTCAATTGCTTGGTAGTCCTGGGTTAAGTAAACCTCCAGAGGTGCTTCTTGGCACACCATGGTGGAATGAGCCTGTGGCTAAAAGTGCTCCAAGAAAGCGCCTCCTGGAGGGGACGGAGGGGATTTTTCATAATGGTATCCAATTCTGTCACCAGCCTCTTTTCTACAACAGCATCCAGTGTGTCCAGGATTCACCCTGTGATGGAGCAGGAGTTCGTGATGAGTTTGTTCAGGCTTTTTGCTTCTCTTGAGCTCAAGTTGCCTCCCTAGGTGACCACAGTGCACAGCACCACACTGGTCACTACATATATAATCTGAGCCATCATAGTTCTCTATGGTGTTTATATCTTGTTTTTCAATTTGTAATGCAATTATCATTTCTTTAAATATTCAAAAAATATTGGAAGGACTTCAGGCTGATTTTGTCACCATACATTGACACTTCTGTGATTCACCGTGAAGTGCAGCAAAACGCAGGTACATACATCACGTCAGCCTAGTTTCTTTGTCAAACATTATTGCGTCAGTTCTGATATCCAGAGCAGCAGGTACTGCAGGGCTTTTTGTCTTTTCTGCAAAATTGAATGTGTTGATTGGATTGAATTTCTATAAAAACTGCAGTGGCTAATGAGTGTAAAGTTAAAGTTGGAGAAATCTGTGTGTGGTGTGAATTTTTAGCTTAGATTCATCAACGGTATATATTTTCATAAATCTGTCAATCAGAACATGGAATAATTGAATGAGCGAAGTTTTAAGTACAGGGTGGGGCATAAAGATCTCCCACATTTCAAGGACAGAACTGTGTGGGCTGTGGTGGGGGTAGAGAGGTGGGGTAGGTCTCATTCGGTAGGTTAGGCCGTTTTCAGAACCTATCATGAGTTGGACCGGTGAACATCGGGGCTTTGTTGTTCAAGCATATTATGAGAACAGCCGTTCTGTGATAGCAACGCAGAGAGCTTTCCATATACACTTCACGCTCGGTTGAAATGCATCTCTACCAGATCAGAAAATGATTTTGCTATGGATTTCTAACCTTTGGGCAACTGGGTCCACACTGAAAAGAAAATCACCTGGTAGACCTAAGACAGAACATGTGTGGTTTCAACACACAGCACGATTTTCGCTCGGAGTGTTGAGGGAAATGTTCCCTGGGCATTTTGATTTCTTTAAGGGGAGATGTGGGGTGGCCGGCACAGTCACCAGATTTAAGCCTTCGTCACTTTTTCCTTTGGGGATACCTAAAGGAAAAGGTTTTCAAACATCATCCTCGATCTCTTGAGGATTTGAAGGACAGGAAATCGATGCCATTCCACTTGAGATGACCCGGAGAGTGATGGAGAACTTCCGGGAACGTCTTCAGCAATGTATTGCCAACGATGGCCGCCGTTTGTCTGATATGATTTTTAAAACCCATTAAAACAAAACTGTTTTTTGTGTACTTTTCAGAAGTATATACAATTTTTTTGGTTAGTTTTGTTCATTTTTTATACCCTTTCAAAATGTGGGAGATCTTTGTGCCCCACCCTGTATATGATATACAGGATTTCCAAATGATGTACTCAAAGGTCAAGCTTATGCAAAGGTGCCTGGAAGACTGGGACTGTAGCAGTGAAGCTAACTAAAATGATTTCCCGTCACGTCTAAAGTGCAGTAAGCTCCTTGAATTGGTGTTTCATCACTTAGAGTTTGAACCAAGATGGTGGTTCCTCCACAAGTTTCCAACTTAACCACCACCTCTCCAATCAACTTCTCTTTATCTCTTGAAATACTAACATTTCATAAATTAAGAGGCAATTACATGTGAAAAACGCATCATAATGTGTCTAAGATACATATAGCTGCTGTAAATGAGATCAAGTGTTATTTATGTACCTCTTTTTCCTTACCAGGATGGACAGGCACCACATCATGGTGGCACTGTTGTAACTGAAAAACAGCAAATGTTGGAGCAGCACCTTCAGGATGTGAGGAAGAGAGTTCAGGTTTGTCCAAATATATTTCAAAGCTTGGTAAAAATCTGTGCATTAGGCATGAGTGCAACACATTTGATGCTTGTGTATCCAAGCAAATTTGAACAGTTTGATTGTGCGCTTGTCTTATGGGTCAGAAGAATTCTTAGTATATCACGGTTTTGTTTTTGTAGTATCCAAATAAAGTCAGATAAAGACTTACTGGACAGATAATACGCTTCAAACATTTTCGTAACTGGCCCACGACTTGAGTAAATGTAATTTTCTTCTTATTAGGTACACCTCCACTCATGACCCCAGCATCCATCCATTTTCTCATCCCACTTATCCAGGTCAGGGTCGCAGGGCAGCTGGAGTCTATCCCAGCCAGGCCATCGCACGGTGTGTGCTTTACAATAATTATAAAATGCATATAAACAAGTGCAGCCTAAACACACAGAAAAGCATCATGCAGTATATGCAATGGTGTATGTATTTGATGGAGGCAGAGGAAACTGTCTGTAAAATATCTGAGGTGGTTACTAACCCAAATCCCAACCCCTTCTAGGTCAACCACATTTCGATAAAGGATCACTCTATAGGCAAACTACAAAAGCTGAACTTGTGTAGACGATGTTTGAAAATGGGTCTGTCCTTTGTGACTTCTTAAAGGAACACAGAGAAGAGGAAGGAGGCCAATAATTAACAGCAATTAAACACAGATAAATATACCTTCACATTTAAGGATGTCCCAAAATTGAAACTGCTGATGTTAATTGTTCATCACAAAAATTGTAGGTACTTTTTTATAATATCTGTTTAAGCATTGAGTAAAACAAACACATCAGCCTTTTACCTTAATGGTTTATTTTTTTGGTGCTTTCCTGGACTCTTTGCTCATTTGTAGTTGCACACAAAGCTCCTAACTGTGTCTTTGCACACTGCACTTGTACAATTGCTGTCTGTCTAATGCAGTAAAACAGAACATGTTGTATTTGCTTTCACTGCATTCTGGGTAACAGCGTTACTGTGTTGTTTTTAAATGTGCTACATAAATAAATTAACATTTACATTATGATTACATTAGCAGCCCAAGCTTTTACAAATATGTGCGCTGCTTTTATAGCATTAATAAATCAATTACCATATGAAATGCTGACATACATCAGTTCTATCTTCATTAAACATGTTTTTGGTTAAAAGCTACATTGTTTGTGCAAAAGTAAAATTTCAGCACGAATTGTTTCATTCTTGGGCAGCAGTATTAAGAAATCCACGCAATGACAATGAAGTAAAATTTGTCAGACTGACTCTTTTTTGGTCCACAGATATGACTGTCAAATTAACCTCATGATGTATTTAGATAATGTATGTTAATTTAAAATAAATAAATAAATTAGAATTGCATCATAGTACTTGTGCAGGTGAAAGTCCAACTTGCAAGCCGACGAAAAACTGCATAAGCCAGAAGCCAGTCTATTTGCTGTTCGTTTTTAGCATAGGGTAGGCCAAACCATATGCTACATTATATATAGTGACCGGGCGTATGGACTAGAAAGAGCTGCTTCAACTTGTTAGGTCACCAACCTGATGTCCCGGTTTAATTGTCACAAAAAATAAATAAAATCCATGCTCAGTGGCACCAACAACAGGACATAGTGGTGTATTGGCTGGTTCAAAAGAAAAAGTTTCTTCTTTGGAAGGTTTGGAAATAGCGCAGGAGCTTGCTCCAGGTCAAGGTTCAGGTCGAAAAGTGAAAGAGACAATTTCCTCTGCAGTTGGGTCAGTTGCCCACACTTAGAGCTACTGGTCGAAAGAAAGAAACAGCATCAGCACCCCCTCTTGTCCCTTCATGGTACTGCTTAACTCCGAAGAGCCTGGAAGGTCATCCCTAGGTGGCACATGCATGACAAAATAATATATATATTCTGTAAGTGTCTTGTGTGACTGTCTGTGTGTCCATTAAGTTCCTGAGTCTCTTGTCATTCCACAAAAATGGCACATCACAAACATTAACACTGCTTTTGAGAATCCTGTATCAAATGGCATATAAGAGAAGTGTACATTGCATTTGCCATTCCAACAGATGGTGCATTATAAACATTAACACTGCTTTTACTAAATGGCATATAACAGAAATGCGTGTTGCGTTTGCCACTCCAACAGATGGTGTGATTTCAACATTAACACTGCTTTTACTAAATGGTATATATAACAGAGACATTATACAGTACTGTACATTGCATGATGCACTGCAGATGTCAACACTGAGGTCTACATTGATTACTTAGATTTCATATGTGTATATGTATGATACAGTCATATGAAAAAGTTTGGGAACCCCTCTTAATTCTGTGGATTTTTGTTTCTCATTGGCTGAGCTTTCAAAGTAGCAACTTCCTTTCAATATCTGACATGCCTTATGGAAACAGTAGGATTTCAGCAGTGATATTAAGTTTATTGGATTAACAGAAAATATGCAATATGCATCATAACAAAATTAGACAGGTGCATAAATTTGGCCACCCCATCAGAGATATTACATCAATACTTAGTTGAGCCTCCTTTTTCAAATCTAACAGCCTCTGCACACCTCCTATAGCCCTTGATGAGTGTCTGGATTCTGTATGGAGGTATTTTTGATTACTCTTCCATACAGAATCTCTCCAGTTCAGTTTGATGGCTTCCGAGCATGGACAGCCTGCTTCAAATGATATTCAAGTCAGGGGACTGTGACGGCCATTCCAGAACATTGTACTTCTCGCTCTGCATGAGTGCCTTTGTAGATTTTGAACTGTGTTTTGGGTCATTGTCTTGTTGGAATATCCAACCCCTGCGTAACTTCAACTTTGTGACTGATGTTTGAACATTATCCTGAAGAATTTGTTGATATTGGGTTGAATTCATCCGACCCTTGACTTTAACAAGGGCCCCAGTCCCTGAGCCAGCCACACAGCCCCACAGCATGATGGAACCTCCACCAAATTTGACAGTAGGTAGCAAGTGTTTTTCTTGGAATGTGGCGTTCTTCTTCCGCCATGCAAAGTGCTTTTTGTTCTGACCAAATAACTCAATTTTTGTCTCATCAGTCCAAAGCACTTTGCTCCAAAATTAATCTGGCTTGTCTAAATGAGCATTTGCATACAACAAGCGACTCTGTTTGTGGTGTGAGTGCAGAAAGGGCTTCTTTCTCATCACCCTGCCATACAGATGTTCTTTGTGCAAATTGTGCTGAATTGTAGAACGATGTACAGATACACCATCTGCAGCGAGATGTTCTTGCAGGTCTTTGGAGGTGATCTGTGGGTTGTCTGTAACCATTCTCACAATCCTGTGCATGTGCCGCTCCTGTATTTTTCTTGTCCTGCCAGACCTGAGTTGGTTTAACAGCAACTGTGCCTGTGGCCTTCCATTTCCTGATTCCATTCCTTACAGTTGAAACTGACAGTTTAAACCTCTGAGATAGCTTTTTGTAGCCTTCCTATAAACCATGAGACTGAATAATCTTTGTTTTCAGATCTTTTGAGAGTCGCTTTGAGGATCCCTGCTGTCTGTCACTCTTCAGAGGAGAGTCAAAGGGAAGCAAGAACAACTTGCAATTGACCACCTTGAATACCTTTTACCACTCATGATTGGACACTCCTGTCTACGAAGTTTAAGGCTTAACTAGCTCATCCAACCAATTTGGTGTTACAAGTAATCAGCATTGAGCAGTGACAGGCATTCAAATCAGCCAAATGACAAGGGGACCCACATTTGTGCACAGACAGTTTTTCACATTTGATTTAATTTCATACAACTAAATACTGCTTCACTAAAAATCTTTGTACGGAGAACACCCCAGTACTCCGATGTTCCTAGGAAATGAAAGACGCACCACTGGTATCTTTTTTTGTTGAAAGGAGAGTCAATTATTATGCAGGCTGAGAGGGGTTCCCAGACTTATATATATATATATATATATATATATATATATATATATATACACACACACACACACTTTAATGTTACTATAATGCATTTGAACTTTAAATGCACTGCAACATTAGTATTATTATTTTTAGTATATTGCCGGTGGTAAAGGTGTCTTCTATGAATTCTGTATAAACTTAATGCATAAAAGTCCTTTTGTACATTCTAGAACAGCATCTTAAAATTTTGAAGCAAGGTCTTGCAGTATTTTAGCTTTTATAATTAAGATTGCTAACATTTATGTATTTATTTATTTTATGTTGACAGATACTGAACTGCTTTAGTAGTGCTATTTAATACCAAATACCAGTTTCGGGATAACTTTAGCTGCCTTTTCTGCAGTTCTTGTACTACTTATTGGTGACATTCAAATCAAAGATGAGGATTGTGTATCTTACAATTGATGTCTGACTTGTTATGTAGGATCTGGAACAGAAAATGAAAATGTTGGAAAATTTGCAGGACGACTTTGACTTCAATTACAAGACACTTAAAAGTCAGGGAGGTAAGGCAGCCTTGAAGAATAATTCTAATGTAAAAGTAATGATGGTTGTGATATTTGTGTATTTATGTGTTTGTGTCTTTTGATTTTTTTTCCCTACCTCTCCAATGTCCAGAAATGCAAGATCTTAATGGAAACAATCAGGCAGCTGCGACAAGACAAAAGATGGCACAGCTGGAACAAATGCTCACTGCTCTGGATCAACTAAGAAGGGTACTAGGATTGTCTTATTTTTATCAGGGGGGTAAAGCGGCAGAGTGGGAGTTTGGTACGGCATGCACATGATTTATATGGTAAATCTTTTTAGGCACCAGAAATCTTTTGCTGTCCTGCCTTTTTATAAATGGACCACCTAGAAATTGTCAATTGTGTTTTTATTTGTTGTGTATAGACTCGTCTATTTAAGTTTAGGCTGCCAATGGTTCTTTCATAAACTGCTTGTCTTTGAGGTTACTGTGTTTTAATCGAAATATCCTTGGCAGTGTTCTCTTCAGGGTGCAGCTTTTACAGCACACTTTTACAGTGTATTTTATTGATTATGATTTTGATTTTATCCCCACAGCAAATTGTGACTGAAATGGCCGGCCTGCTGTCTGCCATGGATTTTGTTCAGAAGACATTAACAGATGATGAACTGGCAGACTGGAAGAGAAGACAGCAGATTGCCTGTATAGGAGGACCGCCTAACATCTGTCTTGACCGCCTGGAAACATGGTAATATTCTTACTTAATTTGGTTTTTTATGTGTAGATTTTGATTGAATTACTCTTTTTTATTGAGTACTTTATTACTAAAGCCAAGTGAATGATTTAGAAACATTACAGTAAAGTTGGCTGTATTGGGGGGAAAAAACTGTTATTTCCTGAAATCTTATATAGTGACATTTCCTTCTTGTCTTTTTCAGGATTACATCTTTGGCAGAGTCACAATTGCAGATACGCCAGCAGATAAAGAAGTTAGAAGAGCTGCAGCAGAAGGTTTCCTATAAAGGGGATCCTATTGTACAGCATCGCCCGGTCCTGGAGGAGAGGATTGTGGAGCTCTTCCGAAATCTGCTGAAATGGTACATAGATCTGAGGTGTCACTTATACTGCAATTTCCCAGTAAATAATCAATATGGTAACATGTTTCAGTTGCCAGATTTATAAATTCAAGGAATTCCATGTAGGAACTCTTGGTGCTGGCTGATGCCTCTTGGTTGAGTTGCTTATTGCATTGTCAAGGTGGCACAGTGGTAGCGCTGCTGCCCTCACAGTAAGCAGACTGGGGTTTGCATCCTGGAGACTGCTTATTCTCCCTGTGACTCCCACAGTGCAAAAACATGCAGGATAGGTGGATCGATGAAGTTAAATTGGCATGCGAGTGTGTGTGTTTGCCCTGCGATGGACTGGCACCCTGTCCAGAGGGTTTGGTCCTGCCTCGTGCTCTATGCTAGCTGGGATAGGCTCCAGCACCCCAATGCAACCCCGTTCAGGCCTAAGCGGATTAGAAAATGACCAACATATGCTTTGCCGTCCCAAACACATTCCATTTTTCAAAAAATACAGCTGTCCTATAAAAACAGCGATACACAGCCCACTGACTTGTATAGAAAGGCTGATCAACTCCACAATGTGATGAGCGTCAAGCTGCACCCATTTGTTATTATTGACAAATACAACTTACAGAGTGTCTGGGCAGACATTTAGAAACTTGAGCTTAACTAAAGATTAGTAAAGCAGCCGGTTTAAAAGTACATGACAGCAGATCACTGGCACTGTAATCACAAGTATTAATCCATAGCCATTTTTATATAAAAGCGTTACGAAAATGTAACAGTGCCCCTCCACCCCTTATATTAGGATGGCAGTGGACAAGGCTACCTGAGCTTTTTGAATTTTACACCTGTAAGACGCTAGAGGTCACTGTTGCCTCTTTCAACCCAACAGACAGACACACTGAACACAGGGTAAAATCACCAAGAAGGCTTTTAATTACTCTTCCCGATTTTATAGTGCCCAAAAGCACCTCCGCCACCATAAACAGGCAAGTAACAAATATAATAACAATAATTACAATAAACAACACAAATCTCTCCTCCACTCCTCCCAGCAAGCTCTGCCCTACTACTTTCCAACTCCATCTTGCTTGCTGGGTCTTCAGTAGTTCTTTATGTAGTCCTTGACCCGGAAGTACATCCATTCTTCCATCCCTGTTACTTGCCAGCACTTCCAGGTCAGATGGAGGACTTGAAGTTTTTCTTCAGCCCTATATGGGAAATACAAATCCCCAGATCTTCCTGCAGCGTCTCCTGGCGGCACCCACAATACCCAGCAGGGCTGTGATGCTGAACTACAGATTCCATGATGCCCTGCGGAAATCCAGGGCACTGTTATGCTGCAGAGAACTCGCCATCTGGCGTCTTGGGTGAGGCAGTGTCCCTTCTCCCATCCTTCTCTTCTTTGGGCAGCCAGCTGTCCGCCACACACCACAAAAAAGAAAACTTCAGTTTTATGCAGTGTGATGACATCCCAAGAAACTGCGCAAAAACAACATCTGCACAGTTATAGACTTGCCTTCCAGGCCCTGGGCAGAGTGGTGGCTCTAAGGGTAGGGATTTGCGCTGGCAATCTGAAGGTTGCTGGTTCAAATCTCGTAAATGCTGAAACTGACTCTACTCCATTGGGCACCTGAGCAAGGCCCTTAACCTGCAGTTGCTCCGTCCTGAGTATGACGTTAATCTGTATCCAGCCCTGCAAGTAGGCCCTCCAACCTGCAGGGAAAAACATGGGGGTTGGTGGCAGAATTGGCACTCCAGCCACCATAAAAAAACCTCACACTGGTTCCATTCCATCTAAACTAGCGTGGTGCTGAGGTGTCACCTGTTGCATGGCTGCACTCGGGTCCTAATCTGGGATCCTCAGTTAATTTGTCATGTGGTGGGTGTGGCCATGTGCTGTATCAGTGCCTGCTCCTAACCTTCCAGGCCCTCTTTCCCTTGCAACAGTTAGTTGGTGTGCATAGCTTCCAGCATATGGAAAACTCCTACACTGAAAAGAGATGCATGACATGTTGTGGAAAAGAGTAATATGTGAACAATGTTCTGCCCAGATCTAAACTTTCACAATTTTGGATGTTATCTCCATGTTGCTTCTCAAAACAGGAAGTGCAAAAGGCTGCGTTCATGTTTGAATTTCATGTTGGCATATCAATCTCTCATATTCTTCCTCTTTTTTTTTTTTTTTTTTTTTTTTGTTTTTAAAATTTTTTTTTTTTTTTTTTTTTTTTTTTTTAATCTTCTGCTGTTCCTCCGGCCAGGATGTTGGATATCTCTGGGTCCAC
>JANRMT010062850.1:25092004-25120528 GCA_026402145.1 Polypterus bichir lapradei | reverse complement strand
TCTGCTGTTCCTCCGGCCAGGATGTTGGATATCTCTGGGTCCACAGTTCTTGAGGCTGATCCTCCAATTAGCTGTGAACCACCCAGTCTCACTGAGATTGCACAGGTGGTGAACCAGCTGAGGGGGGAAAAGGCTGCAGGGATCTGTGGTATCCGGGGTGAACTTCTCCAGGCTGGTGGTAAGGCTGTCCTCCTGGCATTGCAAGCAATCTTTGCTTCCATTTGGGAGACTGGCATCATCCCAACTGACTGGAAAACGGGACTTGTCGTCCCTATCTGGAAAGGGAAGGGTGCTTGCCTGGATTGCAGCAACTACAGGGGGATAACACCGCTCTCTGTGCTGGGTAAGATCCTTGCTAGGGTCGTCCTCAGTAGGATCTGTGATCACTTGCTCACCTACCAGCGACCGGAACAGTCTGGTTTTATGCCTAAGAAGTCTACCATCGACCGCATCCTGGCACTGAGGGTTTTCATAGAGTGCAAACGCGAATATCGGCAGAGTTTCTTTGCAACCTTTGTTGATTTTCAGAAAGCATTCGACTCAGTTGATCGAGCTGCGCTGTCGGACATCCTGAGGGTTCGCGGGATCCCCTCGAGGTTGCTGGATATCATGGCCGGCCTATGCACTGGTACTGTGAGTGCTGTGCAGAGTGGAGGCAGGACCTCTGCGTTTTTCCCAGTTGATTCTGGGGTTTGTCAGTGGTGTGTTCTGCTCCTACTCTGTTCAATGCTTGTATGGACTGGGTGTTGGGCAAGGTCATGGGGTCAGGAGGGCATCTGTTGGTGAAGAAAGATTCACGGATCTTGACTTTGCTGACGATGCTGTGATCTTTGCAGAGTCAATGGAGGCTCTGATCGGGGCGCTCGAGAGACTGAGTGAGGAGTCTGAGTGTCTGGGCTTGCGAGTGTCCTGATAAAAACCAAAGAGCCAGGCCTTTAATGACCTCTTGGGCACAGCCATCAGCAGTGTGTGTGTCTGCGGAGAGAGTGTCGACCTCGTTGAGAGGTTTACTTACCTTGGCAGTGACATTCATGTTTTTGGTGACTCTTCCTGTGAAGTCAGTAGACGGATTGGGAGAGCATGGGGGGGTCATGAGGTCGCTGGAAAGGGGTGTGTTGCGCTCCCAATATCTGTGCAAAAGGACGAAGGTCCAAGTCTTTAGAGTCCTGGTGCTTCCTGTCTTGCTATATGGTTGCGAGACATGGATGCAATCCAGTGACTTAAGACGAAGACTGGACTCCTTTGGTGTCTCTCCGGAAAATCCTTGGGTACATTTGGTTTGACTTTGTGTTTCTCATGGAGTCCCGAATGAGGCACATGACCTGCATTGTGAGGGAGCGTCAGTTACGGCACTACGGCCATGTGGCGCATTTCCCTGAGGGTGATCCGGCTCATAAGGTCCTTACTGTTGGGGACCCAAGTGGCTGGACCAGGCCAAGGGGTCGCCCACGTAACAATTGGCTGCGGAAGATAGAGGGTCATTTCCGGAGGGTAGGACTGGACCGCGTGTCTGCCTGGGGGGGTTGCCAACCGGGATCCCAAGCTGTTTTGACGTGTAGTGGGTGGGGCAACGCACTGTACCAGTGCATACTTCCCAACTTGACTTGACTTGACTTCTGCTAATATTATTGGCAGTCAAGGCTGATGTTAGAGATATGAATTGCATTGCCAGGAATGAAAACTGCTATTTATAACACTGTGGAAAGACGCGTCTGCCTGACAATGGCTCTCCTGGTATGCGTGAAATGGCAAGACCACAGAGATTGATTGATTGTGTGATCTAAATGAGCTCATAAGCTTTTTCTTCTATTTTTTAAAAGTTTTGACAAATCCCAGTGAGCCTCTTAAGACATTTAAATTATGTACAAAAGCAAATCCATTTGGAAAGGTAAGTTTTTATTGTGTGCCAAGTCCTTAATCAGTGCCTTTTTGTTTTTTTTTTTTTTATTCCAGCGCTTTTGTAGTTGAGAGACAGCCTTGCATGCCCATGCACCCCGACCGGCCCCTCGTCATCAAGACTGGTGTACAGTTTACCACTAAAGTCAGGTAAGTGAACTGACACGTCTTAGTTTTAGTATGGTAAATCATTTATGTGGGCTTCTATTATGTGGAATTGATTATTTTTTGTCTCTTTTAGGTTACTAGTGAAATTTCCAGAATTGAATTACCAGCTTAAAATTAAAGTCTGCATTGACAAGTATGTATCCCTACATAAAACAACGTTCTACACAAAGAAACGCTCAATTTAAAAAACAAACAAATAAAGTGTGCTTCATAGTTTGACATTTTTTGTCAGATCAAAGTGAGTGGTGAAACACAACGTACACAAGATTTCCCTTGAGAGTTAGAAGTACAGAGACATGTAATGATAAAAATATCTGAGCGTACCTTCTTATTTAATGCGTGTTGTGCTGTCAGTGAATGTCTTATGCAGAGGGCGTAAAATGTCATCTTTTTTTATTTTCTTTTAAACAGAGAGTCTGGTGATGTTGCCTCACTGAGAGGGTAAGCAGCTGCCATTAATACTTAAATATCTAACTGTTGTTTAAAACAAAAAACACGCTTTCTTCAGTAGAAAACAAGTGTGTTAAAAAGTGGAATCTCTCTTTTTTTTAGATAACTTAAATAAATTACTTGTTGTGCAGCACTGCTTAAAGTATAGCATTATGTTGCTTGTAGCAAAAATAATCCATTTCCTTCTCTCCTGCTTTCAGATCTCGAAAGTTTAATATTCTTGGCACAAACACAAAGGTTATGAATATGGAGGAATCGAATAACGGCAGCCTTTCAGCCGAGTTTAAACACCTGGTAAGACCAGACTTCAGACAAAGCCTTTTGTTTTGTTCCTGCAGATCGTTTCTTTCACTTGATATTAATTTTGATTGTCTTTCTCATTGCAGACTCTAAGGGAACAGCGATGTGGCAATGGAGGCCGAGCAAATAGTGACGTGAGTTTCGTTATCAATTTGAATATTGGGTGTTAATGATGACACAACATTTTCATCGACTAAGCAATATATTATATACACACACACACACACAATAGTACCTCAAACACAAATTTTTCCCATAAGAAATAAAGGGAAAATGATTAATCCGTTTTCATAAAAAAAAAAAAAAAAATCCTATTGTTATTGGCATATTATACATTGATGGGGTTGTATAAAATAAATATTAACACTGCTTAATACTAAAATACATAAATACAAAAGCAATTAGATGAAGTAAATGAAAATTTAACCTCACTTTACTTTTTAATAACATCTTTGTTTTTCACAATCGTAGATACCGCCGTTCTCGGCATACGGTATGCAGCAGCCAAGTCCCAGATACGCATGCCACCTTCATACTTTTCAACAATCTGTTTTTTCACCTCCATGGTGATCCTAACCATTTTCTTCATTGCTTGGCTCTTCTCATTAACTTTCCTAGAAGTCATGGTTAATGAATTTACTAAAAATATACGCAAAAAAACACAAAATCATGTGAAAATTCACAGAGAGTTATAGCGCCGATTGTTCATTGAATGGTAGCAACTGGAGTACTGACGCTCGTGGCAGTCGTGGCTTTGTCTCGATGGAGGTAAACAAGGGTAGCACACGGTGTCATGCCTCATTTTGACCCATGCGAGTTCTAGCACACGAGTCGTATTCCAAACATAGGTCGTATACCATGCAAAATTTTTCGCATCCAAACAGGACGTATACCAAGTTGGACTTATTCCAAAGCGGACATATACTGAGGGTACCACTGTATATAAAATCTTAAGACTAAAAGTGCAACGATTTTATGTGACATTTTTATGGTTTATTTTAAAACCTATATATATAAGTTTGATATCATTCTTTTTAGAATTTAGTGAACTTTAATGTGATGTTGTTAGATTTTCAGATTTTTATTCCGTTTTTAAATTATAAACTAAAAAATATCAAGAACTCACGTCCTGCAAGACAAGAGTTTGTGCCAAAAGATTTAACAATGCCCGGGGCCGGAAATAAAAGACAAAGAGTAGGACAACTGCTGTACAGGCTTTTAAGTGTTTGAAGCACCACGCGAGATGCAGATCACACGGCAGGGCAGCAGCAGCAGCTGATCACGCAAAGAGGAGGTAAAAAAAACCCAAAATAAACTATTTGTTTCCCATTGTGTCACCGTTTAAGAGGGGGTTTCGGAGGAGCGACTGCGTCTCCTTGGTGTGCATTCAGCCCCCATCTTCATAACACGAGCAGCAGAGATGCAAAGTGGCTGGCACGTGAGAGAAGCGAGCAGAGGGTAAGCCCCCAAGTGAAGCTATAAGAAAGCCATATTAAAATAATGGGTTTTTAGCAGTTTTTTTTTTTTTTTTTTTTTTTTTTAAAGTGTTCCACCTTAGCATTAATATGTTAGGTTATATAATAAAAACTTAAGTACAAGTCAAAGGATATTATCCTCAGACTATAAAATGCCCTAATAAGACAGCATCTGGAGTATTGTAAGCAGTTCTGGTCACCACAGTACAAGAATGACAGAGCAGCACTTGAAGCTCTTGTGGCAGGGTGTACTGTAGGAATGACAGGTCAAAGAGGTGGACAGTATTTGGGACACCAACCGGGTTGTCCCGTTTAATACACAAGTCCAACTGGAACAAAGCCTTTCTGGCATCAATAAACTGCCCACTTGGGTGAAGTTAAACAACAAAATAAATCCCTCTCTTTGCCATCATAAGTCGGGGTCTTTCAGAGGAGCTCAGTCTGAAAAGACGCACCACCAAGACGTGAAAGACGCCGCCTTCTGGGCAGCCAGGCTTCTTATATTACACAGACCAGAAAGGGCGGGGCTAAGTGCCCTCTCTCTGCAGTTTCTCGGTGTTGCGGGGAGAGAAGGGGTAAAAAAAAAAAAAAACACTTGTTGACAGCGCCCCCTCTGTCATACCTGGAATGAGTGATGAGAACATCAGACACACATGTATGATACATCTCAGAGTAGAACAGCCGAATGCATCTCAGGACTGAAGGACATGGCACTCACATAATTATACCTGTTTAGTCTCAAGCAGAGGAGACCTCATCCGGGTATTTCAAATCCTCAAAGGTATTGATGAAGTACATCCAGCAACATTCTTTCAGCTTAAGGGTGAATCACATACTCGGCGACATCAATGGAAGATACGGGGAAGCGCATTTAAAACTGAAGCCAGGAAAGCACGTCTTTACTAAAAGAGTTGGGGTACTCTGGAGTTGAAGCAGAAGCTCTGACAATCCTTAAGAAGCATCTGGAGGAGATATTGGGACAGCTTGGCTCTTAGCTAAACAAACAGGATTGATGGACTGAATGGACTCCTCTCAGTTGTTTTATCTTTATTTTTAAATGGCCAAATATGAAGTAGCATTTATTCAGCCATGCATATACTGTACTGACTAGGATAGCCTAGCAAATAGCATCATAAAAATGTGGGTTGTTTAATTTTTTTTAAGATTAGTTTCTGCAGCACACTACATTGGCTCATCAGTGCTGCATGTTGGCATTATGGGATCAGGGGTTTATTTTATGGTTGCTGCCATCTGCTGTAATTAAATCTCCCTTTTTGTTTCCCTCCTCAATCTCTCCTAAGGCCTCACTGATTGTGACTGAAGAGTTGCATCTGATCACTTTTGAAACTGAAGTCTACCACCAAGGCTTAAAAGTGGATTTGGAGGTTAGTCTTGGCACCGAAATAGTTAAAGATGGATGTTCAGTGGTGACTTTGTCCCAAGGTTTGGCAAAAAAAAAAATGTGTACTCAGAAATTTTAAGTCAAGTCAAGTTGGGGAGCATGTACTGGTACAATGCATTGCTGCACCCACTACACGACGAAACAGCTCGGGATCCTGGTTGGCAATCCCCCAGGCAGACATGCGGTCCAGTCCCACCCTCCAGAAATGACCCTTTATCTGCCGCAGCCAGGTGTTACGTGGGCGACCCCTTGGCCAGGTCCAGCCACTTGGGTCCCCAACAATGAGGATCTTATGAGCTGGATCACCCTTGGGGGAAACGTGCCACATGGCTGTAGTGCCATAACTGACGCTCCCTCACAATGCAGGTCATGTGCCTCATTCGGGACTCCATGAACAACACAAAGTCAAACCAATGGTACCCAAGGATTTTCCGGAGAGACACTAAAGAAGTCCAGTCTTTTTCTCAGGTCACTGGATAGCGTCCATGTCTCGCAACCATATAGCAAGACAGGAAGCACCAGGACTCTAAAGACTTGGACCTTCGTCCTTTTGCATAGATATCGGGAGCACCACACACCCCTTTCCAGCAACCTCATGACCCCTCCCATGCTCTCCCAATCCGTCTACTGAACTCGGAAAAGCTGCGTAAACTCAGAAATTTGAAGGAAAAAAAATTGCATTTAGCATACAGGAATACAGATGTCAGTCTCAGTGTCTTTTTGTGTGTGTGTGTATGTGTGTTAGATGCATTTTATTAATCTCAAGGGGAAATTTAGGTATATACAGTGGTGGGCTGGCACCCTGCCCAGGATTTGTTCCTGCCTTGCCCCCTGTGCTGGCTGGGATTGGCACCAGCAGACCCCCATGACCTTGTGTTAGGATATAGCAGGTTGGACGATGACTAACTGACTGACAGCAGCAGAAATATAAAGAAGGCTACAGACTCGTAGGACAAATAATACAGTGCAATCAATAATAATCAATAAAATTGTATATTGTGCATAAACTGCAAAATGAACTTAGAGGGTCAGCATTTAGTTTGGGGCATAAGGAGGAAGTATTGAATTGCCTGATAGCAGCAGGCAAAAAGGAACCTCTTCTTAGCCCACCGTGTTGGGGGATACATATACATGGTATATGAACTTAAACACCTGGTAAGGCAAGAATTTCTGCACAGTTTATTTTTTAATCTTTTCTATCATTCTGTTCTTTAAAATGTGCTGAATTCCAAGTTGGGTAAATTTTGTAAGTAATGTTAAAGCCGTTCCCATAACCAAAGTGAGCCCTCAATTCACTGCTGTGAAAAATGTTTGCCATCTTATATATCTTTTTGTTTGTTAGCAATAAGAAACTCATGATTTTTTTTACTCTTTTAATTAAACTTTTGTCTTAACTAGTTTCTAATCTTCCAGACGTTATTCATAATGCTGTTTTTTGCTTTTTATATTCAAACAGACACACTCTCTGCCAGTGGTGGTCATCTCAAATATTTGCCAGATGCCAAATGCCTGGGCGTCAATCCTGTGGTACAACATGCTGACTAATCACCCCAAGGTACGTTTTGTACTTTCTTTGACTTTGAGTCAAAGTGGGATGATGGGATGGGGTTTGTTTGTGCCTTTTAGTTCAGTTAGGAGACTGAACCAGTGGACCACGATAGATACAATAGGGACTCTTAAAAGATAAAAAAAAAAAAAAAAACACTTTGGATGGACACAATTGTTTGTTGTTTTTTTTTTTTTTTGGTCTTTAATAGGAAAAAGTAGTAAATTATGGCATACTACCTAAACTGACCTGTTCAATGCATTAGTGGAATGAATGAATACATTCAGCATGAGAATGTCCAGTGAAAATCTGAAGCTATGTTTCTTAGGTTGTTGAATACTTATCTCTGTCTACACATGGTCGGACCATAATTCTTTGGATTCTTGGCTTTTATAAAAAGCATTTTAAGTACCCTGCTAGCCACTAATAAGTATAAATCCACTCTCTGATCATGAAATCAAAATGTGTGCTTCATTTTTTTTATCCTAATTTATTACTAACGATCCATGTGACCTATCAAACACCAGTAATAGAACTAATTAAAAAATACTTGCTATCTCTTACCCTGCGTGTACCTTCAGCGCCTTTCCACGGCATATATATATGTGTGTGTGTGTGTGTTTGAACCACTCTTGACCGATACTCCCCCTGTTGAAGCTGTTTCGACAAAGCCTGCTTCTCAGACTCTGTGATTATTTTTGAGGCACTTTTCTCACTTCCTGTGCACTTTTAGATTTCCCGTCTTTGAAGATGACTCTCATTATTTCTGTCACTACCCAATTTGCACTACTTGGTAGCAACACGTGCCAACTGGGCCTTTACTTCTCCTCTTATGTCTGACACTTGCACTTCCTCCTTCAGTTGAACTGACCAATCACCCGAAAAGTCAAACTGACCAATTGTATTGCTCATAGGAACTGGACACAATCTCTTACACACACACACACACACACACAGAGTAAATATAGTTTTACCTACTTTAAAAATCTATATAATCCCAACTACCTTAATAAAAACATACATGTTTATGTGTCTGTCCGACTGCTATGTCTGTCTTGTCATTCCAAAAGATGGCGGATCACAAAGATTTTTAGCAATAAAATGCATTGCATTTGTGTTACCAACAGATGGCGCATCACAAAAAATAACACTGCTTTTATGAATCCCATACTAAATGGCATATAACCGAGACATATTGATTGCATGGTACACTGCAAATGTTAACACTGAGGTATACCATGATTACTTGGATTTCAACCTAGATAGATAGATACTTTATTAATCCCAAGGGGAAATTCGCATACTGATAAAGAACAATATTAAATTAAAGAGTGATAACAATAGAGGTATAACAGACAGACAATAATTTTGTATAATATTAACGTTTACCCCCCCCCCCCGGGTGGAATTGAAGAGTCACATAGTGTGTTGGAGGAACGATCTCCTCAGTCTGTCAGTGGAGGAGGACGGTGACAGCAGTCTGTCGCTGAAGCTGCTCCCTAGCTTAGACAGGTAGCACAACTAGTCTTCTGAAAGGCATGATTAGACCTGGTGTCATCAAGCCAAACAAGTCAATCAGTCAGTCATTATCCAACCCGCTATATCCTAACACAGGGTCACGGGAGGTCTGCTGGAGCCAATCCCAACCAGTACAGGGCACAAGGCAGGAACAAATCCCGGGCAGGGCACACACACACACACACCTACACATCAAGCACACACTAGGGACAATTTAGGATTTCCAATGCACCTAACCTGCATGTCTTTGGACTGTGGGAGGAAACCAGAGCACCCGGAGGAAACCCGCACAGACACGGGGAGAACATGCAAACTCCACACAGGAAGGACCTGGGAAGTGAACTCAGGTCTCCTTACTGCGATGCAGCAGCGTTACCACTGCGACACCGTACCACCCATGCCAAAAAAGCAACTAAAAAAATTCAGGGCCAATCCACCTTAATAAAAGGCTAAGTGTCTGTGTCCATCTGTGTGTCTGTCTGTTTGCTGTGCCCCTTTCATTCCAAAAGATAACGCAGCACAAACATTATCCCTGCTTTTATGAATCCCATACCAAGTGGCGTATGATAGAGACGTATGCTTTGCATTTGTTATTCCAACAGATGGAGGTCTTAGATGGGTAGCACAGTTAAGTAGTCATATAAATGGTGCATTAATGATAAAATATAAGTACATGCTCAGGTCTTTCTTTCTTTTTTCTTTTTTTGTAGAATGTGAACTTTTTTACCAAACCACCGGTAGGCACCTGGGATCAAGTAGCCGAAGTGCTAAGTTGGCAGTTCTCATCTACCACAAAGCGAGGCTTGTCTATTGAACAGCTCACCACCCTCGCAGAGAAACTTTTAGGTAGAGTATGTCAGGTGTATTAGAGTTGTGGGCCCAGTCAAGGACTGAAGGGGTAATGTGGATAATTCAGACATTTAGCTTGTTTGCCACTTTCTTTATCTGAGTACCTTAATATTCTTGTTTGTGACATAGTTGTATTCTTTAAAGCTTATGAAACAGACAATAGAAATTTAATTAGGGATTGTGTTAGCTTATTGAATAACTTTGAAGCGATACTAAGTTGTTTTTTTTTTTCCTCTCTCCAAGGTCCATGTGTGAGTTACTCAGGATGTCAGATTACTTGGGCAAAATTCTGCAAGGTAAGGAAGTCTTGGGAAGGACACAAAAATATATTTTGAAAAAACAAGCTAGTGATGGATCCTGGAATGAGTAGAATGAGTCTGCCAAACGTGAAGTAGAACCATCTCTAAAGTTACTTATTTTTTGTAATGATGCAGTGTCTGTTAGTATAATTGGCTTCACTGCAAAGTCGGAAAATATCCTATTGCTTTACTAACCATCTGATGCCTCCCAGTTTTTGCTCTGTTAACGAAACTGGAAATGCCCACATGAAGTCCATTCATGCTTGTCTGGTTTGGTGCCATGTGCTTAGCAACCCTTTGAGTAAACTGAAGATGCCTGCTACTATTGTCTGATGTCTGGCAATAGCCGACTCATAACTTTACACAACTACACACGTGGGGTCTTGAGTGTGACCCCAGTGATTCAGTAACAAAACCTCATAACCTCACCTGGACATGTTGGTTTTTATCTATGAGTGAGTCAATTTATAGCGCCTTTCAGCAATCGTGTAAGTCTCAAAGCTCCTTAAATCATCACAGAGCTGCGTCTTTGGTTCTGGTCCTCATACTTTTAAGCACAAGTAGGTTTGTGGAAGCGCTGAAGGTCACAAAGAGAGCCAGGTGTGCCATCAGACCGCACTGCTCTCAAAGTTTTAAGTAGACGTTATTCTCTGATGAGCCACATCATTATCACCACCTGTCTAATAAGGTGTTGCTCTTCCATATACCAACCCACCCAGGCATGGACTCTACAAGGCCTCCTGAAGGTGTCCTGTGGTATCTGACACCAAGATATTTGCAGCAGATTCTCTAACTCTTGTTGGACTTGGAGCTGCAGTGGATGAGACTTGTTGCTCCATCATGTTCAGTGTTCATAAGCCATTACAGAATGTCAGGTTATATAGCGCCTTGATGTGTGCAGTACAAGTCACAGGAGGTTATGCTGAAGTTTTATAACACGCTGGTGAGGTCTCATCTGGAGTTCTCTGGGCAGTTTTGGCCTCCAGGCTACCAAAAGGACATAACGGCACTAGAAAAGGTCCAGAGAAGAGCGAATAGGATGATTCAGGGAGTACAGGCGATGAGTTAGGAAGGAAGATTAAAAGAGCTGAGCCTTTACAGTTTAAGTGAAAGGAGATGAAGAGGAGACCTGAGTGAAATGTTTGAAATTATGAAGGGAATTAGTCCAGTGGATCGAGACGGTGACTTTAAAATGAGCTCATCAAGAACACGGGCACACAGTTGGAAACCTGTTAAGGGGACATTTCATACAAACATTAGGAAGTTTTTCTTTACACAGAGAACCACAGACACTTGGAACAAGTGACCAAGTAGTGTGGTGGACAGGAGGACTTTAGGGACTTTCAAAACTCAATGTTATTTTAGAAGAATTAAGCAGCAAGCACTGGTGAGCTTTGTTGGGCTGTATGGCCTGTTCTCATCCAAATGATTCTCATGTTCTAATGACTCGCAGATGCTCGATTGGATTAAGATCTGGGGAATTAGGAGGCCAGGGCAACACCTTGAAGTCTTCATGCTCCTCTATCCATTCCTGAACAATTTGTGCAGTATAGGCAGGGCAAAGTATCCTGCTGAATGGGTGGGCTCTATTCAAAAAGGCGAGCTTCAAAAGGGCGACCTCAATTGAGCGCGGCGAATAAAGGTGTTCGTAGATAATTTAGTTCAAATGGCTGTGGAATATGTGAAGAGCAACAAAGGTGCAGATCTACTCGTAGTCGAAGGCTACACATTCAGAAAGGAGAAAACTATCAACGGGAAACACATCTGGAAATGCACTGAATATAGGATTGGAAAATATTTGTCTCGCTGTCATACCAAAAATTGATTATTCGTCAAGAGACGAATTGGATGTTTTAATATTCTTGCTTTCGCCTTTTTATACATTCAATGATTGCCTTTACCTAATAAATTTTCTGTAATGATTTTGTTGCGTTTGCCTTTATTCGCTGCGCCCAATTGAGGTCGCCCTTTTGAAGCTCGCCTTTATTTACACACCCTTATTGAAGGATACCAAACCGGTGCCACTTCTGTCAGGGAAGGAGTAACGGGTCTTTAACGATATTTAGATAGGTGGCACACATCAAATGTCCACATGGATTCCTGAACCCTGGCATTCACAATTCATGTACCAGCTTGTCCTCTTCAAACTGTGTGCATCCTGGTGCCATCTCTTCTGTGGGTAAAATGATGCACAAGTACCCGGCCATCCACGTGATGCAAATGAAAACTGGTTTCATCAGACCAGGCATCCTTCTTCCATTGACTCAAGGCCCAATTCTGAGGCTCTTTTGACATTGGAACCAGTGGGCTTTCTGACTGGCCTACGGCTGAACAGTCCTGAATTCAACAGGGTTCAATGCACTGTGTGTGTGTCGTGACACATTACTCCTGGAACCGTGATTAAAATGATCGGATATTTGTGCCACAGTAGCCCTTCTGTTGGTTTATTACAGACTGACTAGCCTTTGACCTCACATTGAAGTGTCTTGGACGCCCAACACCCCATCAGTGTTTGCGGTTTTCCCCCCAACTCTGGTAGATTCTCAGAATGGCTTGACCATGAGCACCCCACAAGCCTTGCTGTTTCAAAAATATTGTCATCTTGATTTGGCCCTCAGGTCTTTACACCTGCCCATATCTTCTGCATTCAACACATCGGCTGCAAGTCCTTATTGTCAGCTTGCCATCTAATATGTCCCTGAGCTCGACATTCACTTCATATGGGATTGCTCCAAGAGTTTTGGCTCATTAGTGTGCCCCCTAACTATTCATTCATTTTTGTGATAATTGCAGTTTCCACGTGATTCGTATTTCTCTTCGTTTTCTTTTTTGTGAAACTTGTGGTATATAGAAGGACTTATAGTGACTAATAAACAAAATCTCAACTGGAAGAGCTACTGTGTGAATATTTACTGTATGTCTCCATTCATGTGAACATGTACGAGGGGGTACTCAAAAATAACTGGAATTAAAAATCTCTCTATATATATTGTTTTAATAATTTTTACTTACTGAAACTTTAGTCTCCTTCAAAGTACTCTCTCCATATGAACGAATGCATTTGTCCCAACGGTTTTCCCACTGGTGGAAACATTTTTGGAATTTCCGAAGAGGAACGTTTTTCCAAGGCCTGCAGCGACTTCCTCCATGGTCCAAAAACGCTTTCCTTTGAGTTCTTTTTTCATAAGGAGGAGCAAGAAAATGTTGTATGGAGCAAAGATCAGGCGAGTAGGGAAGGTGGAAAGAACTCCCAAAACACACAAAGTCAATACGGAAATCTCTTCAATAAGTTGCGCTACAAACTTTTTCAAGATTTTCGTCATTCCTAATTGTGGAAGGTCGGCCAAATTCTTGGTTGATCTTGAAGTGACATTTCCCCTCATTTGAAACGCGAAAACCACTTGTAGACCCGTGTTTTACTTAAAGCTTCCTCTTTAAAAGCAGTTTCAAGCATCACCACAGTTTCAACAGCTGTTTTCACCCCCAAGAGAAAACAAAATTTAACGCAGACTCGCTGTTCTTTATGATCACCCATCACAAAAATCACAGAACACGTTTAATGTCCGAGAAGGAATGGCGTACAATTAATGCAGAGCAACGCCACTTGGCAGATTGTTCACAGAATACCGTAAGTATGCTACACCTAGCGGCGAAATTCACAGCTAAGTCGGGGTTGCATGCCAGGTACAGATTCCGGTTAATTTTGAGTACCCCCTCGTAAGTGCAGTCTGTTTATTCATTTGGTGCTCCTTGGTCAATGGCTGCTTTACCCAATGTTGTTTGTTTCTATAGGAGAACATGGCCGGCAAAGGGTTCTCTTTCTGGGTGTGGCTGGACAACATCATCGACTTGGTCAAAAAATACATTTTGGCTCTTTGGAACGAGGGGTGAGCTCATCTTTTAAAATCCAAATAATGAAATTGTAACCAAGCTAGCGCCAGCCGTTAGCTTTATTGAAGGATGAAGGTGTGTGTGTGTGTTTGATTCTCTTTTCGTTTTATATTTAAATTATGTCCTCAATTCCTGACGTGTGATTGTCACTGTGTCGCTGTTACTTCAGGTGGGCTCTGTCCTGGGGCCCCTCCTTTTCAATATTTACCTCCTTCTCCTTGGTAATATCTTTCGTAAATATGACATTAGCTTCTGCTGTTATGCTGATGACACTCGGCTCTATCTCACTAGCAAACCTACTGCTTCCTTTCCACCCTCCTCCCTTACTGATTGCATAGCAGAAATCAAATCCTGGTTTTCTTCAGAATTTCTTAAATAAGTGACAAAACTGAGGTTCTCCTCATTGGTACAAAATCAACATTATCCAAAACTGATCATTTTTCCTTTGTTATTGATGATTCCTCTGTCTCCCCTTCCCCACGGGAGTCCTCCTTGACAGTACAGTGGACCCTTGACTTACGAACTCAATTCGTTCGTGAGGGCTGGTTGTACGAGGTGTGGCAGAAAAGTAATGAGACTGATTTTTTATTTACCAAAGTTTTTATTTTTTTCAAACATCAATGTTATCCCCTTCAAAGTAGTTCCCTTGGGCAGCTACACACCGATGGAGACGTTGTTCCCACTGTTGGTAGCAGCGCTGGAAGTCTTCAACCGGTATGGTCTTCAGCATGTCCGTTACACTCTTTTGGATGTTTTCTAAAGTCCCGAAATGACGCCTTTTGAGGACATTTTTCAGTTTAGGAAAAAGGAAAAAGTCACACGGACTGAGGTCAGGTGAATAAGGGGGCTGGGGAACCACAAGAATGCATTTTTTGATTGTCCTTCTGCTCAATTGTGAGGTTTTTCGGCACCATTTTGGCAAAGACCTTTCGCATGTGCAAATGTTCAGTCAAAATTTGATGAACGGTAAATCTGTTCAAATTTAATTGTTCACTCAACATTCTTAATGTTAAACGACGGTCTGATCTCACAAGAGTGTTCACACGTTCGATGTTTTCATTGGTTTTCGAAGTTGAAGGCCTCCCTGAAAAACTTGAGCTCGGGATAAAGAATGTTCCCCATAGGCCTGTTTTAACTTTTTAAACGTCACACTTGCCGATTCTCCAAGCTTAACACAAAATTTAATGGCACAACGTTGCTCCAAATTCCCCTGTTCCATTTTGTGTGACGCACAACCAAAAACACAACTTCGCTAATAGCAGTCACAAAAATCACGTAGTTAACGGAAGGAGTTGAAACTCGCACTGAGCTATGGGAGGGTACTGATACACGTGCTCTATCAAGGACAACAGCGCAGCGTTGCCAGATCGCTTGCAGTGTTGCCAGTCTCATTACTTTTCTGCCACACCTCGTAACTTAAGTTGGTTGTAAGTCAAGACTATTTTTCCCATAGGAAATAATGGAAATACCCATAATGCACTCCGAACCTCCCACAGCAACACTTACTTAACCTTTTCATAATAAAAAAGGGTTGTATAATGTGCATAATTTACCAAAACACCAATAATTTTTGTAATGTACTAACCAAAAAGTTATAAAAAGTGCCTGGCCTACCAGAAACAACAATTTCATACTGTACTCACCATTTAATTTGACATCTTTGAGCTGCAGGAAGGGAGGAGGAGGAGAATGAAACGGAAGGTGGTTATTGTTTAGAAGGAGCCTCCTTATGCAAATCTTTTCTTTGTAAAATTGTTGAGATGGTGGATTTCGTCATGCTGTACATATTAGCGAGATCGGTCACACGAACACCACTCTCATATTTCCGCACAATTTCCTTCTTCGTTTCGATTGTGATCGCTGTTTCTCAAGTTAATAATGACAGTAGTCGAGCACTCGGTTCAAAGCTGGTCGTGTTGTGAACTGCTGTAATAATACACTCCAAAGCAAGCCGGTGCTGACTCTGCCTGATGACATCATCATCATGTGCCGCGCTAGCCTGCTTGCTAACATCCCTTAACAATCGCTTTCTTTACCTTCGTTACCTTCTCTTCCTTCCTTAGCAATTATGCGTCTTGTTTGCCATGGTCGTAGTGAATTATATATATATAGATAAATCACTACACTGACCGAAATTACGTCCACAAACACATGTATCTGGGCTCCGACTGACGCTTACGAACGCTCTCGGCTGTTTGTTTACAATCGCACAAGCGGATACACGTGACCGCATTCGGGTCGTAACGCAAGATGTTGGTCATAAATCAAAACAAAAATTCTGGTCGTAAATCAAGTTCTTCGCATGTTAGGCCGTTCCTATATCAAGGGTCGACTGTACTTTATCCTTTCAGTCCCACATCAGTAACATCTCCCGGTCTGCATATTTCTACTTGCGTAACTTTAATCGTATTCGCCCACCGCCCCTCACTCCCCACACCACTGCTATCCTCGTTCATAGCCGTGTCACTTCTCGTCTGGATTACTGCAGTTCCCTTTTCTTTGGTCTTTCTCGCAAATCTCTTTATAAGCTTCAACTGGTCCAGAATTCAGCTGCCCGCCCCCATCATTACTAGAACCCCCTCTATTCACCAGATCACTCCCGTCTTGCAGCAGCTTCACTGGCTTCCAGTTCAGTTCCAAATTCAATTCAAAATTCTCCTGCTGACGTTTAAGGCTCTCCACAACCTCGCCCCTCCATATGTCTGACCTCCTCCATGTTGCCATTCCCTCCGTACCCTCAGATCCTCTTCCTCCATCCACTTGACTGTCCCCTTCATCCACATTCAGTAGCTCTGCTCCCCAGCTCTGGAACTCATTACCACCTGAGCTTAGAAATATTGAATCATTTTCACTTTTCAAATCTAAACTTAAAACTCATTTGCTTTAAGACTGCTTTTTCTCTTTGATTACAATTGCTCTGCCTGATTTTAACTTCTGTATTTTACTTTTGTTTATAATCTGTGTTTTGTCTATTGTTCGGTGTCCTTGAGTGTTTAGAAAGTCGCCTACAAATAAATAAAATGTATTATTATTATCAGTATAACACCACGTGTGTTTTTAAACTTTCCCAGAAAACAAAATGCTTTGAAACGTCGCCACATGACCACCTATCCAAATATAATGACGACATTTTTGTTTTCCCTTCCTAGAAGCCTTCTAGTTTTACACACATTCGCATACACCGACCTCCTGTTTTTCACAGAAATACGAGACGGCAGCCCAATCTTGCTTTTCTTCCCAGCCACCGTAATGATTTTGGCCTCCCAAACAGCACAGACACACTTTGCTCCACCTTCAGCGTTGTTGTCATTGTCGTCTTTTTCCTCTGCTTTAGCTGTCGTGGGGTTGGCTGGTTGCCTAGTGACATGCCGAGCTGCCATATCCACATTAATATGATCTGCTGACTCATTTCTGATTTCCAAAGCCAGTGGTAAACAGTTTCAGCGTTTATTAGTAACACATGAGATGTCACAGTGCAGCACTCGTTATATGATTCCCAGTAGCATAAAGGTGACATGTTGATGCACTTTGTAGGAGTGCTGTCTCGTGACCCCGCAGGGCCCAGGTTTATTTATTTACTGTGCGTCCGTCCGGGTAGGGTTGGCTTTCTCTGTGTGTTTCGTCTTCCTCCCTCATTTCAGAGTTTTACCTGTTAGATTTATTGGTGTTTGTTTACTGCGACAGCAAGAAACCAATGTGGACATTTGATTGACTGTGCCTAGCTGTAAAGACGCGTTTTTAATTGCGTGGCGATTCTTGTCTGCATGTGGCCCCCCCTAAGTAGGTTAACCCTTTGATCCCTTCCCTCCCCAGCGTTTTAGCACTATAACCCTAGTAATTTTGAAAAATCAAGTCAAATCTTAATATATGACGATGAGCCACAGTGTTATAACAACAGATTGACACCTCTTGTACCTCTTACAACCACTTGAAATCTCAGAGTTTTCACCGTTATCCTTGACAGTACTTTACTTTCAGTCCCACATCAATAACATCCCAGTCTGAATATTTCCACTTGCGTAACTTTAATCGTATTCACCCCCCCGTCCCTCACTCCCCACACCACTACTATCCTCGTTCATAGCCTTGTCACTTCTCGTCTGGATTACTGCAATTCCCTTTTCTTTAGTCTTTCTCGCAAATCTCTTTATAAGCTTCAGTTGGTCCAGAATTCAGCTGCCCGCCCGCATCATTACTAGAACCCCCTCTAATCACCAGATCACTCCCGTCTTGCAGCAGCTTCACTGGCTTCCAGTTCAGTTCTGAATTCAATTCAAAATTCTTCCTACTTACATTTAAGGCTGTCCACAACCTCGCCCCTCCATATCTGTCTGGCCTCCTCCATGTTGCCATTCACTCCCACACCCTTAGGGCTCGTTTATACTTCATGCTCAGAACGCATACGCGAACACCTCATGGCTGCCATGCATTCCCAGAGTTCATTTGACGCATCTTCTGAGCAGGTCCTCAAAAATTAACGCGACGCGTGCGCAAGTTGCAGTCCCAGCAAAAACTCGGTTTGGATTGGGTTTAGGGTGCTAAAAGTTGGAATGTGACGTCAGAGTCTCTGTTTACTATCTACATGTGACAGAAAGCCACTTTGAGGATCCTCCGCGATCGGTGTGCGCGCTTCGATGTCTGAATGGTTTGATGTGGTGAAGCACAAATGCATTCGTGGTGCTTTTATATTCAAGCGTCGCATATTCCCGATCATAATGACACAATACTTTTTAAAAGTCTCACATACCATCTTTTGTGCCGTCTTTTTTTTTTTTTTTCTTGGGTCTTCCTCCGGTCCTGACAGCAGCGGCAAACAGCAATAGATCACCACATTGAGCACGTTAAATGTATGATATTCCAACTCTCTGCACATTTAGAATCCTTAGATTTATACTTGATATCACTTTCATGATGAAATGCATTAAAGTATGTATGTTACGTTTTACAGATAAATCGTTAATTTCGTTTAAATAATGAAAACTGTTAATAATTACACATATGGGGGTGACACGGTGGTGGAGCGGTAGCACTGTTGTCTCGCAGGGAGTCACGTCGCGGGTATTCCCTGCCTGGAGTTTGCATGTTTGCCTGCTGGGTTTCCACACTGTGCTCCAGTTTCCTTCCAAAGATATGAAGATTTGGTGACACTAAAATGACACTAGTGTGTGTGTGTGTGTGCTGGTATTCACCCTGCGATGGGATTGTTTCTGCCTCGTGCCCAATGTTAGCTGGAATGGACACATCTCTGGATTGATGGATTTAATCATTAAACATTTATTCCAGAGATACTGCGGTAAGGTGTCATCATTTTGGGTGTTCCAGGCAATTCACAACACAGCGAGCCAAACCTGTTCTCACCGTGATAATATCTTGCACTGCCACGTGGTGGATTCCTCCAGATTTATGTAAAGTATGCACACAAGTAGAAACAGTAAAACGCTTGAATAGCAGGAGCGTCCGCTGCAGCATGCGTCGCGTCGTGTGAAGTATAAACCCGGCCTCAGATCCTCTTCCTTCATCCACTTGACTGTCCCCTTCGTCCGCATTCAGTTGCTTTGCTCCCCAGCTTTCAAACTCACTACCGCCTGAGCTTAGAAATATTGAATCATTTTCACTTTTCAAATCTAAACTTAAAACTCATTTGTTTACGACTGCTTTTTCTTTTTGATTACAATTGCTATGTCTGATTTTAATTTTTGTTTATAATCTGTGTTTTGTCTATTGTTCAGTGTCCTTGAGTGTTTAGAAAGGCATCTACAAATAAATAAAATGTATTATTATTATTATCATCTACCATCCATTGTACGGACCTGACGTCAAAGCTGCACTTTTGAGTGATGTGTTTCAGAACAGTTTTTAGTGGCAGAAGCAATGCACAAGAACACTTGACGAGATTTGCACCATCGTCTGATCAATTAACCCTCGTCTCTCCTTCTGCTTTCGCTTCTGATATCAAGCGTCTGAACTCCCTTGGGCGCAGTGCAGCACAGCACCAGGGACCGTGACAGGTAGAGAGTTTGAATGGGGTCCCCGTAACGCCGATGGCTGAAGGCGAGGTCAGGGAAGAAAGAAACCTCCCATGGAGCGGAAGGGCAGCAGCGTCTCTACACACACCACACATTGATTGTTTTGTACAACTTAAGTCCTTCCTGTTTTCTTTTTCAATCAATCAATCAATCAACATTTATTTATATAGCACATTTTCATACAAAAAAATGTAGCTCAAAGTGCTTTACAAAATGAAGAATAGAAAAATAGAAGACACAATAAAAAATACAGTAATCCCTCCTCGATCGCGGGGGTTGCGTTCCAGACCCCCCGCGATAGGTGAAAATCCGCGAAGTAGAAACCATATGTTTGTATGGTTATTTTTATATATTTTAAGCCCTTATAAACTCTCCCACACTGTTAACATTATTAGAGCCCTATAGACATGAAATAACACCCTTTAGTCAAAAGTTTAAACTGTGCTCCATGACAAGACTGAGATGGCAGTTCTTTCTCACAATTAAAAGAATGCAAACATATCTTATCTTCAAAGGAGCGCCGTCAGGAGCAGAGAATGTCAGAGAGAGCGCTAGCTAAGAAAAGCAAACAATCAAAAAATCAATACGTTCTTTTAAGTATGCAGAAGCACCGCGATAAAGCGGCATTTTGTAGAGGAGCGTCTGTATCCTCTAGGCAAACAGCCCCTCTGCTCACACCCCCTCCGTCAGGCGCAGAGATAGTGAGAGAGATAGAGAGAAGCAAACAATCAAGCACCGCGGGAAGCATATCTTATATCATTGAGGAGTTTTAGTTAATATGTAATACGTGCTCTGATTGGGTAGCTTCTAAGCCATCCGCCAATAGCGTCCCTTGTATGAAATCAACTGGGCAAACAAACTGAGGAAGCATGTACCATAAATTAAAAGACCCATTGCCCGCAGAAAGCCGCGAACCAGCGAAAAATCCGTGATATATATTTAGATGTGCTTACATTTAAAATCTGCAATAGAGTGAAGCCGCGAAAGTCGAAGCGCGATATAGAGAGGGATTACTGTAAACATAAGTCAACATTAATTAACATAGAATAAGTAAGGTCCGATGGCCAGGGTGGACAGAAAAAACAAAAAAAAAAACTCCAAGAGCTGGAGAAAAAAAAAATAAAATCTGTAGGGATTCCAGACCAAGAGACCGCCCAGTCCCCTCTGGGCAATCTACCTAACATAAATCGAACAGTCCTCTTTGTATTTAGGGTTTTCATGGAAGGACCTGATGATGATGGTCACGTAGACTTCTGGCTTTCAGTCCATCAATGTTGGAGCATCATGATGCTTTGAGTAGGTGGTGGTGGCGCAGGCCGCCGCCACCACAAAGAAACCGGAAAAAGAAACAGAAGAGAGAGTAGGGGTCAGTACGGATTTTGGAGCCACTGTGAATAGTTATTATGATGAATTGAACATACAGAGTATCAGTATTAAGTTAAAGTGAAGTTATAAAAAGGCCATGTTAAAGTAATGTGTTTTCAGCAGTGTTTTAAAGTGCTCTACTGTATTTGCCTGACGAATTCCTATTGGCAGGCTATTCCAGATTTTAGGTGCATAACAGCAGAAGGCCGCCTCACCACTTCTTTTAAGTTTAGCTTTTGGAATTATAAGGAGACACTCATTTGAGGATCTGAGGTTACGATTTGGAATATAACGTGTCAGGCATTCCGATATATAAGATGGAGCGAGATTATTTAAGGCTTTATAAACCATAAGCAGTATTTTAGTCAATCCTGAATGACACAGGTAACCAGTGTAGTGACATCAAAACTGGAGAAATGTGTTCGGATTTTCTTTTCCTAGTTAGGATTCTAGCAGCTGCATTCTGCACTCGTTGCAAGTGATTTATGTCTTTTTTGGGTAGTCCTGAGAGGAGTGCGTTACAGTAATCTAGTCGACTGAAAACAAAAGCGTGAATTAATTTCTCAGCATCTTTCAATGATATAAGAGGTCTAACTTTTGCTATGTTTCTTAAGTGAAAAAATGCTATCCTAGTGGTCTGATGAATATGCGATTTAAAATTCAGATTACAGTCAACAGTTACCCCTAAGTTTTTTACTTCCGTCTTAACTTTTAATCCTAGTGCATCAAGTTTATTTCTGATAACCTCATTGAATCCATTATTGCCAATTACTAAAATTTCAGTTTTCTCTTTATTTAGTTTGAGAAAATTACTATTCATCCATTCAGAAATACCAGTAAGACATTGTGTTAGTGTATCAAAAGAGTCGGAGTCATCAGGTGCTATTGATAAGTACAGCTGTGTGTCATCAGCAAAGCTGTGGTAGCTCACGTTGTAACCTGAGATAATCTGACCTAACGGAAGCATATAGATTGAGAAAAGCAGCGGACCCAGGATAGAGCCTTGTGGAACACCATATCGGATATCATGTGTCTTTGAGATGTGATTACCACAACTCACAAAGAATTTTCTACCTGCCAGGTAGGATTCAAACCAATTTAAGACACTGCCAGAGAGGCCCACCCAATGACTAAGGCGATTTCTAAGAATGTTGTGATCAATGGTGTCAAATGCAGCACTCAGATCTAAGAGGATGAGAACAGATAAATGGCCTCTGTCTACATTTACCTGCAGATCATTTACTACTTTAACGAGTGCAGTTTCAGTGCTGTGATTTGTTCTGAAACCTGACTGAAATTTATCAAGAATAGCATGTTTATTGAGGTCATTTAACTGCAAAATGACTGCCTTCTCTAGAATTTTACTTAAGAAGGGCAGGTTAGAGATGGGTCTAAAATTTTGAATTGAATTTGATTTGTTTTACTTTATTAATCCCCGAGGGAACACTGTCTTTCTGCCTGACCTTTTTTGGGGGGTCAGAGTGCAAGGTCAGCCATCGTAGAGCACCCAGGAGCAATTGTTAGGTTAAAGGCCTTGCTCAAGGACCTATGAGAAAAAACACAACTGAACTGCACCTACAAAAACAGCAACGTAACTTGCGCAAGTAGCGTCACAGCATAACTAGGCAGTGGTGTATTACATGCTGTGGCGAATGGCCGGGATGCCCTTTCAACATTGGATCCGTGGGAGCAGCCATGGGATGCACGCTACCTCCCCTGGAACACTTGGTGGCAGCCCCCCTGGGTTGCATCGGGGCCGATAATATGGAACACCGGAGCTCATCCTGGTTGGGCTCCATGGCCACCACCAGGGGGAGCTGCAAGGCTTCCTGAGTCCATGTGGGCAGCAACGCAGCCACACCCGCAAGTGCAGCCTAATTGAGGTTAATTACCAGCTGAAGCACTTCCGGGTGGGCTATAAAGGCAGCCTGCAGCCACTACTCAGGGCACCTGAGTCGGGAGGAGGAGGACGAAGCTGCCCTGGGAGGAGTGGTGGAAGAGAAGAGTGTGATTTGGGTTGTGATTTACTTTTGGTTATTTTGGGACCGTGTTAGGTCCGGTGGGACACGGGGAAGATGTGTCCCACGGCTGACAAAGAAAATACTTTTTGTTTGTTTTATCCGTGCCTCTGGTGTCAGTCTGTGTCGGGTTGGCTCCAATAAAGCGTCTTTATCACAGTGCGTAGTCTAATATCGCGAAGGCCAGGATTCCAGCCAGCCGGTTACGACGGCAGAGAGGTGTAGAGGCCTTTATGAAATCTGTCTCTCTATGGCAACGGACTGCAAGATTTAGAGAGCAGAGCAGCATAACAGATACGCTTAGACTGTTATTCAGGCCAGCGGGGTTATGACGGTAGGTAGGTGGGCCGTTATACCAGCCTTTTGGGTAGATATTGCTAAGTGGCTGGCAAGAAAACGACCCTGCTGGGTTCAAAGGGTTACGAAAATGGTAACCAAATGGTTGGATTATTTTCTACAAGCCAATATCCTTCCCGTTGTAAAGGAGAATATAGTATACTAGCTGACGCCCACCGTAGCATACGGTGGTATAAGAATAGGAACGGAAAATGGTGAGAAAGGAATTCAGAAATCAAGAAGAACGAAATACTTCTTGAAAGACACAGTTGTGAATAGTTGTTTTGCTGGAGACGATTTGTGTCAAGAAATAACCCACTGATAGGAACAGGCAGTTGCCGGATCCCGGAATACAGATGATGTTGTACAAAAACCCGTCGACAGAGAAGATACTGTCATTCATTTTATAACAAAGGCTTAGGAAACAACCGTCGCCGTATAACGAAAATAGCATGGAGCGAAACCAATGGCAATGGTCGAGGGAGTACCTTCCTGTAGCAGGCTACGGAAAAGACTCCCAGGCGCAGACATGGCTGAAGTGAAAGGTCACGCGGTCAGGCTAGATATTGGGTGGTGACGTGACATCAATGGGGTCATGAGAGAGGAACAGGGAACATGGTAGTCCGAAGCAGAAATAGGAATCGAGAAAAGCGGCGTGGGGGTGTATGGAAGGCCGCAGGCAGCATGGGGAAGGGTTTGGAAGAGGACGAATAGGAATCGAGAAATGCCGTGTGGGCGGGACCGGGTTTGAAGAGGAAACAGGACGAACCAGAAGAGAAATATATACTGTATAAGAGATTGCTCCCTGATGCAACTAAAAGTGGGCAATTTTTTTGCCCAAAAGTTTTGGTGCTTATGATGGATGGCTTCAAGCTGAACAACAATACAATTCTGATTGATTGTTTCACATAGAAATTTGAAGCAACGCTTAATTCATTTGTATTACATTTAGTGTGTTTAATCACTTCATGATGAGGACACATTGCACTAGTTCATCCACCCATCTATTTATCCATCCAGTAGCACCACTAGGGGGTACAGACCGCAAAAGGTGACACCATTAGAAGGATTTAACACCAAAATGAATTTCTATAAAAAACATTTTTTTTGGAGGATTCAGGCTGGGACCACTCGATAAAACAGTCAAGTGTCCACAGGCTGAAATCACCAAAAAGAATTAGACCCCTGCATGAAACGGTAGAGTGTCTTTAAACTGAAATCGCCAAGTGACACACACACACACACACATCCCCCTGCTCGACGTAACGGTCGAATCTCACAGTGCTATTGAAAATAAGAATTACCGGGCTGCATTAAATGGCTGGGTATCGGAGTGCGATATATTTAAAGTATGATCACCTCTCTGTTAAGAAGATCTATTCATTACATCACCCGGCCTCAGTAACCACACTGGGTGACACCAACCCTAGTGACGCCACTGCTTCCATCTGTCCTACAGGGGAAGCTGGAATCTATCCCAGCAAGCATTAGGCTTGACAACTGATGTAAAAATGTTTACTGCTTCTTTTCATTTGTACTCCACATCTAATACGTCTCGTTTCAGTGTCCAACAATAATCAGCCAGCATCGATCGATTCTGCTTTCCCTCATACTGCTTTTCCATCGTTGCAATGTCCTGTTGAAACCTTTCATTGTGTCTATCAGTGACTCTACTGAGGTTAGCAGGGAAGAAAGAAGTCCAAGTGCGAACGCAGATAATGAATCTTTTTGCACTTGTGGTTTTGTATGATACGGTGGCGCAGTGGGTAGCGCTGCTGCCTCGCAGTAAGGAGACCCGGGTTTGCTTCCCGGATCCTGCCTGCGTGGAGTTTGCATTTTCTCCCCATGTCTGCGTGGGTTTCCTCCCACAGTCCAAAGACATGCAGGTTAGGTGCCTTGGCGATCCTAAAGTATCCCTAGTGTGTGCTTGGTGTGTGGGTGATGTGTGTGCACTGCAGTGGGCTGCTGCCCTGCCCATGATTTGTTCCTGCCTTGCTCCCTGTGCTGGCTGGGATTGGCTCTAGCAGACCCCCGTGACCCTATGTTATTAGGATATAGCGGGTTGGAAAATGGATGGATGGATATTGTATGATGGACGTGTCTTGTCACCCAGTGGGATGGAGTTTGGTGCTCTGTAGCTGCTAAGGAAGTTCTCAACAATATCCTTGAATGCCTTCCATGTGATTTCTGCAAGGTCCGCTAGAAGATCTTTGTACCGCTTGTCAGTGATTAGACCAACAAAAATGCCTTCCTTAATCTTGGGCTTAGTGTTTCAAATATCCAAGTTTCATATGAACAGGAGGCAAAAGTCTGTTTCTTGGGTTGACGTACAGTTTGTGTGCCATGGAACGGCCAGTTCTTTTTAATCTAATGAGACTCTTTAGCATGGCTGTCCCATTAGCGGTACTTTGCATATCTGATCCACAGTGCCACGACTTTAAGATTGGCACAGATGTTCCTTTTGTGGATGTTGTTCTATATATTTGAACTTACAATATGAGAGGAAATCACAAAAATAGGGGATTGCGATTACGTGATAAGGAAGATTTAAAAGGTGGTATTTTTGATCAGCAGGCCAAACTCAATAATAACAACAACAACATTATTTCTTACAAGTCAGTCAGTCATTGTGATGTAGCTCAAAGTGCTTTACAGGATGAAGAAAGCGGAAATAAGACAAAATATAAGAATAAAATTGGGCAATGCTAATTAATATAGAATAAAAGTAAGGTCCGATGGCCAGGGAGGACAGAAAAAACAAAAAAAACAACTCCAGACGGCTGAAGAAAAATAACAAAATCTGCAGGGGTCCCAAGGCCACGAGACCACCCAGCCCCTTCTAGGCATTCTACCTAACATAAATGACCTCAATTGGTCCTCATGGTTTTCCGGCATCTTATGGAAGAATTTGATGATGATGGTCATATGGACCTCTGGACTGCACGGTGATTTGATCGGGTGGTGGGGGCGCAGATCGCCACCACAGAAAACTGGAAAAAGAACAGCAGAGAAAGTCTGGGTTAGGACGGATTGTGGAACCGTGAAAAAAAAACGATAATTCAGTGCATATACAGGATATTAGGGTTACGCTAAATTGAAGTTATGAGAAAACCATGTTAAAGTAAGGTACACGCAAAAGTGTTCAGAGAGCAAAGTCTTCGTTTTCCAGTGTAATCCACGTTGGCTGAATTTAAATTCCCAAAAAGCCTCATCAGCCATCCTTGCCATTTGCCACGAATCCTCTGTGTGTGTGCGTTTCTATTTAAATTCAGTGTGTATACTCAAGAAATAATGTTAAAATAGAAATGTTCTTGCAAGCACTAAATACTGCATTTGTCCACTTCTGATTTATTCTTTTCTTTTCTTTAGAGCTCTGCTGGTGATGCATCCTTAGTTTGTTCCATTAAAATTCAAATGTATGAGAAGGGCATGTATTTTTGTCTCCTCTGTGACTTTTTATCTCTCCATCTTTGTCAGGTACATAATGGGTTTTATCAGTAAGGAGAGGGAGCGGGCCATCCTAAGCACAAAACCTCCCGGGACTTTCCTTCTGAGATTTAGTGAAAGCAGTAAAGAAGGAGGCATCACCTTCACCTGGGTGGAGAAAGACATTAGTGGTGAGTCTGTCTTATTGGCTGCCTGCCTTTGAAGGATGGCGTTCATAATTAGGTGCTTTTTTAGCCTTCACTTACGTCTTAAGATGCATTGGTGTTTCAAAAAGAATGAAATTTGATCAGTCAGATCCCATTTCAAAACTGATGTTCTGTCTCTTCTTGCAGGCAAAACCCAGATCCAGTCGGTCGAGCCGTATACTAAGCAGCAGCTGAACAGCATGTCCTTTGCAGAGATCATTATGGGTTACAAGATTATGGATGCAACCAACATCCTGGTGTCGCCCCTAGTTTACCTGTACCCGGAAATCCCCAAGGAGGAAGCCTTTGGAAAGTACTGCCGCATTGAAAACACTGAGCCACCAGAGTACCCGGACCCAGGTAGTCGTTGAATGTCTGATTGGACCGTGACGCGTCTGTGGAAGGAGGAAGCAATTTTATGGAATTGCATTTCAAGCCTTAAAGTAAAGAAACTTTTGTAGGCATGCTGTTATTTGTATTACAATATATCTTTTTTTTTTTTTTCTTTCAATACCGTTTGGGTGTTTAGACACTGTACCATACCTGAAGACCAAGTTCATCTGTGTTACTCCGTAAGTATATTTTTTCTGTTATTTCCGATATTGCATTCACCAACAGACCATAAGAAATGCATTTCGAGATTTCACATATGCAGGGTTGCAGAAAATGTTTAGCGTCTTTTGTCATATTTGCAGTTTAAACATCTACTTTGCAGTTTCAAGTATCCATTTGATTTGTATATTTTCCAGTTCATCTACTCCGCTATCACCTTCATTCTGGTACTGCTTGTAAACTGGTGCTGCTCTGTCTTTTAATAGCTGGACTTATCGTGGCATTCACAGTAACGACAGACCTCATCTCTCTCTCTCTCTCTCTCTATATATATATATATATATATATATATATATATATATATATATATATGTATATATATATATATATATATATGTATATATGTATATGTATATGTGTGTATATACAGTACAGGCCAAAAGTTTGGACACACCTCCTCATTCAATGTGTTTTCTTTATTTTCATGACTGAAGGCATCAAAACTATGAATGAACACATGTGGAGTTATGTACTTAACAAAAAAAGGTGAAATAACTGAAAACATGTTTTATATTCTAGTTTCTTCAAAATAGCCACCCTTTGCTCTGATTACTGCTTTGCACACTCTTGGCATTCTCTCGATGAGCTTCAACAGGTAGTCACCTGAAATGGTTTTCACTTCACAGGTGTGCCTTATCAGGGTTATTTAGTGGAATTTCTTGCTTTATCAATGGGGTTGGGACCAGCAGTTGTGTTGTGCAGAAGTCAGGTTAGTTGGACGATCATTTATTTTTCAACAGG